>CM059222.1:3122500-3550000 GCA_030347435.1 Clarias fuscus | reverse complement strand
ATTAGCTTTTTTTTTTCTTTTTTTGCTTTCGTTGCTACAGTTTTACCCTGACACTGGAGATTCCTTCCACAAATGGTTAATAAACATATAATCAAAAATAGTTACCTATCAACAATAATTTAAAATATATATATATATACATTTGTTTTTGTGGAACAACCCTTCATAGGGTCCCTTAGGGTATTAATGTATTTGTTTGGTCCACATTAATAAACCGTACATCTTCCAGTAATATGTTTTGACCCTCGTGCAATTACAGCTTTATATTGACTATTGAACTGTCAGATGATTGTGATTTTTATTATTAATGCATGGTCATGACTGTGATGTCTGAAATTCAAACCTTGCAACATTGCGACAAACAGCATCAGCATTTTTTAATGATCTCAGTGCGCCGGTGCTTTGGGAGCCCAGGCTCAGTTTCACATTATAAAACTCTTATTTGATTCATTTGCATCAATGCAAATATGTCCACTGTGCAATTTTGACAGGTTCGCCTAAAGCCATACAACGCTTCCATTACAGCAACTACAATCTGGTAATATCAATCTGTATTCATATGCCATTCCGCTGTCTGATGAAGTGTGATGAATAGAGTGGTAATTGACAGCATGGTCTGGTTATATTGTGTTCATTCCTTCTTTTTTTTTTTTTTTTTTTTCCGGAAGTTAAAACAAAAATGGTATTAAAACAATAAAGCTTTGGCATTTAGCGTTACTCTCGGACTTTCACACGGAGCCGTTTGATATTTGACGATACCAATTAACCTGCTAGAACAAAAGATTATACAGATTCTACTGTGATATTCAATAGATAGATAGAGTACTTTAGTAATCCCAAAGGAAAATTGTATAAATATTATTATTTTTCTGAATCTTCACAATACCACTGAATCTGCTTATGAATCTTTGCAATGATCTCAAATTCTTTGTACGTCTAAATAGCTAGGCAATGAGTTGATATTTGATGATAATACTAAATCTGCTACAGTATAATACAGTGCCACATTATACTTTTACATTTTTGACAATACCACAATGCGAGAGAATTTGCTGTTAACATTTTTCATTCTTTGTGCAATAGTTTGCAAATTGTTTGCATGTCTAAACTGCTGTGATACACCAGGCAATGATTTGACATTGGACGATACCACTGAACCAAATCAACGATTTGCACCAAATCTGCGACGTGGTTTAAAGTGCAACGATTCGGTAGCTCAACATATCGTATGCGGTATAATACAGTTTGTATCGTTACAAGGTAACAATCTGATATTTGATGATACCATTGAATCTGCTACTAAATGATATTGATTCTTATTTTAACAGTTAAATAATCCGAATCCTCTAAAATATATTAAGCTCAATTCCTGTTGCAACAGTTCAATATTTAACAATATCACAGAATAAGAGATGAAAAATTATATCAACATAGATAAATAGAATAAGATAGCTTAATTTAATATCTTCTCATTGATACTTGACCGAGTTCATTACGGTTTATTGCTCATTTAAACTGGATTATATTTTACACACCAGTTGTTATCTGTTACTTTTTAGATTTATAATTGGTCATCATTTTGTAACTGTTGGTCCTGGAGCCTAGGATACACCCAGGATGGAGTGGCAATTCACCGGTGGGAACACACACACACACACACACACACACACACACACACACACACACACACACACACACACACACACACACACACACACACACACTTATTCACACACTAGGGCAAATTTGAAAATGTCAATTAGCCTAAGCAAGACCCTGGAGGTGCAGGGTGACAGTGTTAACCATTATGCCACCATGCTACCGATAAAAAAAAAAAAAAAAAAAAAAAAAAAAAAAATATATATATATATATATATATATATATATATATAAAATTATGAATTGATGTGAATGCAGTCATTTAGTATATTGATACAGTCATGTTCAAAAGTTAATACCCTCTTTTCATTTTTTTTTCTCATAAAAATGTAATAAAAAATTATCTGATCGTAGCAGCTCTTAGTATTAGGCAGATACAACCTCAGATAAACAACAACATATAAACTTTTTCACTGTGCCATTATTTATTTAACAAAAAAGAAGCCAGAAAAAAAAAATGCACGTGAATAATACTATAAGTATTGAGTGAGTAGAGCCACAATCAGAGATCTACAGGTTCTAAGCACTTGGCACAGGTAGCGCCCCTAGTGGCCACTTCTTGCCAGGTCACACAATTAAACATATTGCTCAGGTTTTGTGATAGTCAGCCAATGCTAACTGTGAAATTCTGGCTGAAAACTGATTGAATGATAGCGGACATGTTTTCAGTAACCCAGTTGCTACACACCTTATAGTAGATTATTATTTTTTATTATTATTATTAGTAGTAGTAGTAGTAGTGGTAGTAGTGGTAGTAGTAGTAGTAGTAGTAGTAGTAGTAGTGGTAGTATGGACTGACTTCACATTTTCTGATAGTGCACAAAACATGCAGTTACCTACAGTAGCACGTGTAGGAGAGAGTTTTAAGTGAGTTCCGTGGTTACAGTAGAACATCTGCATCATTAAATGGCAACAACAGCATTAATATAACAGAACTGACTCACTAACCAAATATTCAACTGGAGGGCAAAGGTGTTGAGATGGGAAAAAGGGAGCGTGTGTGTGTAAGAGAGAGAGAGAGAGAGAGAGAGAGAGAGAGAGAGGGAAAGAGAAAGTGATGAGTTATTTGACAGAGAAAATTAGAATAACAATGAGAGACAAAGGCAGAGGGAGAGGAATAAGAATGAGAGCAAGAGGGAGAAAGAGACTGATGTGGAATAGGAATTCATGAGACAGAGGAACAGCGGGATGGAAGATGACAAGTGTGTGTGTGTGTGTGAAAGAGAGAGAGAGAGAGAGAGAGAGAGAGAGAGAGAGAGAGAGAGAGAATGTTTAAGGAATGAGATCTAATTGATTATTTGGACCCTCTGGACATCCACACAGCAGCGAGTGTTATTGGAGATTTGCATCATGCGGTCACTCTAAATGACAGAGAGCAGATTGTTTCATCCTCTGCACAGGATTAGTCAGGCTGTACGATTCCACGCTAAACGCCGTCACTATGGTGATGGTTGTGACCTCGTGGCCTCTTTGCAGGATTGGTCATGATGCAACAAATGCGGTTTCTCTGTGTCTTTAAAAAGCAGCTGAACTGTAGTGTGAACCTGCATTAAGAGCAATCAACACTGATGTTTCCTGGCGATCCAGACAGATGGTAGACTAACTGCCATGAAAGCATAGTGGATGCGCTAAAAGTCATGAGTAAAAGTCAAAAGTACTTCTGTGTGTTAACTCAGTCACCACGATCACCTGCCTGTTAATGATTAATGACTGTTCATTAAGAAGAATTGTTGTTGGGAACAATGCTACTAACTGGTGATAAAGAACATTAGTGATCAGTGATTAGTCATTAGGAACAATAGTGGTTAGTAATTGGTTGTTAGGAACAATGGTGATCAGTGATTAGTGTGAGATGTTGCTTCCAGTTATAGTTATAATGTTGTACAATGTTGATCATATATATATATATATATATATATATATATATATATATATATATATATATATATATATACTCATCTAAAGGATTATTAGGAACACCTGTTCAAATTCTAATTGATGCAATTATCTAATCAACCAATCACATGGCAGTTGCTTCAATGCATTTAGGGGTGTGGTCCTGGTCAAGACAATCTCCTGAACTCCAAACTGAATGTCTGAATGGGAAAGAAAGGTGATTTAAGCCATTTTGAGCATGGCATGGTTGTTGGTGCCAGATGGGCCGGTCTGAGTATTTCACAATCTGCTCAGTTACTGGGATTTTCACACACAACCATTTCTAATGTTTACAAAGAATGGTGTGAAAAGGGAAAAACATCCAGTACGCGGCAGTCCTGTGGGCGAAAATGCCTTGTTGACGCTAGAGGTCAGAGGAGAATGGGCCGACTGATTCAAGCTGATAGAAGAGCAACTTTGACTGAAATAACCACTCGTTACAACCGAGGTCTGCAGCAAAGCATTTGTGAAGCCACAACACGCACAACCTTGAGGCGGATGGGCTACAACAGCAGAAGACCCCACCGGGTACCACTCATCTCCACGACAAATAGGAAAAAGAGGCTACAATTTGCACGAGCTCACCAAAATTGGACAGTTGAAGACTGGAAAAATGTTGCCTGGTCTGATGAGTCTCGATTTCTGTTGAGACCTTCAAATGGTAGAGTCAGAATTTGGCGTAAACAGAATGAGAACATGGATCCATCATGCCTTGTTACCACTGTGGAGGCTGCTGGTGGTGGTGGTGTAATGGTGTACCACCATGTACCCATCCTCTGATGGCTACTTCCAGCAGGATAATGCACCATGTCACAAAGCTCGAATCATTTCAAATTGGTTTCTTGAACATGACAATGAGTTCACTGTACTAAAATGGCCCCCACAGTCACCAGCTCTCAACCCAATAGAGCATCTTTGGGATGTGGTGGAACGGGAGCTTCGTGCCCTGGATGTGCATCCCACAAATCTCCATCAACTGCAAGATGCTCTCCTATCAATATGGGCCAACGTTTCTAAAGAATGCTTGTAGCGCCTTGTTGAATCAATGCCATGTAGAATTAAGGCAGTTCTGAAGGCGAAAGCGGGTCAAACATCGTATTAGTATGGTGTTCCTAATAATCCTTTAGGTGAGTATGTATACACTGTATATATATGTGAATACTGTAGGATACTGGTAATTGATGATTAATTGATAGGAAAAATGGGGGTCAGTAATTGCAAACAGGGAACAATTTTGATCACTAATTGTTGAAACAATGTTAATCAGTGATTGGCCATTAGGAACAATAGTTATGAGTGATTAGCCATTGAAAACAATGCTGACCAGTGATTGGTCATTAGGAAAAGTGGTGATCCGTGATTGGACATTAGCAACCTCATTGAGCATAATTGGAACAATGGTGATCAGTGATTACTGGGACCTGTGGTTTTCATTTAGGAACAGTTAGGCTTTACCAGTTATTGGTGATTGGTTGTTGGAACCGATTGTGATTAGTAATTGGACAGTAATCGGGAACTGAGAACGACTTTGATCAGTAATCGTTTTCATCGCAACGATTGTTATCAGTGGCATATTTCTAGGAACAACTGTGTGCGCTTTTGGACATTGAGAATAAAGATGATCAGTATGTGATTGTTGGGAGCGATGGTTACTGGCGAGTAGTGTCGAGGATCAATGATGATCGGTAATTGATTAGTGTAAGCGGTGGATATTGGTGATTAATTGTTGGGACCAACAGTGCTTAGTAACTGGCTCTCGGGCGCAACTCTTATTTGAGATTAGTCATTAGGAGCAATGGTGATGGGTAACTGATTGCTGAGAGCGATGGTTATTGGTGACTAGTCGCTAGGAACCATGGTGATTGATTTTTGGAAAGAATGGGGTCAGATTCCTTAATTTGATCAGCAAATAAAGTTGGTAAATTGACCAACTGCACTTAAGCATATCTCAGGCCTTAAATACTAACGCGCGCAGCTTTGGTATTAAATCCTGAACAGGTGCGACGTATCTCTGAGTACGGCCCATAGAGCATATTATTTAGCTTCAGCTATATCCACCTTCACTTGGAAACACACACACACAGTCTGACACACATGCTCATAAAGTGCTATTTCATTACCTCCAAATGCTTAAATAATAAGCCTTCATTGCCGTCGCCATCTCTGGAGAACACATCACAGTGCTAGCAGTTTGACAAGGTTAATTCAATGAGTGTCGTGTGAAAGGAAGGCTTTCCAGATAAGTGTGTGTAGGCATGGGAGGGTGTGTGTCTGTGTGTGTGCTGAATGCAGAAGGTGCTTGCGCTTAGATCAACGCTATAGGTCAACATACAAAGTAGTATCAGGGCCACAGTAGCGGTAGATCAAAAGGGAAACTGGCCGATATACTGTACGAGTATACGGTGGAGAAAAAGCAAAAAGGGCAACTCCTAAAACCAGCCGGGTCACACCTCATTGTGGCGGTCACAGGAGACGGATTGTGTTCATTTGAGCCCAGCGAAGTCTATCTGGAGTTAATTCAGAGCGCTCACACGTGCTTCCGCTGTCCGCTGGGCTACGGCGCCTGTTTACGTGGGGCAAACTCACTTTGTTTTCGATTGCTTTGTTACAATAGATTAATCGCCGTAATGAAGCATTGCGACGGCTGCTAATGAAATGGGGTGGTTCCTCGTGCTGCACAAAGTCCCCAACCGTATTTTTCATCCTACTCAGCGTTTCCCTACAGCGAGCCGAGCGCGAATTAATCTACTCAGCTAAACGAGGGCCGTATGAAAGTTTGCAAAAAAAAAAAAAAACAACAACTAAAAATAGGCTGGAGCGAGCGAGCCGAAGGCACTGCAGTCGATCCCACAGCATGCAGATGTGCTCCGTCTGATTTAAGGACCTGTTTTTTTTTTTGTTGTTGTTGTTGTTGTTGTTGTTTTTTTCTTCTTCTCTCTTTTCCATCACGAGAGTCAATAATTAATCGAAGTTAACTTCCTAGATCCTGATGCATTCGGAAACCCCCCCCCCCACACTTTTTATTTCTCTCGAGTTGGCGTGCACGCACACTCGCCTGGCCTTTCTGCACTGCCATTTGGTCTGGCTCAACAAGTAAACAAGCATGTGAAGTTTGGAAACGGAAACTGGCGGGAAGAAAAGGCTCGGCGTAAAAAGGAGCACGGCTGAGAAAGTCGGAGAAAAGGTTGCCGTGCTGGTGTTTATGAAGGCGCGGTTCGTTTCAGGACGCGCAGATAAATCAGCAGGGCTTGGCAACGGCAAGGGAAATGAATCAAGATATGTACTGTAAGTTACATCCACTGTTTTGGATCGTGTACGAGATGATTCATCCCGGTTATCTCGTTCATTAGGACAAAAAGACACAGCATGTCAGAGAAAATGGAAAAAAAATAAATAAATAAATTTAAACCATCTTCTATAATCACAACAACGAACACCCACAGACAAATTACAGAATCGTTACAGTAGACAAAGGAACCTAGTAAATACATATACATCTTTACAAAGGCTTTTAATTTACTCTAGTACAGTCAAGTGTACACACAGTTCCAGAATGATTGCCTCCTTTGGTTAAAAATGGTAGCGAAAGTTATAAGAATAAGCGGGTTGTTTGGTAATTATCTCAGTTTCTTGTTGAAAATGTCATGAAATATAACCTTTAAGTTAATTAAATGCATTCTAAGAAACAACACTTATTTAAACCTATGTTGTTTGTTGTTGTTTTTTTAAGACTGCCGGGATGTGCAAAGCTCCATCCAGATTACTGTTAATCATATCAAATCTAAAATTCCGATTTGTTTAACACTTTTCTCAGTCGCTGCATAATTCCATATGCATTTAAACAGCATTAATGTCGTTACAAAATGAAGCCTTTCTGCACGTACATGATGTGCGAACGACTGACTGGTAGTATAAAGCCAAATAGTTTTTCACGCCAAATGGCACGTTTCAAACCGGTCAACTTAAAAAAGTACGAGGATTTCCACATGCACGCAATGTGACGAGATGTCAAGGGACTGGGACTAAACAGCTGTGTGTGCATAAGAAAACCACTTGTTAGCGAGACTAAAAAGCAGAAAAGAAGCATTCAAGCATGCGAGCGGGCATACAGATCAGACGTTCGGGAGCGATGGGAAAAGGTCATGTGACCTGTTGAGTCCGGACATGGCCATGAGTCCAGGCGTGTCAGAGGGAGAAGGGAAACACATGAAGCCATGCTCCCATCATGCATAGTGTCCACTGGACAGTACAATCCCCTGTGGACCGTGTTACGGCCTGGGGTCGCTTCAGTCGCTCGGGTCGAGACTCAGCAGCGTTATGTGGCAATAAAATGAAGTCTGCTGACCGCCTGAATGTACTGAATCACATCTATGGAGGTGTTCTCCCGTGATGGCACGCGCCATATTCCATATACTCAGACTGTGAAGGAGCGCTTCTGGGAGCACAGAGGAATCATTTTTACACATGAACTGGACACCACATTGTGTGTGTGCGTGTAATCAAATAATAAAATATTAATGTTTAAAATTTTTGAGCCATCCAGTGTGCTACAGAAATGTCATGGATAAGAACAAACAACAGACGTTTATTTTGTGATGATGAAGATTTAGGCCTCCACTAGGAAAGATGGTCGCTGCCCTGCCCTCTTAGCGTGTTACTCCTGAACCAGGTGAACATTTCCAGAAAATGAATCTAAAACTGGCTGCTCATTCTCTGCAAAGTGCGCTATTTCAGGTACGGGTCATTGCCTTTTCCACCCTATATGTCACCTAGAGAATTGCGACTCAGCCCAGCTCTACCTGCGGACCGAGTCTCGGGGTAATTTGAGCGTGAAAGGACAAAAAAAGTTCAAAAGGTCCTTTCGGGACAAATCACCGTCATTAAATTTGGAAGCAATGAGATGGATTGAAGGGAGGAAATGTCAGAAAGAGACTAAGATACTGAGAGAAGGAGACGGACAAATGGCCAGACATGGGAAGAAAGAAAAGAAAAAGAAAAAAAAAAAGACACGAAAACATACAAATTGAGGACAGGAGAAATCCACAGCTGTTCCACAAGGCTACGAATAACCATGTTCAAGATTTTATTTATTTATTTATTTATTTATTTATTTGTTTGTTTTCGAATATAAAGATCTTTCCGGGTCTTTACAGCTCCCAGTGGGTTGCTGCCAAAGCTGCCGGCCCGCCTCCATGGCAACCGCATGCTCGGCTGAAGACGGAGAAAATCGCACATAATTAGACTGTGGACATACACTGCCATCTCAATCAAGCAGCAGGGCCAGGAGAATGCGAGTCAGTGTTCCTCATGCATGACGAAACGCAGCTTCCTCCTGTCCGCGAGCAGATCTGACTGCAGGTTCAGCGCGGATGCCAAAACTTCTTAAATGAGTGCCCTTCGAAATTAACTGAGCTGAGCAACATGAGTAAAACAGCCCATTTATCTTCTTATCTCATTTTGGCCTCATGTTTTTTTTTCGTTTTTTTTTCTCCCCCCCCCCCCCCCCCCCCCCATGCTTAATTAATTCACGTGTGAATAGAAGTAAATATTAATGATTTATACACCAGGGCTGGCTTCTATTGTATGCGGACCCTTAATAGGGAATAACAAATCTTTGGGCGTGGCACACGGATGGAAAACACGATTAGGTGTTTTTCAGAAATGCATCATATGTCCACGAGCGTGTGGACACCACATACAGTAAGTCTCGGCATTCCCGGACTGACCAACGGACTCACATTGGGCGCGGGTTTCTCTTCACTGGAGCTAAGGGGTCAAAAATGTTCCAGCAACACAACACACCTGTATATAAAGTTGTCCGAAGTATGGTAGCTACTTTCAAACTAAATGGTGGACTAAATCTGAAGAATGACGCACACAAGTCTGATTGGTCAGGTGTCCGCCACATCCATTTGCCATGTAGTGCTTTTCTTTAAGGTTATACAGTACATACATTGGTTCTTCTGGGAAATCAACAAACACTGGGAGTGCCTAAGCTTTCGCACATCCCACATTTCATGTTCTTGATTTCAGTGTCTGATTCAGGAAATAAACAGAAATCGTGCATTTATTCCGATAAGGTGATAAATCTGTTTCCTATGAAAATCCATGTATGAAATGAAACTGGACTTATTGGCCAAAACGTTTGTACCACCCACACGTTTTTTTTTTTTTGTTCAAAGTAATTTGACATTCTTTCTACAGCGATTTGAAGAAATATTTGAACACATGTTTTTTGGCAAATGTCAGGCGAGCCTTTGTGTTCTTTTTGGTCAGCAGTGGCTTTCGCCTTGGAGCTCTCCCATGGATGTCATTTTCGCCCCCAGTCTCTTTCATATTGTTGAATCATGAAGACTGACCTTAACTGAGGCGAGTGAGACCTGCGGTTCTTTAGATGTTGTTCTGGGTACGTTTATGAGCTCCTGAATGAATCGTCCTTGTGCTCTTGGAGTAATTTTGGCAGGCCGGCCACTCCTGAGAAGATTTACCAATGTTCCAAGTTTTCGCCATTTGTGGATAATGTGGTGCACTGTGGTTCGCTGCAGTCCCAAAGCCTTAGAAATGGCTTTGTAACCCTTTCAATACTGGAACAGTGCTGTACATGCCAATTACTGTGTTTACTGTCCTAGGTTTCTATTTAGGAATATTTTAATACATTTGAAATATGTTCCCTTGCAGAGTCAATGAAAAGTATTTTGACTGGGGTGCCTATACTTTTTATAATTCAGTATTATTATTATTTTTGTATTTAATTCTGTCATATTTTTGAGACCTTTAAGTGTGCTTCACTTTGTCAGACCGGTTCTGTTTAAGTGATTTACTGTATTGATTCAACAGATCTGGCAGTAATCAGGCCTGGGTTTGGCCAGTGAAATTTAACAGCTGTCCAAAAAATGTGGTTAACTACAGTTCATTCAGGATTTAGAAAGGGGCAATTACTTTTTCACATAGGGCCAGGTTGGACACTTTTTTTTCTTTAATTAATGTAATAACCTATGTATTAAAATGTATTTACTCAGGTCTACAATTTTTATTTTGATATCGAATATCAAAATCAGTTTGATGATCTCAATCATTTAAGTGTGACAAATACTGTATGCGAACAAAATAAAAACTCATGAAAGGACAAATACTTTGTTATGGCTCTGTATAAATACTTCCCGTTCATTCATTTGTACAGTCTGCACATGGACTGTATACTAATATGTGTATATTCATATATGTAGATATGTGTGTATAGGTATACTTTGCATTCCCATCCAGCGGCTAAATTACTCATATTTATTCATATGTATATTCATACTATTGCACATAATGTAAATTCACCTATATATAGTTTCTGTATATCTTTATTCCACATATTTATAATCAGAAATATCTGTAGATTTACAACTATTCTGTACATTAATTTATCCATCTATGCTCACTTTACACTGTATATTCATGTACATATATATATATATATATATATATATATATATATATATATATATATATATATATGTATATTTCTGTAATACAATTTATACATAGACCTTACTTCTATCATACAAGTTTTTATAGATCTGTATATATGTTTATATTGCACTGCTAACTTGCACTTCTGGTTAGATGCTAACTGCATTCCGTTGCCTTGTGACTATGTGCAATGACAATAAAGTTGAATCTAATCTAATTTGTTTAAGCCCATAATTAGTCACTTTTAATTTCTTTCACTTTTTTTTTTCTTTAAACATTTTTTAATAGTCCATTTTTTATGGTCTGAGATCACATTTTTTCTATTGATTGTTAAACTAAATTCTAAATAAATTGTCAGATTTACATAAATTTTAATTCTTCATTTTACTGAAGAGCAATATATTTCGAGGGGGGGGGGGAGGGGGGTCCTCAAAAGTCTTTTACTTTCCACATGTATTTTTTTTTATTTCTTTACCTCTTTACTTTATTTCTTTACTTCATAATTATTTATTTTGAGTTGAAACTTGTTGTTTCACCCTATTTTTTTTTTTAATACCTAAAAATATATTCCTTTGAAGAGTTGCCTAAAATATTTTTCACTGTGGATGCCTGAACTTTTCCACCTTCTACAAAAGTGTTTTTCTTTTCCTTTGAGTTTGCTTAAATGAGTAAATAATTTGCTGCTGTAAATGCACTTCTTTAGTTTTCGCTCTTTAGAAATACAGTATTTAGAGACTTTTTAAATATGTTCCCTTGCAGAGTCAATAAAAAGTATCTCGACTTGGGATGAGTAGACTGTTCCACCTTCCACATATTATATATATTTATTATACAGTATATAAAGGTTTTAAACTTGTGGAAAGTTAGTGCGATTTTATTGCACTGGGAGGAGGGTGCCTAAACTTTTCTCCTTGGCGCATTTTTTTTTTTTTTTTTTTTTTTTTTAGTTTAACTGAGTATAAGTCAGTAAAATGTAATTGGACTGGGAGTGCCTGTATTTGCTGTAATATTAGTCACTGTAATGCAAGAGAAAAATAGGCATCTCACATTTTGACAAGGTGTGAAAATGGTGTAGGAGTGAACGCTCGAACACAACATCGCCGGCTTCTTCCATCACTTCTCATCCAGCGCCCGGCGACGTGAGTGCACTCGAACTCCGGCCATTTTGATTTTTTTTTTTTCGCCCAGCACTGAACGATCTGTTCTTGTCCTTCTGTCGCTGTGGTTACAGATGGCTGCCTGACGCTTTGATTGGCCGAGAGATGTCCCAGAAAGGCTTGGGAGAGCGGTAATGTCTTCACTGTCCATTAACGGTACCAGGAACTCATATCCAGCTGCGTGAGTCAGCGCGTTCGGCTCCATCAATCTAATCAGCGGGCGAGGAGCGAGGAGCCGTAACTATGGCGATATAACAACAGCCAAATTCGATTAACTTGTGATTTACGGTTTTTAATAGAGGAGTGTTCAGATCGGATCTTTTGATCAGCTAATCATTGGTATCCAATTTTTTTTTTTTTTTTTTTGGTGGTGGTGGTGGTGGAGTCAAAACTGTGCGAGAAAAGCTTTTTTCCCCACTGCTTTGGCTTATGTTGTTGGTGATGAGTACTTCAGCTAGAGGACTGAGGAGGCAAGTGGATGCTTCCTAACAAGGCCAGTCAAAGCAGACGACATGGCTTGAGGCCAAAGAGTCCTGCGCTTACTCGAGAAATCTAAAATAAACCTAGAAGTGGTTATGAATTAACCATCTCAGCACAGCCAGCAGATTTTATTTATTTATTTATTTATTTATTTTGACTTCAATCGTCTCTAACCTAGTCTTACTATTAGTTTGTTACCCTAATGTGTTTCACTTTAACTATTTCCCGTAGGTGAAAAAGTTAATTTTTCGGATATGATCATATAACACCATTTTCCATAACACTTATTGCTTTTTATCTCCCAATCCACTTATTTTTTTTGTAAATATGCATACCCATTTATATGTTTATCAGAAAAAGAAACACATTTGCTAAATACAGTTTCCTGCCCTTTTATGTTTAAGTGTCTGTAACCTTTTTTAATTCAAATGCTTCAACGGTCTTAACTGTCACTCAGATCAAAATTGGCCAAATTTATTATTTCACATGAAAAGAAATAAACCTGAAAAAGTGTATTATTCTAAAATGCATAATTGTGAAGATATTGCGACATTAATTTAACATGGTTACGGACACTACAGATTTACTTGGGAAACAATTTTTGGACAGAATGGTTTAATTCAAGCGGCGATATTTACCGGTCATATACTTTCAATATCAATAGTCATAAAGAAATACAGTATGAATAATTTGCATTTGAAATGATTATTGTTTGAAGCGAGACAGTAGCCATTATTGGGGGACATATAAAATCATCTCTTCAAAATGGCTGAAGTTAGCAACTTGAAATATTCAGGGAAGGCAAGATTGAAGACTTGCATGTTGCATACGCTTCAGAAGTGGCCACACATACTTACTGTATTATTATAACAATAAAATCAGCACCAATACTGTGTTTTGGCCTCTATGTTATATTAGTTATCCTCGGCTAACTGCACATGCACAGATTTATTTTATGGAGACAAGCCAGCCATTGAAATATTATTCCTTCTTAGTCTCATAATTATTATTAGGCTCGTTAAGCCTGGTCCGTTCACGCCACCCGTGAAACTTGCTAAAAACTATAAGGACGTGTTTATAATAATAGCTTAACTAATTAACAAGTATATTATGCATCATTGATCAAATTTTTCAAACAATAGCTCTAAAGTGCGTGAGCATTACCTGGCAGGCCGGATACAAATATTTACATCCATTCCACGCGAGTCTTTTTCTCTTTATCATTACAAGGCAACTTTAGAGAAAGCTTCATAGATTTAACTCAGAACCAGGACAAAAAAAAAACTCGCAGAAGGGAACTAAAAAAAAAAAAAAAAAAAAAAAAAAAGCAGCACTACCTTAATTCCGTACCTTATCTATATTTAGTGATCTCTCAGGGCATTGCTTTTATTACTGCTCGCTTGTTCTATTAAGAATTCCGCTCCGAATAGGTCTTGAGTGTATTTAAAATCATTTAAAAAGCCAAAAAAAAAAAAAAGTAGAAAAAGGAACATTGACATTCATTGGAAATATTTTTTGGAAATCTGGATACAGTACAAGTGCAGAGCTGAATGCTTGAGAGGTGACGGTCCTTTGATTTGAGTATTTAAATATTTAAACACACTTAAATTTTTTGGCAATGTGATGCATTTCCAAGTGACACGTACCCATTCCAAAAGCAAAAGCAAAAGCAAAAAAAACAAAACAAAACAGAAAACACTGACATGCCGTTCCCAGGACACTGATATTCCAAAGGAGGATATGACGGGAAAGACGAGTTTGTCGTTGGATTGAAACCATATTCATTTAAGCCTGTCTATCTGGCTGATTATGTAGGGAGGAAAGAGAAGGAGAGAGGAAACATGACTGTTATGATTGTTTAGTACAGCCCCGTCCCTAATTCTACCTTGATATATTGAGGACATTTTAGGATGGGACAAAGTCACTGCACTTTCCTGGAACATTAGGGACGAACAAAAATGACCGCGGACAATAGCTAATGAGGTAAAAAGGTCAGTTTTGGCATTGAAGAAAATGTTCACTGCATCGCTGAGCTATTAAACGGAACAGTAATGATACCGGAGCAAATGATAGAAAGCAGCAGCGGCTCACACTTCCACGCAAACCCTTTATTATAACAAACAATTACATCGACGTAAATCTGATTAAGCCTAGTGACAGATTTTCGTTGAGAAGCTCCGAAATGCGTCTTCATAACGTTCCTCCAACATTTCCCTAACATGTATAGCTGTATGAATGTTACTCCTACAACGTTCCCAGAATGCTCACGTTTGTCTGGGGCCGTGCTAATAAAATTGTGACATACTGTGGACGCAGTGCAGAATTGTCGTTGTTGGTCTTTTTGGCTGTTGCGGTCAAGCGGGTCTTCACAGTGGACCGTCTGATCCGTACGCAACTTGTGCCTTTCCTGACACAACCATCCCATTTTACGTTTACATTCCAGTTTGGGGTTTGGGTATTGGGTGGGAATTGAACCCAGGTCAGCTTTCCACATACTGTAGCAGGAGAGAGACCTACCACTGAGCCGCCAATGTCCAAACAATGCAACCATCAGTATTCCTCAGTATTTTTACAGGTCGCACCTTCTTTCAATTTGTAGAATGCTTCCTTAATAATCGAATCACGCTCTCTGGTAGCTGGGGAAACATCATAGTGATGCACTTAAGTGGTTTTTCCACCAACCTATTGCATAAGCATAAACAATACCATCCCAGGGGCTGGAGAAGGCAGTTTAAATGTGTGTGTGTGTGTGTGTGTGTGTGTGTGTGTGTGTATGTGTTTGTGTGCGAGCGCTTAGCAGTCCGGGAAACACACCGCCGTTGACAAGCATCGCTTTTGTCAAATGTGTGACTCAGGAGCTTCTCTAGAAGCCGGATTAATACGTTCCCATCACTCGGGCCATCCATCAGCAGGTGGCGGTGACACAAGACGCTCACGGTAGCGTCATCTATATATAAAATAAACAACCGCCCCATGATTAAAGACGGAGCGGAATGAGGATGGATGGCAGAAGGAGCAAAAGACATCGGTATTAATGAATAACAGATGCAAACAATGGTAACAATGTGACAAATACTGGTACACGACCTGGCTAAAAAAATGTACACACTCAAATTCCATTGGAAAGCTTTTAGCTTCGATTACAATAAACAAAAAAAACCCCATAGATGTGCTAACTTGGTCATTCAGTACGTTCAGGTGGTCAGCTGACTTTGTTGTATTGCCACATAGCGTTGCTGAGTCTCGACCTGAGCGACTGAAGCGACCCCAGATCATACTGTAACACATGTGTGGTGTTAATGTTTGGGGTTTCATGGTGACTTGAACAGATGCACTTTTTGTCCTATCAAAATGAAAAAAAAAACAATAAAAAAAACGTTCACAATTGTTAGTCTCTGCTATAACAGAGCATAAAGGAGCTTTCCTACTTTCCTGAATCAAGTCCCAGAAACTGACAAGTCCAAGTGTCAAAAAATTGCAAGTGTGCCTGAAATATTCAAACGTTAAATAGCATAGCAGATCCTCAATTTATTTGATAGTGAAGTGTAGTGATTTGTAGGTGGGTTATAGACTGGTTAGTTGATTTGTACCTTTTTTTTTTCTCCATAATTTCAGCCGAAATCCTTGTTATAGTAAGTGTTGAGCTGTCACAACTGGAGCTCTTGTGAAAAACTCTAATATGGTGGTGAAGCAAAGCTGGTAAAATGGGTAAATCTAACCATCTAATGCTGGGCATTAAACTACCAAATAATATGCTCTAACAGATGCTAAATCAACGGCTATTGCTGACAATAGCGGCAGGGGTAGCTCAGTGGTTAAGGCATTGGACTACGGTTCAGAAGATCCCAGGTTCAAACCTCACAACCACCAAGTTGCCACTGTTGGGCCCTTGAGCAAGGCCCTTAACCCTCAATTGCTCACATGTAATGAGATTATAAAAAAAATAAATAATAATAATAATAATAATAAAAATGTAAGTCGCTCTGGATAAGAGCGTCTGCCAAATGCCTAGATGTAGACATCGGACAATGGATGTCCCATAGCATTAAACCTACAGTGTACCCTTTCAGTAATACTAGTTTTTACAAATTGGAGGACCCGAAACCACTCACTCATCCTCTATCCCACTTAGTCCTGTATACAGGATCACAGGGGGCCTGCAGCCTATCCCAGGAGACTCAGGGCACGAGGCGGGGAACATCCTGGACAGAGTGGCAATCCATTGGAGGACACACACTATGGACAATTTGGGGACGCCAATTCGCGTAATCCATCAGTCTTTGAACTGTTGGAGGAATCCGGTGTACCCGAAGGAAACCCACCAAGCATGGGGGGAACATGCAAACTCCATTTGCCTGAAGTTAAACCCAGAAGTTAAGAGCAGTTATGTGCCGGATTATAAACTGCAAATTTTGACATTGTACTTTAGACCTTTGCAGTACTTGCATATCTGTCTGAAGTTTAACCTGCAGCATAAGTAAAATCCAAACGGTGAGTAAAAGTGACTTAAAAATCTACTTAAAAAATAAGCTACTAATAAGAACTGCTTGCTCAATGTACTGTAATTGTGGTCAGGCTGCATCACACCACATACTCAAGGACTGTTTACCTAAAACAGACAGAATGAAATATTGAAGCTGAAAGAGTTTCCTCATGGGAAGTTGAACAGGAAATTAACTTTGTTTGGGTTTCCTATAACTGAAGTCTACAAAACACAGGCTTAGATGCCACTCTCTAGCCCTCTCACAATGGTGAGCGTTTAACCTACAATACAGTACGATGGGTGTTCAAGTCAAACCGGGACTTGTGATGACATTTATGGTGAATGAAGGCCTTGACATTTAAAGAGGACTCAAAGCGCGGTACAGTGACGAGACTCGTAGCCGCAGTAAAACACTTGAACAGTGCCGATGTTTTAAAGAAGGCTGCATGTCTGTGAATGACGATCCCAGTCGAGGTAGAACAGAGCACAGTGCAGACTTTCCCATGGACATTCAGCACGTGGAATGCTTGACCCTTGAAAAGAATTATGGATAACGTGTTGACAACTTGCAGGAGAGTCTTGCAGAACCTGTCTCATTCACCAACACCACTTGCACGTTACAGGAGCTCAGCTGGGAGTTATTGCCACGTCCCCGGTACAATCCTGACCTCACGACAAGCCATTTCCACATGTTAGGGCCATTTAAGGAATTCTTGGGAGGCCAGCGTTTTATTTTTGAAGCTGGCAACCTTGATGGTATCCAAGCACTAGTGAAATGCTGGGATGAGTGCATTAGTGTAGCAGGAGGTTATATAAAGGGAGTTCTGTTATTCTGCATAATCAAAAGTCCAAAATGTAGGATTTTTCATTATGAGTTACTATTTTCTTAATCCTTAACTTTAGTTTGATAAAACTTCAAGCTATCTTTCAAACAAAGTAAAACGTCCTTACTTTTTTGTTCGGGGAAAAAAAAAAATAAAAAAAAATTCCCCAGGATGTCTTTACATGTTCACCAGGTGAATCAGCCGAGGCGTAGTGTGCTTTGTTAAATCTGTTTAAACTCCAGATTAGTAAAGGGATTTGCATGCAGCATGCCCCTTAGACAGATGCAAACCTTTTAAAGGCAAACATAAAAAATAAAAAAAACAGATATTCTAAAACAAATGAGCTAAATGGAGTCAAGTCAGGCAAATTCTGCACGTTTAAGTCATCCAACGTGGATGACTTAAAAAAAAAAAAATCTTCTCCCAATTGCCAGGGAAACGATCATGAAATGTGAACAGCGCCACCCTCGGTACCGGTGATCATTGACAGTATTACACAGTAAGCATGGATTTGTTTTCTCCTAACGCTCGCTGCTTTCATTTCCACATTAAGTATGCTGAGGACTTTACACACAGCAAACACACACCAACATGCAAGCAGGAACGCAAACACCAAGTTGCGTACACACATGTTCCCTCAGCACAATCCACAAATACACACAGAGGCGCGCACCCGCGCACGCAACCCCCGCGGGACGAGCGAACGCACGCGCCAGCATGCAGATGCACTCCTGCATTGACATGTTGTGAGGAGACCGGCAGGTGGACGCATTAGCGCGAGTGACAGCGGAGGCCTGGCCTACTTCTCTCAGAGTGTAGATTACATCACACACACACACACACACAGACAGAAGGAACGGTTGAAGCATCTGACTGCGTGACAGATGATGAATGCCGCTTTCCATTACAAAGCCTCCATTAAGCAAGCGCACTACAGCGGCAGTAAATGGGGCCACGTGGACCCTGTGATCGAATACGTATTTTAAGAAATCTTGTTACTCTTTATTTCTTTTTTTTTTTTTTTCCAGACATAAATTAAACAAATTAAGCATGATGCGCCTTCCTAAGGCTGTTATCCAGACTTGAAATTAGCAAAGGCGTTTCTAAACAGCTGGCCCATGGGCTGAATCTAGCCCGTGTGTAAACTTTATGCGAGCTGCTATGTAATTTCATATCAGTTTAATTAAAAAGAAAATGCTTCGGTTTTATTTCAACGAGTTTTAATAAAGCTGAGGGAAGCAGGCCAAGCTGTAAACAGCACCATATTCAGAAAAACACATTGGCAGCTAGATTCCATTACGTTCCAAATGGATGCAACACCACGGCGAATACAAACATCAGTAACATACGGACACGGGGGAAAGTCTCGAGAAATTCCCCCGGTGCTGGGCGCGTGGTGCACGGTGTGGTCGGCGGGTCGGTCAGTGGTGTTGGTTTCCTCTTCACCGGCCAAACTCCGAGCGAAGTCAGACCTGGTGAGGAATAACAGAATACCGTAATACGAGTGAGGACTCCCTGTATTTCTGTATAGAATCCCCTGCTACACTAATGCACTTATCCCAGTGTTTCAAAAGGTTTCTCTCAGTACTCCAGACTGCGGAGTCGGAATGTGGGAAACGCTGGCTTCCCAGGAACTCCTTTAATGGCCCAAACGTGGAAATGGCTTGAAGCGAAATTTCATATTGCGAAACGCATTTTCCAGATAATCAGATCATCTGTTACAGCAACTCAATAACATTACCAATATTACCAACTCCCAGCACTATAATCACGTTGCCAAACGCTGGCGAACTGGCGATCAGTTCGGTTGTTCTTATGCCGAAAAATTCTTTCAATTCTTTCAATTCTCGTCAAATCATACAGTATCATTTGCATGACTTCCTTCACTTTTGTAATATTGCCATTCTACTCTCAAGTTAAATTCTGTATGTTTATTATAGTTACGGCATTCCGCAGTCGCCCTCGAATCAGGGCTTTGGATTTTTTTCTCGCGCTGGTTCACAAGGTCAGAGGCTAAGCCTAATATCTAACTCACCTTTTCTGTAATTTGTTGGATGGTTATATCGCTTACTTTTTTTCTTTTTTTTTTTCGCTATAGAAGTGAGTCAAAATAACCTTCTGCCTTTCTGCCGAACTCATTGTATCATGACGTTCTTTACATTCTGTACCTTCAAGTTATGCGCAACTACACGAATACGATCCCGGCACGTCTAAGAGCTTGTTAATGGGTGAATAATTAGACTGCAGTGATTTAGAGCATAACAAGCATGAACGCCAACAGTCTTGGCATGTGGTTGAACCCATACAGCCAGAAGCTAATAATCCTGGACATCTGCAGATTGTTTAGACATCCTGAGGTGCCCTCAATCTCGTGTCCTTTTCCTCCAAGTAGTGAAAAAGGTCTGACCTGCCCAAGGCATAAAGAACCTCTCGACTCGCCCTCCCTCCCACCCGAGCCTTCTTCCTGACCCCGGAGAGAGTGGCTAATAAATAGCGGTGCAGGAAAATGGCCTATTTCCCCTGCAGATGCATCAGTCACGGTGCAGCACACAGGCCCTGGGTCTCAGCGCTCTAACCGCTACCAGACTGGAACCACACAGATGGGACGGGGACTCACGCTGCGCCTGAAATCGTGTACTTCTACTCTAAATAGTGTCGCCGAATAACACTGGGAAAATGAGAAATATGGCCGAAAGCATCGCATTCATCAAAAAAAGTGCAGAGATGAAGAATAACAGCTGAAGTGTGGAAACGCTGGAAATGATGAAGATCCTCAAAGTTTTTTTTTGACCACAGTTTGCGGTCAAGAGCAGATGCAGACGTCGATTCGATCTAAATATTCTCAAAAGTATTGCTTTATATACAAAGGATGAAAACACCATTAAAGGAAACGAATCACTGACATCAGAATCTGAAGTCATCCAAGTCACCCTAAAGTTCCTGTTGTGCGTTATTGCTCTTAAACCATGCTAGTTTGCTAGCCCTAGCAATGATTTATTTATCAACAACTAAAGAGTTAAAGCTAAAAATAAGCTGATCAGCTTCAATGTAATCAGTGATATGACTATCTGTCTCTCAGTACAGCAGAACTCTCTGTCTAACTTATTAATACAAAGAAATCACATTCTGTAACGCTGAGTATCTTACGGCTTGCTAACGCTTAGTTGGACTTCTTTCATCATTAGTCAAATACACTCACACACCCGTTCATAACCTCACTTTTACTCAACATTTTGATCTTAAAGCGTAACACTGGTGGGCTAATCTGCGTTTGTACAGGTGCTGCTTAGTAATGTTTCTCTCCACCCCCCCCCCCTCCCCCCCTCCCCTCCCCCCCTTGGAGAAAACGGCAGACCTTCTGTTTCTCGCGAATCTCAGCAGTCGTCTGATCATTTTAGTCCAAACTCACGTGCCTCTTCGACCGCTTGGACGCCATGTTGTTAATGAGGCGTTAATTGTATGACCATATGACGCAAACATCTGTTTTGTCGAACACAATGCAACCTGCTAGGATCTCACTCCTACTGCGATCATTTTATTCCTGTCTGGTTTGCGAGAATTTCATCACTGACAAGATTAGTAGTTAGACTAATCTGATCTAAATAGAAGCAACTGAAGATGAAGAATGGAGATGTCCTTTGTTCAAACTGGAGCTCTTTTCGCACTCTGGTTCATTACCCTAATGTGTTCACCCGTATCTTGTCATGTGTTTCTCTTTGCTAACCTTTACGCCGCATGCTTGTTTGTGTTTTCATGAAACCATACTGTAACTCCTTTCAGAGCTAGTCTAATAAAAAAATGATTTGGCCACCACCAACTGGCCAATCAGCTCTGAGATTGAAAGCGTTAAACACCCAAATCACTCACTCACTCACTCACTCACCATCTATACCGCTTAATCCTGTATTCAGGGTCACGGGGGGCCTGGAGCCTATCCCAGGAGACTTAGGGCACATGGCAGGGTACACCCTGGACAGGGTGCCAATCCATCGCAGGGCACACACACATACACACACTCATTCACACACTAAGGGCAATTTGGGAACTGTGGGAGGAAACCGGAGAACCCGGAGGAAACCCACCAAGCATGCAAACTCCATCACCACCATGCACACAGAGACGGGCCGGGGATCGAACCCGGACCCTGGCGGTGCAAGGCGACAGTGCTGACCACTACACCACCGTGCCGCCTACACCCAAATCAATGTCCCCAGATTTCGCAAACAACAGCTCAGCTTGTGTTTCTCTTTGATCCCCCAAGTGTTAGAGGAATACTGCAAGGCATTCAGGGACAATTGTGTGTGTGGAAGCACAAAGAAGTGTAGCGTCGGGATGAATACCTACAACTAAAGATGTTTTTTTTTTTTCTCTTCCATAAGCATACTTCAAGTTTTAGCTGATGAAAGGTAAAGTGCTAAAACAAGAGCAAAATTTGTTAAAGTCTGTTAATGTGTGTTAAATAATGTACAAACCTAAAGACCCAGTACATTTAAGCAGGTAGCTCCCAGTGGAGAATAAGATCTTAATGATGTAATCATTTTTTTGTTCTGTAATAAATTGTAATAAAAACATAAAAGAAAAAAAATGCATAATTCATACTACATTTGTTCCTAGGAATCAGCAATATGGAAAATATGGTGGAAAATCCACAATCCCCTTCAGTACAAATGTGCTCACTCAAATATTAGACATATCATTTTAATATGTACAATAACATTCAGAACATTCAGCAGCCATAAAGATTTAATATTTCTATAAGAGAACACATTCAGCAGCCATTCCAAAGGCCCTGGTCACCTCATGTGCATATGCAGTACTATCCTACAGTATATTGCCAAAAGTATTCGCTCACCTACAGTATGCATATGAACTTGAGTAACATCTAATTCTTAATCCACAGGGTTTAATATGATGTCGGTCGCCCATTCCAGCTATAACAGCTTCAACTCTTCTGCGAAGGCTTTCCACAAGGTTTAGAAGTGTGTTTATGGGGATTTTGTATTTTTTTTGACCATTCTTCCAGAAGTGCATCTCTGAGGTCAGACACTGATGTTGGACGAGAAGGCCTGGCTCGCAGTCTCCGCTCTAATTCATCCCAAAGGTATGAAGGGTGCAGGAGGACAGTCAAGTGTCTCGCTCATCCATGTCTTTATGGACCTTGCTTGGCGCACAGTCATGTTGGAACAGGAAGGGGCCGTCCCCAAACTGTTCCCACAAAGCTGGGAGAGTGAAATTGTCCAAAATGTCTTGGAGGACGCATTAAGGGTTCCTTTTACTGGACTTAAGGGGCCTGAAAAACAACCCCACACCAGTTCCAACACGAGTACACAAAGCAAGGTCCATAAAGGAGAGAACTGATATTATTACACCCGTTATACACCATTGCGTAGCGACTCAAACATACACACCCCCTGTAGAACTGATAATGTATTTGAATAGGCGCATTGTAAAAGCTTTTAGAGGACGCCTTTGCATTAAACGCCTTCAAATCTGTCGCCACTCCTGTAGAAAAAGGAACGCTTGTTCTCCGTTAGTCCGGCCTCGAGGCGTCGAATGCATTTGCGATGCAGCAGCTGAGAGTATGCAGCACGGGGACGCCGATCCTGTCCATTAGGCCAAAGTCCAGGTAGGAGGCCGACGCTTTTCTACGTGCGAGGTTGTAATTCCGTCACGGTGTTGATGAAGCTCATTAATCACGTGTGACAGAGAGCACATGCGGCGTTCACGCCGCTAGCACAGGACACATCAGACAGCAACGCTAGATTCCCTCCATGACTATCCTCAGCTCCGCACCACAGCTCCTCTCCTTACAGCAGGGCTGCCTTTAATTTGGCGCATTAAGTGCTTAATTAAGCCTCAGACTATATTGAGCGGAGATGCTGCATACAGCTTAGAGCTAAACTTTCACACCTTGTTATCCTCTGATTTAGAAATATCTCAAACTGATGAGCTCTGTCTTATATCAGGGGCTAATCATCTGTAACGAAGAATACATTAGTATATTAATGAGATGTCTTCTTTTTTTTTTTTTTTTAAAGATTTGCAAAAGTTTATGCTGTTTCTTATTTTGACTTACTGTATACACACAGCGCTGTTGCATTCTCCATTCTGATTGGTCAGAGGTTCTTGATTGACAGTAGGGCAGTAGGGTTTATATTAATGTAATGGTTTATACAGTACAGACCAAAAGTTTGGACACCCCTTCTCATTCAGCGAGTTTTCTTGATTGTGTTCTTTATTGTGTTCTTCAGCCCAAACGCGTCTCTTCTGCTTGTTGCCTGTCCTTAGCAGTGGTTTCCTAGCAGATATTCTACCATGAAGACTCTTAACAGTTGTTCTAGAGATGTGTCTGCTGCTAGAACTCTGTGTGCCATTGACCTGCTCTCTGATCTGAGCTGCTGTTAACCTGCCATTTCTGAGGCTGGTGACTCGGATGAACTTATCCTCCGCGGCAGAGGCGACTCTCGGTCTTCCTTTCCTGGGGCGGTCCGCATGTCAGCCGGTTTCTTTGTAGCGCTTGATGGTTTTTGTGACTGCACTCGGGGACACTTTCAAAGTTTTCCCAATTCTTCGGACTGACTGACCTTCATTTCTTAAAGTAATGACGGCCGCTCGTTTTTCTTTCCTTCACTTAGCTGCTTTTTTCTTGCCATAATACAAATTCAACCTCTTTGAATGAGAAGGGGTGTCCAAACTTTTGGTCTGTACTGTATGTCGGTCGGTTTGACACCTTCATTCACTTTATTAAATTTCATCACAAGCCCAGGTTTGACTTGAACGCCCCCTGTCTAATTAAATTACTGTGGAATTAGAGGAACCAACACATCAGGGTGTTCAGTTGCAGAAAAATAATCAACGGTAATGTTAACATAAAAAAATATACATATAATTATGTTTATGGCATTTCGCTGACGCCCTCATCCAGAGCAACTTGCATTTATCTCTTGACACATATGAGGAGTTAAGGGCCCTGCTCAAGGGCCCAACAGTGGCAACTTGGTGGTGCTGAACTTGGTGGTTGAACCTGTAACTTCCTTGACCACGAAGCTACCCTGCCTCTAAACTCTACTATATACAATTTATGGGAATATTTAGCATTATTTCTGAGAAGAATCTATAAATAACTAATAAACCTACTAAATTACTAAAATTCTGAATTGACCAATACTATGACAAATTCTGAATCGAGTCTGGACGGTTAAAAGACAGGGCTTGATTTTACACATGAAAAGCTGATGTGTAAACATTTAGCCACATAACTGTTGCATATTCATAAGATAATTTTTTTTTACCCACATGCTGTTTGTGCATTTCTAAAAAAAAAAAAAAAAAAGAGAGATCGAGAGAGAGGAAAAACATCCCTCATTTACATATTCACAAATAGAAGCAAAAGTGCAATCATTCTCACCTGGTTCATTTTCTCTCTCTCTCTCTCTCTCTCAAGGGCTGATAAATGTTATTTACACGAGAGAGGAAGCGCCGTGAACGTTCGGACTGAAGCACCTGGCTGCTTGCAGGCAGAGACAAAGTGCCTCCAGATAGGAATCCTACAGCACTATCTATCTGCCTTATTAGACCCGGCCCTCAGGAGTCGAGAGTACGGGGACGGAGGCTCCGGTGTTATGTGGGCCAGTCGGAAATGCTCGTGCAGAATGGTGAACGGTGAGCAGAAAATGATATCTGGTCAACCTTGTACATGAGCGAGTTATTGCTGTTACATCATAGCAGCTGGAAGGAGAAAAAAAAAAAAAAATATATATATATATATATATATATACAGCAATATGAAGGGAAAGGTGATGATGACATACACCACTGGAGTCGGTTCAATGGAATCTTCTTTGTGCACACAGTGTGTGTGTGTGTGTGTGTGTGTGTGTCTGTGTGTAATAATTAGGGATGCACTGATTCCAATGCTGGTAGCAGGGCTGACATTGTGCCGACGATACAGCTGATGCCACATACCAGGGAAACGTTGCCCTAATGAACAGACGGCACGCAGTGACAGGATGTTTTACACGACGTCTTCACTACGATACATGCAACCTGACTACATGACCTAAATGAAAGTTCATTAGCTTTACAGTACAGACATGCAAGACGTTTTATGAGGTTTTATGATAAATTACACCCACAGCCATTTTCTGTGCTTTTGAATAAGTAAGGTTTAGCCATTAATACATTATTAATACTGTACTGTAGCTTTAGCATCTTTAACATTGTCCTGTAAATTTGCTGTATCTTATTAAAATAGAATAGATGTAAATATACAGTAGTTTTCCATCTTCAGGTTTGCTTCATACAGTATGTAATACAACACCATACTGTAGATACTTTTATTTTTATGGTTATTTTAGATTCTAGACATTACTAGGGTTCCTAATGTGTTATGCGTTTTTTATTTTTATTTTTATTTTTTTGATCAGTGTGACCTTATAGTTCAAAACCAGAAATGATGTATTTTTTAAACAAAAACTTCATTCACTTAATAGATGTAGTGTTTATAAGATATAAGGTCCTGTAGCACTTAACTCCACTTTGAAGCATTACTTGGCCTGTGATACTGCACATGGACTTCGGCATATGAGAAGACGGATAAGTCTGAGTATTGCTACAGCCAGCCAGTCTTTTTTGGAGCTTTCCGTTCTCACGTCTACATTATTACTATGAACAGTTTGACCTTGGTAACGTTCTACTTTTCACACTTTAGCTTAGCCGTGAGCACGCTCCGTTCAACTCTTCACCCTTTTTTTTTTTTTTGCCATTTCATTCATTTGACAAAGATCCAGCACTATATATTTATTTCAGATCATTTTTGTTCTAAACCTGACTAATGTCACTTGTGAGTGTTTTTTTTAGTGCTGGATCTTTGTATATTGTTTTCATTAAAAAAAACCAAAACAACAACAACAAAAAAACATTGTATTCCCATGCATTTCTTTATTTCTTTAGAGTAACAGGACACGTGATCTACTGTATGATTAGCCTACTGCACTCATATTGTATTGTATTAAGAGTAAATAAGTAAATATTTACTTATCTAAGCAAATATTTATCTTTATTTACTTTTAAGTAAATAAAGATAAAAACAAGCATGTGTTCATAAAAAGCAATCTTTTTACATTTAAAAAAATAATGAAATATTTAAAAACTCAAACCATACTTAGTCTGGTTTTTTTTTTAAATTCTTTTTGCCACCACCGTTATGAAAAATAAGTATTTTATTTTAAATTATTTCATAAAAAATATTTCAGTGTAAAAGTGCAGAATAGAAAGCAGTTCTTTTTTTAAAGAGAAAAATCATACCTTAGTGATGAAGCTGATGCCATTTAGTTGCTGTAGGAGGAGGGTTGAGGAGTTGACCTTCAACTGATCTTTAAAAATGGCTTTCAGAAGGCCCAGTTCGACCAGGTCGTGATTTCAAGGTTTCCTTGCTATTCGCTGTTTCCTTGCTATTCGCTGTTTGGACAATCTAATCTCAGATTGACAAAAATGCTGAGCTCTTTGAAACCCAGAAATTTCTTTTGGAATTTTTTTTACTTCTAGGTACTTCTAGGGTCAGGGGTAGCTCAGTGGTTAAGGCATTGGACTACGGTTCGAAAGGTCCCAGGTTCAAGTTCCACTACCACCAAGTTGTCCCTGTTGGGCCCTTGAGCAAGGCCCTTAACCCCAACTGCTCAGATGTATAATGAGATAAAAATGTAAGTCGCTCTGGATAAGGGCGTCTGCCAAATGCCTAGATGTAGATGTAGATGTAGGTACGATTAAAGAAGGGTAAATTCCAATCTGAAAAAAGAAGGAAACAAATGAAAAGAATGGAAAAAATGCCAACAAACAAACAAAAAAAATGTCTACATAAGAGCCTAGATCATGACGATTAGCCACTATCGTCCACTGGCAACAAAAGATTCGGATGCAAAAACAATAAAGCGTACTTTACAGTACATACAGCTGTTCTGTATAAAGGTGATTATATACGCTTCTCCGATCATCTCTACAACAACCCGACTCGATCCAAGCTAACCTATTTATCATGTAGAATCATCTCGCTAAATACTGTATATTAACGAATTATCTAGTTTTTAATGTGCATCAACATCCATATAATCCATATAAATAAACAGCGATAAATAAAACGTCCCGTGATTGATTACGTGTCATCAGAATCAAAATACAATATTCATTTATTTTAATTAACCTTTAGAAAAGACAAATACTGTACATGATCTTTTTCGCCATACACTCCTTGCTTTTCAAAGCACTTTGTTCATCTGTCAACAAGCTTTCGTATTCCCTCAGTAAAAACTGTTTTAGGCTGAACATCTTCGGCAAAAGTAAATCTTTGTTCTCATAGGGCTGCTTTCGGGAGATCAAACATGTGAAAGTGTGATAGAGCGAGATCAGGACTATAGGGAGGATGCTTTAACACCTCGAAACTAAGTTTTTTGCAGAGTGTCGACAGTGTGGGCAGAAGTGTGCGGACGTGCATCATCATGCGAGATCACCACGCGCTTGGGTATCGTTCCTTTGTGTTTAATCCCAAGTTTAGGCTTCAGTTCTTCAATAAGCGTCTCACTGTAACCAGCGCCGTTGTCTGTGGAACCTTTTCCCTGATAATGTTCCAATACTTCTGGCCCTTGAGAATTCCAGAAAACTGTAAGCGCTGATGAAATTTTCAGCTGAAGGTTGATTTAAAAAAAAAAAAAAAAAAAAAAAAAACTTTTTCTCAGTTTGTGACCGAGAATGTTTCCGCTCCTGCGTTCCGTTGCTCTGCCGTTTACTCTCAGGCTCGTGGTGATGAATCCGTGTCTCGTCACCAGGAACGGCTCTCTTTAAGGAACGTTCGCCTTCCTTAGAGGATCAGTTCATATCCGAACACTTCTGTTTTTCTTCTTCACCTTCTGTGAGTTGTTTCATCACCAGATACACCCTCAGACCACCAGAAAACAGACCACAGCACGCTGCTCTTCTTTCATGCAAATCATGCAAGTAGCGCGTCCATTTTTGCTTGCAACGAATAAACTGATGTAACACGTTTACACCTGCACAGCGGTGACTGGCGAGACTGCAGCCTTGAACGGGAAGCGCAGGCAGAAATTTCAGTACAGTACAACTGAAGTGCGGATCATTTTTGACTCATGCTAAGCATGCTAAGCATCTTTAGCATTCTGGTCATTTATTCATCCTTAGTAAATGTCTGGTCATATGGCCGCAGTGGTTTAAATCACAGCTAGGCGACTGGTTTGTTTATACCTTATCTTTTAGGTAGCGTTTGGCTTTCTGATAAACCCAGCCTTCCGTGGTATGATTGGTTAAAGGATTCAGTCTCATTTTTGTTTGGTTAGATGTGAAATGACGAGCCAGTCAGAGAACCAGTGGATGAAAGTCTAAAGTAAAGCCAGGGAAAGTGTTGTTCCAGCAGGGATTAGGAAGAGAAGCATAATTTCCTTTCTGGGAACTTGTCGCATCCCCTAATGTCACCCCAAACGCGGGTCAAGTATGCGCAGCAAGGATGTATTTATTCCGACTAGGAAGAAACAGTCGAATCAAGTGTTCAGATGGCTAATATTTACCTATTAAACAGGCCTATTACCTGTAAAAATAAATAAATAAATAAATAAATAAATAAAGTTTACACCTTCCTCTCATTCCTACTGAAAATTCCTTACCATCAGATCAGGCTGGATCGGGTCAGGCCGTTTTGATCGAGGCGCATTTTAATTCCACTTGGGCCATTATTCCAATTAGTAATGGAATCCATAAACCTGTTGTGGAAATACTGATTGAGCCTAAACCCTCATAGCGCTTTCAATGCTACAAGGTCGAAACACTGCTCTATATTTTGATGGATTAAAGCCTCCAGCTGGCGTGTTTCAGAGGGAAAATTATACTGTTGCGTTTTGGTCCCGAGACAAAACAGAAATTTGCCGAGTTTACAATATACATTTTTTTATCCCCCCTCACCTTTTCAGAATTCCCCAGAAGACACCTTATTTCTTTCCATTTCTCCAGGCGCTACTGCTTATATGTAGTTATTAAATTAGCATAAAAAAAAAAAAATAAATCATCGTCTGGAGCTTCATCCCCCGCTCACGCCAAAGTCCCCGTGCTCCCTTTTTCATTTCGCAGCAACGGGTCATAAAAGGCTCCTTTGCACACTCCGAGAAGACTTCATTCATCCGAAATGCAATTACATGTATGAGGGTTAATGAAATAAGGGGGAGATTACGAGGCGGTGTGTGTGTGCGCGGCGTGTAGCGAACGTACACCTGCGAGCAGACAAAGCCAAAGTCATTAAGGCCAATGCTGGTCTGCAGCGTTTAATTAAGGATTAAAAATGAGGTCAGCGGCGGAAGGACAAACGTATTCTAATGAGCTATGAATGTGCGGTGCATGAAGATTTACTGCGCCGTTGCTATTGTTGTTGTTGGTGTTTGTGTGTGTGTGTGTGTGTGTGTGTGTGTGTTTGTCTTTTTTCTTTTCGAAGAAACATCATCAACAACCTTGCTAACTGAAAATGCTCTCGCTGCCACTCCTGGATAACTTCGTGTCACTGAGGTTTAAGCTTTTTGTCCCCCCCCCCCCCCTCTCTCTCTCTCTCTCCCCTGATGGTGTGTCGTGCTCCGTATGGACACCGGAGGTCCAGGCGATCACCTTTGCACTGCAAAAATCAATCTCGAGGCATGAACAGGTGTTCCTCCTGGCCGTGCGTTAGAGTGAGAGTGTGTGTCAGGCGGTGTGTGCGGTGCCTGACCTTGGATTTCTCTCACAGTTCTGACACAGAACACCTGCTGGCCTGATCCGATCCGATCTGATCTGCATCTTGACCATGGGGTCAATGCCACCCATTGTCCTTGCTCTTCACAAAAAGAAAGAAAAGAAAAAAAAAAAAAAAAAGAAAATGCTGACATGTAAAGAAGAAGGTAGTCACCTTCATCTCATATCACATTTGAGGAACAGTTACACAACGACAAACCGTCCTCCTAGATGTCTGTATAAATACGTGCTCTGTATATCTGTATTAGTATTAGTATTTTTTACTTGAAGCGGGCGTGGCCTAAACCTTCTTCTTACTGTCTTGATATAGGAGTGGATTCATTCCTCAAGCCAGCTTCATCACTCAAGTCCATGCTAATAACACTCTAGCCAGTCACTTTATTGGGTGAACATTGGGACATTGCTAATACTCTTTTGGACCCCCCCCCCCCCCCTTTTTTTTGCCTTCCGACCTGCCGTAGTTCTTTACGGCATACATTAGATAGATTTGATTTAGATCATAGATTTGTCTCCTGAACATCTGTGATATGAATCTCTCGTTCCACCAGATCCCGAAGGTGCTCCATTGGGATTGAGATCTGGCGACTGTGGAGGCAGTTTGACTACAGTGAATAATTGTCATGTTCAAGAATCCAGGTTAAGATGATTTTAGCTTTAGGCGAGACATCTTGTGGTGATAAAAGGATGGACACGGAAGGGCCAAAAGGTGTGCCAAGAAAATATCCTCACAACACTACACCACCACCAGCAGCCTGTACCGCCGATACAATGTTCACAATGGATCCATGCTTTCATGTGGTTTACGCCAATGGCTAACCCTACTGGGTATCACAGCAGAAATTCAGACTCATCGCTCTTCTTCTATTGTCCGAGGTTGGCGAGCCCATGCAAATTGTAGCCTCAGTTTCCTGTTCTTAGCTGGGAGGGGTGGCACGCCATGTGGTTCTTCTGTTCTTGCATTCAAAGGTTCGTTTCAGCATACCTTGGTTGTAATGAGATATTATTTGTTTTTTTGTTGCCTCTATAAACCATAGAAAAGGTTCGTGCGTGGAAATCCCAGTAGATTAGCACCAACAACCATGTCACGTTCAAAGTCACTTAAATCACCTTCCTTCTCCGTTCTGATGCTCAGTTTGACCTTAAGCAGATCGTCTTGACCATGTCTACACGCCCCAATGCAGTGAGAAGTGATTGTATGATTAGATATCTGCATTAAAGAGCAGTTGAACAGGTGCTCCTTATGAAGTGGCCAGTGTAAATACAATATTACAAATATATACTGTAAATATAACAAGGTCATGACAATAAAGGTTAATTTCAACCATGGTTAACGAACAAAGTGCTGTAAAGGCATCGCATGTTTATGAACATGGTCCTTTTTTTTATCCTGTGAGCTGTATATCTGATCTCTCACAGATGTTCACACCCACAAGAAAGTGAAAAACCTCTTGCTGGAGCGAATAATTTGTTACGTCCCACAGGATCCCAATCCTAATTTACACTTCTAGTTTTAACCAAAACAAAAGTGCGGCTCCTGTTTGTTAGGGAAAAAAAAACCCTTATCTGTTCAATTTGAATAATGCATTCGCATTCGGCTGCATCTCTACAGTAGTTCACGGACAGCTCTCAAAAAAGTTCATCTCTGACATTTCTTATCGTGCAAGAACGCTTCTCGTAAAAGGTCAGCGCTGGCGCAGAAGGGATTCTTAATCTCACGTAAAATTGCGTTTCTGTCATGTGCAGAAAAAGAAAGGCATGGCGCGTTTTCCGCAGCTCCTGATTTAATATCTCGCCATGAGGAGGTCTCTCGGAAGAAAATGCTCGCCGGGCGAAAGGAAATGATGCAATCGCTAATGGCCGCTGCTATTTTCAGACGGCAATCGCTGCCAAATGACAACAGGAAGGCAGGGCGAGGGCAGAGATTTCAGATCTCCGTCCTCTCGTTGCCTCTCAACTCCACTTCACTCGTGATCGTCTCCTTCTGCTCGAACGCCCACATGAGCTCTGCACAAAAAGTTCCAAACAATTTGCATGCCGAGCACACTTTCAGACTCGAAACGCCAGCCTCGTCTTCGCTCGTCGATCCGCGGCTCGGTGCCAACCTGACCCTGCAACTTGATTATTGCTATTTTTATCGCACAATCCTCACGATTTCCACAGTTTTCCTCTCCCTTACACGCATTTGTTTAATTTCATGTTGCATGACTTGGTTTTTTTCCCTCACTAGGAGTAAACCGTGCATACTGTCATCCTGTACATTGCACGCTTTGCTTGTAAAGAAACGCAAGGTGAGCGGTGATTAATATGAAATGCACAACATTTAGTTTCGCAACAGAGCTCATGCAACATTCATTTCCTGAAGACACTGCACATTTCCCAGAGTGCATGAATATATAAATCATCCTATTAGCAACCAAATGGCTGCCACATGTTGTAAACGATTAGAGTGATGCACAAACCCTGTTCAGGATGCCACTGTTTAGTGCTTTCAACGCTCTGGTGCTTTTATAAAAATGATAAATAATTAGCTGACTGCTTGAATTAGACGTTTGAGGAAGGAAAACATACACAAAAGGCAAGATAACCGTGAGATCCGTGATGTTTCGTGCCGGAGGTCACTAATGGCTTCTTACAGTACAAGCTTGTGGGAGCTGATTGCAAAAAATGGCACTAATAAATGCCATACTGTACTGAAAATACACGCTAGCTAGCATGACAGATGATTAACATGTTAGCTAGGGAGTTTTCGAATGGCTTTTAACTTGAGCAAGCAAAACAATGACAAGCATGACTGCTCTTCAAGGAGTTTTCCGTTTACCTAGCAAAAGAAGGAACAACTCCCGGCAGAAGTAAAAAAAAAAAAAAAAAAAAAAGGCTAAATACAATGTGACTTTTGGTATGTGATTAGCACGTAATCATTGGCAGGTAACAAACAGAAACCTTTCCTTATTTACCTAGCAACAAATCTGGAAGATGATTATAATGCTAGCCAAGAACAATTTATTTAATCATAAAAAAAAATAAAGCATCATGCTAGCTTGGGAATTCTAACCATCTACAGTAGCTAGGGAAGAAGTATACATTTTTAACATTATTTAACATTTTTTCTTTTTTAATTAGCTGTGATAATACAGTACAGACCAAAGGTTTGGACACCCCTTCTCATTCAGCGAGTTTTCTTTATTGTGTTCTTTATTGTGTTCTTTAGCCCAAACGCGTCTCTTCTGCTTGTTGCCTGTCCTTAGCAGTGGTTTCCTAGCAGATATTCTACCATGAAGGCCTGATTCACACAGTCTCCTCTTAACAGTTGTTCTAGAGATGTGTCTGCTGCTAGAACTCTGTGTGCCATTGACCTGCTCTCTGATCTGAGCTGTTGTTAACCTGCGATTTCTGAGGCTGGTGACTTGGATGAACTTATCCTCCGCAGCAGAGGCGACTCTCGGTCTTCCTTTCCTGGGGCGGTCCGCATGTCAGCCGGTTTCTTTGTAGCGCTTGATGGTTTTTGTGACTGCACTTGGGGACACTTTCAAAGTTTTCCCAATTTTTCGGACTGACTGACCTTCATTTCTTAAAGTAATGATGGCCGCTCGTTTTTCTTCACTTAGCCGCTTTTTTCTTGCCATAATACGAATTCAACCTCTTTGAATGAGAAGGTGTGTCCAAACTTTTGGTCTGTACTCTATATATCACAGCTAATTGATATATCGTGTCTTGTCCCTAGTAACAAGACATAATATGTCAAAGTCATAATTATATGTCATAATATGTCAAATGAGTGAGCTTGGCCCTCACTCATTATTTAGAGGTCAGGGGTTACAGTACTTATAAACATATAAATGTCACCTCTTTCACCTAGTGCAAAGGATTGAGGGGAGAGGGACACAGATGATCTTATACACGAAAGGCACATTTCTGGCATACTATAAATATGGCCGTGCAAACAGACATTCAGGGTAAAACAGTGCAAACAGGAACAGTGCACTATGAAGAAAGGGAGTTAGGTTTGTAAAAGGCCACTTTTACACCCTATACACAATCATACATCTTTGAGCCTCTCGCGAAAAGCAGTTTAACTGAGGACACAAGTGAACATCATATACCTGGCATTTCCATGATGTTTTTTGCTGCTTACCATACTTATCGTCCCGAATTCAGACCCCAGTCGTGGTCCAGGTTCCCATGCGGGCAGGAATCGCAGAGTCTGTGTTTTCCACGACATAGTGATGGTCCGTCTGTATCTTGCCTGCTTGTTTGCATTTGGTCTCTGTAAAACAGGTGGCTGATCATTTTCACGGTCACAACTGTTTATAAAAAAGGGAAAAAAAACATAAGCATGATAATAAAATTTATTTCAATATATTATCATCAATAACTATTGACCATGGATAAAGACAACACAAGCTTTTGTAATGTTTTACAATGATTTATACTTTTTGCATTACGATTTACATTTACACATTAATAACACAAACATCTTTAAGCTACATAAGGCAGTATTTTAGGCACTGGAAGCTAAAGTGTTTGTGCTAAATAACATACAGATAGCAGTGTCAAAACTGAACTGAAATAGCTACCGTAACATAAAGATATCCAAAACAGGGTGAAATATATTATAAACATCATATTTTTTTTTATTATAAACATTACATTACTGTAAGGCATTAGCTTAGCCACCATGAGCTAACCTGTTTGTGCTAAGCTACATAAGGCAGTATGTTAGCATGATTTAGCAGTGTTATCTACATGCTAACCAAACCATGCAAGTGACATTAAATGACAATGTTTCACATAAACTGGCAAAAGCTTGCGAGAAAATGAGAAAAGAAATGAATAATATTAGTTTTATATTATCAGAATAAGAATTATATAAGATTTAATAACTAACCCATGGTAACAGCTTGCTGGATTCTCCTCCTTCGTTCTCTGTTGGAGTCTCAGTGTTGTTCTGAGGTAAATCTAAGCTCCTCCCACTGTCCAGAACATTCTGTAGAGCTTCATAAACCTATACAGTGCCGAACATCTTCCACACGCGCAGGAAACTTATCAGATCTACTGTGTGTGTGTGTGTGTGTGTGTGTACATATATATATATATATATATATATATATATATATATATATATATATATGTGTGTGTGTGTGTGTGTGTGTGTGTGTGTGTGTGTGTGTGTGTGTTTGGGGGCGTGGCCTTGTATGTAGATTACCCTGACTGTTTCCCTGTAAATAGTGTGTGGGCGTGTCCTGTCTCAGGTCATTATCAGTGAATGAAGTGTGGCAGAAAAACTGTATCTCTCCTTAGATTCATATGGATTACATACTGTAAGCTGAAAATATTTATTTTTTTATATATTTTATTTTTTAAGCTTGCTTCATTTAAAAGTAAGCTTTAAGCTTAACTATAAGCTTATTATAGATATATACGTATGTATAGATATATAGACATATGGATATATGTGTGTGTGTGCAGTATTCACTGAGTTTCAGTTCATTTTAGTGACGCATTTCAAAAAGATTTTCCGGGGAGACTGAGACGGCAGAAAGCACAACCTGTTTATTTTCTTTATTTTACAAAAGCACATTATTTTATTGATATGTGAGTGTACATTAATAAATAAAGACCCTTTACAGATTTAAATGATGTATTACACTTATTGTGTATGATTAAAAATGATGGAGCATTTTAAGTTATTTCACGGTTACCAGAAAAAATGCTGGTGCTGGTATGCTGGTAACCCTGCTGATGCTGGTGACCAGCGTCACATCATTTGCTGGTATGATTGTTGGTAAACTGGTGACTAGGTATGATGGTCTATGCTGTTTTTTTCTGTTTTAAGCGATTTCCATTGATTGCTTTTTAAAAATGTGCATTTATTGCCAGTGCATTTATGTAAAAGGTTTGTGTTGTGTTTTTAGGGTTTCCTCCGGGTACTCCGGTTTCCTCCCACAGTCCAAAGACATGCAGATTAGGCTAATTGGCGTTCCCAAATCGCCCATAGGGTGTGTGAGTGAGTGTATGTGTGTGTGTATATGTATATTTTTGTCTCTTGTATGTAAATGCATTTAAAGATAACACTACACTGGCCATGTATTTACATCACACACTATTTTCTGTACTAGCTATTAAAATACAAGATAATGAGCTAAAATAGTAACCAATTTTACCTTGCTGGTAGCCCAGCATATAAATCATGTTGGTCTATGCTGGAATACTGGTGTTCCAGAAGTTATGATGGTTCACCAGCTAAACCAGCACTAGACCAGCACTAACCAGCAAGACCAATGCTGATGATAAGGTTTCATCAGCGTAGATATGCTGGTCTTCCATCAGTTATGCTAAAACCAGCATCAGACTGGCACTAACCAGTATTAGCCAGCATAGACCTGCATATAAATCATGTTGGTCTATGCTGGATTTTTCAGCAGTAATACTGGTCTTCCAGAAGTTATGATGGTTCACCAGCTAAACCAGCACTAGACCAGCACTAACCAGCAAGACCAATGCTGATCGTAAGGTTTCATCAGCGTAGATATGCTGGTCTTCCATCAGTTATGCTAAAACCAGCATCAGCCTGGCACTAACCAGTATTAGCCAGCATAGACCTGCATATAAATCATGCTGGTCTATGCTGGATTTTAAAAAGTCAAGCGAGACGAGGTTACAATTTATTTATTTATTTTGCATTTTGTATAACATTTATTGAACATAGCACCATGAGTACAAAGAATGTTTGAAAGAAAAGGGAGCCACTTTCAGTTTAGTTTTTAAAGCAGCCAGTGCCAAGTGGTCAAGCGAGGTTTAATGGATATTTATTTAATATTTGACTTAATTTACATGTCTTTTCCAAATGTTTTAATTGTTTTTACATGCAAAAATATGATTATAGTGTTGGAAATTGGTAATATTTGTAACATTTTTGGGTGGCTGCAATGGATTATCTGCATTTACATTATGTCCTATGGGAAATGTGTTTCATAAGACAATTTAGCGGAATAAATGTGTATGCCGAGGTACCACTGTATTGCAATATTTTCATATTTTATGAAAAATAATATTTTTTTTATTATCAGGTTGGATTTATTTATTTATTTGTGCTCTTTTGTGCCAGAATTTTTTTTCCCCATTATTTAATTATTTATTGGCCCTAAAAAGACCTCCCCGTTAAAATCATAAATCAGAACTGCTGTCCTTTTTTTTTTTTTGTAAATTCCGTAACTACTGTATTATAACCCTCCGCCCTGGCTGTCTATGATTCAGGAAAGAGTCTCAGTGAAACGGACGGATGTTCCGGCTGAAAACGTTTCTACGTCTCGTTAGTGGAATCCATTTGGATGGGCTGCACTTTTAGCCCTGACCCCAAAATCTAGAACTTCCTCTGCTTTTGTCAAAGTGAATTGCACTTGAAAGCACCTTTAAAAAAAAAAATCCCTATGCCTACATGTCATCCCTTTACGGCTATTACCCACTCCGCCGCTTCACGAATGGCACTGGGGAAGTGCAACCACAACACACTGCTGTGATAAGTAGAGAAATGACGGATTGCTTCTCCCGCCTCCGTGTTGCCGGCCCAGCTGCTGCAGCTCAACTCGAATGTCACCCAAGAGAAGCTGAACCATCGAGTTGGCAATGCCAGAGGAGTGACAGAGGCGAAGCGAAGGTGCTCGTGACCGAGTGTCCTCTGCAGCGACGAGGAAGTGTACACTTTCTGCACTTCAGATTAATTGGGGGTGGGTGGGTGGGTGGGGGGGACAGTTACCATACAGACAGCCAAACGCAGGGCCTCAAAACATTCAGGACACAGATTTATTTGTTAATAAAACATTAGAAGGCTAATCTGACAAAGCCTTAGATATATAATAACTAGTTCTTTATCTGCTCTAACTGTATGCATTTCCCCAGTGCCTCTCATGAAGCGACAGAATGGGTAATAGCCATACAGGTTGCAATGTAAATTAAATGTAATATCAGATGAAGCAGATAACTACAGTATATACATATACAGTACTGTATATAATGTATGTACAAAGTCTTGTGCCAGCCCTCATTTCTTTATATTAAACGTAGTTAATGAAATTATATAGATTAAATTAAAGTAATGGCAACAAATATATTACTATATATTACTAAAGACATTTCAGCTGCAGCCTCATTTCCCCTCTTGTCCGTTCCAACCACTAAGCATTCCGCATCACCAGTGCACTAATCACCGGCTTGATCATCTGTCATCATCTGCACCTGTTTCTCACCATAAGATATATTATTCTTGAATGATTCATAGTTCACTGTGTGTCTTAACAACCGAAAAAAAAAAGAAGAAGAAGAAGAAGAAGAAGAAGACATTTCTCAGTTACAGGGACTGGACTGAAAACGAGAGCCTTCAGTCCTTCAGGAAACAAGAAAATCTGGCGTCATGAGTGTTTCAAGACTTTGCACATTAGTGTAGATAGAGTTGACGTCCCAATTAGATCATAGGAAAAATAAACACACTACAGATTGCATTATAGCCCGATAGAAGGGAATAATATCATAAACAAAGCAGAGACTGCAAGGATTAAGGATTAAGTAATTATGAGGATTATTACTAATGAGTTTTTTTAAGGCTCAGAAAACATGTTAATGGACGCTTATTCTTCTAAGATGACATTAATGTTTGTTTTTAAAGAAGGAAAGAAAAAAAAAAAGCTATTGTCAGATTTTGTAGTGATCTACTTATATTTCATGCTGAGAACATAAGTGAGGACGCCTCTTTATTGGCTTTATAAGATCATCAGCTAAACACTAATTCTGCCACTCAAGACAACATTGAAGGTAAAAGCGATGTTTGAATTCCAGGCAGCCTTGAGAACACTTTAGTTCCTCTTGAAAATCAAAACATAAGGTGTCCATGGAGCTTATTATATTACAGCATGTACAGTATATGATGGATTTGAGGATCTTGTCATGAGCTGAAACTGTATTTCCACATCCACATTATTTCCTGCAGTTTTTTTGGTCTAACTTTGTTACATGCCTTCAAACTTTAAGACATGTGCCCAAAAGTTTGGTTTCAAATCTCACTACAGGGGGAAAGAAAGAAAAGTAATTACGTTTGTCCAAGATGGCTGCCCACATAAAGTCACAGTTACATAATAATATATATATATATATATATTTAACAATACAGTCTAAGCAGGTCATTTAGACTAGCGTTAGTACCCGTCACTGACAGGTAACGAGTTTGTTAAATTGAAGCTAAAAAGAAGCTGATCAGCATCTGACACGTAACTGCTCGATTTAGTTTAAAGCTCAAGGTTCAGTTTTCATTGAGCTACGTCAAACCTTTTTGGAGTTCGCCATGCTGTGCCGCTCTTTTGTTTGTGTTTGGTGAGGATTGTGGAAGATGCACTGCTGTCATTCCCTTGATTGGCTCTGAGTCTGACTGACGCATATAGCCACGCCCATCTCAATCAGTGAAACTCCCTTTATGTCTCTATATAATCCGCTGCTACACTAATGCACTTATCTCAGCACTTATTTCACTAGTGCTTGGATACCATTGAGGTAGAAAGTTTTCTCAGTACGTCAGAGCCACGATCAACCAGCCTGCCTCACGTCTGAAACGCAGGCCTCTCGGGAACTTCTTTAACGATCCAAACATGTGGAAATGGCTTGGAGTGAGGTCAGGACTGTACGCGGGTTGTGGCAATAACTCCCAGCCGAGTTCCTATAATGTACAAGTGCTGTTGATGAATGATTGTGTGTACAGTTTCCACAGACAGATACGACTCGTCCACAAGTTGGCGACAAGTTATGTGGCGATTTTCAAAGATCAGGTGTTCCACTCGCTGAATGCTCACAAGAACAACTCCACCTCGATCAGGATCATCATTCATGGGCGGACGGCCTTCTTTAAAAAGGTTGCCCATGTAAAAATTTTACTGCAGCTACAGTAAGAGTCTCATCACCATTCTGTGCTTGAAGAATAAGCCTTTATTCACTCACTCACTCACTCACTCACTCACTCATCATCTATACCGCTTAATCCTGCATTCAGGGTCATGGGGGGCCTGGAGCCTATGCCAGGAGACTTAGGGCACGAGGCGAGGTCCACCCTACAGGGTGCCAATCCATCGCAGGGCACACACACATACACACTCTCTCACACTCATTCAAGCACCATGTGTTTTTCTTCTTCATGCAAATTCACATCCTATCAGAAATAACGTGTACATTAATTACCCTAAATCATGCACATTTCTCAAGGCCTTGAAACATTTCCAGGGTCTTCGGTGGATCATCGTCCAAGAATCAAAGGTCACGCATAAGCGCACACCTCTCCTATTAGTCATGGACATTATTATAAAAGCCGATTTATGCCCAGATGGTGTTGCATGTGTTGTTTCAGACACAAGACTCTTGTTTTCAGCTCCTCAGACTTCTAGACAAAGTGCCCTAGTTTTTGTAATTAACGCCAATCTGCCTTTTTATTTTTAACTCTTACCTAAAACTATTTTCCACCGCCACTCATATAAACTGTCTGCAGCTCTGTAATAAAGAATAACAAAACATCGCCGGATCAATACGAGGGAAAGATAGTTACTAAAAGAGTGAAGCTGTACGGAAGATCTGCGAAAGCAGATCGATTAAGACTTTTCTCTCCTGCAGCACTGTTTGGTTTCTGAAATGTGGATTAATTTCCTGGAACAACAGCTCTGACTGGAGTGCAGCTGCAAATAGCAGGGTTTTATGAATGCACTTATTTGAATATGTCATTGTTTTTAAATGAACAACTGGACTTGTATAGAAGATGTTTCACATAACCATTGAGTGTTTCAGAGTTTTCTGAACTGAGAGGAAAAAAGTCAGTCCGTTGAGAAAAGACGCTTCTAAAACTTTGATAACAGGAACTAAACAGTTTGGTAGATGCTTCACAACATGAAATGGATGAATATTCCAAATATGAGGATGTGCTGTTACTGGAAATTGCATAAAGCAAAAGATCTCGTCATTGATGGGAAAGGAGTTAAATATAATAATTAAAAAGGTTGAAGCTGAAAATAAGCTGATCAGTTTTAATGTAATCTGTAATTATTATTATTATTATTATTATTATTATTATTATTATTATTATTATTATTATTATGTCTTTCTGTATGGCAGAACTCTCTATCTAACTTATTAATACTAAGTAATCACAATAGTTGCTGTGATGTAATTTGGCTGGACAGACATACAGACATACAGACATACAGACAGACAGAAACCAGGTTAGAGGACCACGATTTCTGGTCCTCTAATGTATGACACATAAAGATATCATTGAAAGAGCGAGTGCTGACCAATGTACAGCCTAACCTTTCTTTTATTTATAAAGATTATTAGATCAGGCAGATGACTGTTCATAACATTGCTTTTCCTCAACGTTTACTAAACAGGTAAAACATTTCTGGCAGATATCCAAGTACTGCAAAAGTTTCAATACATTCTGTCCAGTCATATCAGTTTTGCATGATTCTCTGACATAATCTGGCACACAACTGCTCATAACTTCACGGCTACTCAACATTTTGATTTTAGCGATAACAACACTAGGTCCTCAGCTCAGACATTTTACACGCCCTCACCTCGGACTGATGTGGATATGTTTTCATCTTGTGGCGTTTCACATTGCAGTGCTGCTTTTTATTAGCACCACGGTCTCAGAAAATATAAGACGAACTGGTTAGTGTACACGGTAAACTATTTCGTTGATAAGCTCTGTTAAGTCATGAAGTGCTATATTCTAGATGCTACGGTAGGTAGACGCTAGATGCTATGTTGTAATCTGGCACATAACTGTTTATAACTTCACTTCTACTCAACATTTTGATTAATCGGCTCACGTTTAACTTCAGGCAAAAACTAAACTACTGACACAGTTTCATTCAATTCTGTTGAACCAGTTGTGTGTGATGCTGTGACAAAAGTTGGTCACAGGAGGCCTGGAGCCTGTCCCAGGGGACTCAGAGCACAAGGCATGGTACACAGCGTGTGTCGCTCACTCACACACAACGGGAAATGTGGAAATGTCAATTTCTGCATGTATTTGGACTGTTAAAGGAAACCAGAGTACCCAGAGGAAATGCACCAAAAACAGGGCGAACATTGCTAACATGCTAACCATTACACCACCATGCTGCCATTACTGGAAATGATTAATCATCAATTCCACTGTGGTAACAGTAACTCTGCTTTATCGGACTACATTGTTGTTTATGATTTTCTTAAACATGCATATATATTTATTTTATAAGCATTTAATTCTATATGCAATCAAGATAGTAAGAGGAAAAGTGAGATTTAAACTCTATTACTGGCCAATGCGGAAAGACGTAATTACTTCTTTAATCATGATAAATTGTGCAAGAATAAGGCTTTCCCACCAGGCATGTTTCAATTGAAATCCATTCCACTAAAAAAAATAAATAAATAAATAAAAAAAAGCATCTTCCCAAAACACCCTGAGAAAGGTAAACAACACTGTTTTGCAGTGATCTAGGTGGCCATTTTTTTTGCTTCTCTTACCCTCTAGCAAATTCCTATACTGGTGCAGTAGGGTTAATTAGAACGGATTAGCCAAGCAAGAATCATCCTCGTTAACGTTGAAAGATAAAAGGCCGAGAGCTCACTCTTCCCTGCCACCTACTTACTTTGTAAATATTTCCATTCCTCGAATTGAAACTGGCGCGATGCTGTGTAAGCTACTCCTCCACTCTGTGCCAGCACAGATTTTCAGTATCTGTGTTTTGCACAGTGCACTTTGCCTGCGAGTTGGCGGAGTGCACGCTGAGAGATTTAAACACAGTGCAGCAGGGTTGATTCGCAGGTGACAGGTGTGTTTGTGCTCCTATTTTAGAGGTGAGTGTTAAACATATCAGCCGTTTCATTTCACTGATCAAAGTGTGCTGGAAAGTTTCAGGAGACTCATTTCAAACTTTTTATTTTCATGAACCAGGTTCTAGGTTGTAGACTTCCCATAGGGACCATGCATACAGTTTGCAGACACACTGAAACAGAAATTCGAATTTGCAACTTCCATATCATCCTTGGAGATTTGGTTTGATCCAGTTGAAGCTCTACCAAAATTGGAATTAGTGCTTTTCTGATTTTGAAAAAGGGATATGCATTTTTGTGTCACAACGAGGGACATCACCCTAGCAAACAAAGGAAACTTTTAAGAACACATAAGAAACAATTTGTCTAAGACTGCTTGCTTTGAGCCTGAAACCAGGGTAAGGAATATTGTGAAAAAGGAGGTATTATTCTGTATTTTCCAAGTAGGACCTCTTTTGAAAGATATGATTAGCCATAGAATTGAAACCACTTGTCTTCACCTTGTACCATGAAAACAGTTCTGACCTGTCATACATTCCACAAGACCTCTGAAAGTCTGCAGCACTGTTTAAGTAGGTGGTACAGTGGGTGTCAAATTACCACACATATGATCAGCAGGACCCAAGGTCTCCCAGCAGAACATTGTCCAGAACATCACACTCTTCCCATAGTGCAACCTGGTGCATCCCTTTCCCAGGTACAGTAAGCAACACGATGTAAACACGATCCATCAACATGATGTAAAAGAAAACATGATTCATCAGGCCAGGTCACCTTCCTCCAATGCTCCATGGTCCAGTTCCGATGCTCAAATGCTCATCATAGGAAATTTTTTGGTGGTGGACACAGGTCAGTACGCTCCCCCTCACTGGTCTGCAGCTATGCAGCCCCACACCCAACAAACTGTCATGCACTGATGCCTTCCTGTCATAGCCAGCATTCACGCTTTCAGCAATTTGTGTTAGAATAGGTCTTCTGTGAGATCGGACCAGGCAGATTAGCCTTCAACTCACATATCAGTGAGCCTTGGACACCTACGGCTATGTATCCAGGTCATCAGTTGTCCTTTCTTGGGCCACTTTTGGTAGGTACTAATCACTGCATACAGGGAACACAGCTCAGGACATGCTGTTTTTTAAGATGATCTGACCCAGTCCTCGAGCCATCACAGCTTGGCCCTTGTCAGCGTCGCTCAGATCTTTACACTTGCCGTGTCTCCTGCTGCAAACACATCAACTGGCTTTTTCCTTGCTGCCTAACATTGTGAATAACAATGATTATCTCAGTAAGATAATCATTGTTATTCACTTCACCTGTCAGTGGCTTTAATGTAATGGCTGATCATTGTAGATAGTAGGTGCCTTTAAAGGTTACATGCAAAACGGTGTACAGTAAGTTTCTGTTTTTTCTTTCTAAGTAGAATATCCTTGGAAAGGTAAAATGTATGTGAAGGTTTAAAAGTTTTATGTAGAACCCTAAAACAGAAGGTTTAGCCTTTCTGACTTCCAATGAGAACCCATTTGGAAAGGTAGACAGCGAGTATACTTAAACTTCCATAAATTATTCTGCAACTCAAGGGTTTATTCCTTCAGAAAAAGAAAAAAAAAAGCTCAAAGTTAAACCTTTTTGAACCATCAAATTAATTGCTGATCCTAAAAAAACCCCGAGGAAACTTTTTTAAAGGACGTACATTTAAATGAATGGGTTCTCCACCTCAATCACTACTCCCACCAATCATAATAAATCCCCACTTGTGCCATACCACCATGCCTTCTGCCTGCCTCCAATCCCTTCACCGTTTGAACTCTGCCCCATTAGAAACGTTGTGGGTTTGGGATCTGGATTCTTGTGGCTTAAAAGGTAGGAAGACCAAATTATCAGGGAGGGTGGAACAGGAGGGGTGCAAGCCCAAAGCCTCAGGGTGCCTGTGGAACACAAGCCCCCTGAGGGTGATCCAGTCATTCTGCTGAGTTAATTAAGGAGCACTGTTCAGGGTGATTACTTTCCATTGTGTAATTACGGAGCAAGCTGTTGAGCGGCTGTTTGCGGGAACCCACAGCTCTCCCAGAAGAGTGCAGTGAATTTAAAAAGATGACCTTTAGTTCTCCTGAAAAAGAGTAAAAAAAAAAAAAACACTCATGCATATCCATATCCGGTAAATAAACTCAATCACATATGTATGGTAAGGAAGACTAAATATATTTGTGTAGAGACCACTAGATTTGCCGCATGTGGGTGTGCATTGTCCAATGATTTACTGTTTTTTTAGTTCTGCTGACAAAAAAAAATGTAAAGCCTACAGCCCACAGTATGATTTTTATATTTTTAGGTCTGTTAAAAATTGTTTGTTAAATTTACACTATACATATAATGTAAATAAGTTTCTTCAGCATATTAACACAACATGTACTATCAGCAGTTCTAGCTACAGTTACAGTGCACTTACTGTACCAGAGGCATCACCGATCGCTGCTGCTTCCTTTCAAGGATCCAACGGTCCGAAGTACAGTAGGTACTCTTTAAAGGTTCCATTAAGAATCCGAAAACAGAGGGTTTTTCCTTTTGCCTTTCTGCTTTTCAAGGAGAACCTCTCTAGAAAAGAAAGCAAGTGCCAATTAACCATATGTATGAGCTTCGATTGCTAGTGAGGAACCAAAAACACTGAACCACATGTGCCATAGAACTGGTGCAAGAAATCATTTAAGTCAAACTTTACCATCCATTTTCTACAGTTATTGCTGTATACAGGGTCGTGGAAGAGCATGAGGCAGGGTATACACTGGACAGGGTGCTCATCCGTCGCAGGACATACATGCACATACAACTGGCAATTTGGGAACGCCACTTAGCCTAAATCTTTGAGAACCCAGAGAAACCCACCAAGCACAGGGAGAACATGCAAACTTCACATTCACAAACACAAGGTGGGATTAGAAACCTAAACCTAAACCCTGGATGTGCAAGGTCACAGTGCTAACTGCTATGCCACCTTGCTTTACCATTTCATATAGAGTTTTAAGCACATAGAGAAAATAGTCATCTGATGCTTTGTTGTGCCTAACAGGTGGCATATTTTCTTATTTCTTAAACAAGTTAAAGTCAATCTCAGCTGTCTCCTCAAAAGTGTTAACAATCCATCTGAAATACCCCTCAGATAATAGTATTTTAATACCTCAACCCTTTGTTTGTACAAGCACCCTGGAGACCCAGCTAAACGTCTATAATTTGACTAGAACTTTGCGTAATACTGTATGTTCACTTCAAGGTGAACATATGGTACAGTTGTGTGATGGTATGATATGGTTTTAACTTCAGATCCACACGGTGGTGGAAGTGGTACTTCTCTATCAGTGGTTCAAGTCTTAGGGTGGGGGAGTCTGTGGATGTGGAGCTTACATGTTCTCCCTGTGATTTATGGGTTTCCTCCAGGATTTCCTCCCACAATCCAAAGACACACAGTGTAGATTGATTGGTGTTTCAAACTTGCACATATTATACAAACGGGTGTGTGAGTGTGTTTGCACTTGTGCCCCGTGATGGGTTGGCACCCTTCCCAGACTGCACACAGCCATGTGCCGTGAATTCCCCTGGGATTGGCTCCAGGCTCCCTGCAAGCCTACACAATAGTGGTCGTATAGATAGTGGTATGGATTGATGGATGGATCCTCAGGGAAGAATTTTTTCCCCACTAGCTTGATTAATATTAATTTAAATACCATATATTAAGCTGTTAAATAACCAGAAGGCGCCATTGTCCAAAGTTTCTTCTGGGATTCAGAATTTTATTTCCATGATCACTTGTCCTTATCCTGATTTTGACCATGACGTTGTCCTGCTGATTTTGACTTTTACATCCACCCGCCTCAGATTCGTGACAAACCGCTTTCTTAACCGCATCCGAACCAGTGAGGATTATTCAGTGATGCCACTAGTGCTGAAAAACCTTCTGTGCAGCAGAAGAAAAGGAGAACATTGACTGGTTCCCCAGAGGGAGCCGCAACAAGAAAATGCCATCAATAATCCAGACTAGATTTGCCTATTCATATGGAGAAATGACCTAATAAAGGCAGTGAAAAGGAAATCCGTGTCACCTTTATACACCTTTTCACACTGACATGACCCAGTTTATCTGTAACGACACCGCTCAGTATTTATATCCTCTCCAAACCATGCAAAACTAATAATGTGTTTTCAGGGATGTTTGTCACGCACCGCTGCCGCAATTACATCGGCGCGTGGAAACGGAGCAGGAAAACCAGACCAACGATGATGACAGCATATCATTTCTTGGGGAATGATAAAGAAATCCCATTTCTGCCAATAAATATCACTAAAACATGCAAAGTGAATTGTGTTCCCTCCTTGAACTGCGTCAGACATTTTAATTTCAGACAATGATGAAAGGAAAAACCAACCTTCTACAATCTCCTCTACAGCTCTTTACTGTACATGCACGTGAATTCTTTCTTTCTTTCTTTATCTATCTATCTTATTTTAAGGTCCTGGAAAGCCAGAATGGCATTCTATGAGATCTCTTTGGGGGCATTTGGATAATGATGATGTTTACAAGAAAATGCAGAGTTTGGAGCCAATTAGCACTTCAAATCTGTGTAGCTTCATTTGCAGCTGCGGAAATAAATAATTAACCAAATAGAAAACTGACAAACAAGTGTGGCATCATTCAAATAGGTGCGACAGGCCAGAGTGAGAAAAACGAGTGAGTCTCGCAGCTCGGATATTACAGTAGCTGAGCTGTTTTATTGTACAAACCCAGCAAGCGCCGAGACGACCCGGCATATAAGCGCACCCTGCGCTTATGATATGATGACGGCCCGTGGAAATGCGGTGCCATCATCCAGTGGGGAGCAGCAAAGACAATTTCTTTGATTGCCACAAAACTCGGGGCGCATCGTGAGAGAGTGTTATGCAGCGGCATCTCTGCACAGCAGGTGGCCATTCCAGGCAAATCACAAATCCCACCACGGATACGGAATGACGGGAGACGTGCATCATCAGCGTTCGCTGCGGAACGCATCTCATCTGATGTTTAGTGCTAAAAAAAAAACATTCTAAAATAAATCAGCTGATTTATGGAGCAGCTTTGTTCTATTTCTTTTTTTTTTTTTTTTTTTTTTTTTTTAATCTCTGCACGACATCTTTAAATAAACGACTAAAGTCAAAATCAATAGCGCAATGCTGCTAAGAATCCTCATAAATCTCAGCCAGCAAATATAATTTAAGTAGGTTCTATTCAAGAATCACTGAAGTACTGTATTTTACAGAAATCCATATTTCCTGCCACATTTGTAGCCTTGGGCCTTTGAATAGTCAAATGGTCGTAGGATTTCTGCATTAGCCTTTTGGCCCTGCATTTAGATTTGACGCATAAGTGCGGATTTAAAACTGGTATCTACACAAAGTGAAATTACACTATTCAATAATTAAGGCACCTTCTATTCTTATATTCATCATTAAAAAGGAAGTCCTTACTGAGACCAGAGTCTTGAGTCTTGTTTTCTGTAAAGAGATCGGGGCCGATGCCTGCACACTGTCGACAAAGGATTAAAAGCTATCTTAGATAATAAAGGTGCGAATAAATAAAGCATTATCTATATGAGTACATTGCTCAAATCAAATTGGATGTAAATCAAGCACTTATATTGTATAAAGCAGCCTTGTATGGTTAAAGAGGATGTCGTCTATTTCAAATAACACAACAAAATAACGCATTCAATCGATACTTTATAGTAAACAACAGGGCTTGAATTAAATATCACAATGAAATATAATGAATAAAATACTTTGTATAAGAAGAAAGTTTCATTATCAAAGCTCCACAGCCTCGGGTTCGATCCAAATCTCAGCTTCTGTCTGTTTGGGTTTCCTCCAGGTTTTATGGTTCCCTTCCTCAGCCAAAAACAGGCTCATGAAAATGGGAGGAAATACCTTGTTTTTTTTTCATTTCTTTGTTTTTACTACAATATAAGATTCTCCAGAGTGATAATCAGGATATTTTAAATTACTTTGAAATCACTTTTATACACTTTTGTATCAAACTTTTCACACACCGCATTTTTGCTTTCCATCATCCAAAACTCTGAAAAAACAAACAAACAAACAAACAAACAAACAAACAAACAAACAAACATATGACTTTCAGTCTTCAAGCTGGCAGCACAGAACCATAAACTCTAAGCTTCTCCTGATCCAACATGGTTTATGCAGACGCTCATCCCGGACTGGACCGTCTCCCTCGAGTAGACCGCCTTTATCCAAAGCTTGCGTCTGGTTTCTATAAAAAGGTCATTCAATAAACAGGTTGTTTACACAGCTGTCTGGATCGACATCCCACGCTTCATTCAAAGCACAAAGCAAACCAAGTCATTTTAAAATCCTAATCATAGAATCAGCCTTTTTTTTTTTTTTTTTTTTTTTAATAAACTGAATTCTCTTCTTTAATAAAGTCTGACACCATTAGCAAGAACTGCGGTCTGTCCCAATTTATAATAATATCTATCTTTTTTTTTTTTTTTTTTTTGGTAACTTACAGTATGACTATTCGTCCAATGAAAATATATCATTCTTTGCTAATAGAAGACGTTAAATGTGTCTTATTGACTGAACAGAGAAGGAATGATGAGGCGAACACATACTGTAACGCTTATAGAAGCTTATTAAAGGAATCAGTATGTATGTGTAAGGCGTTAGGTTATTAGGTTAGTTACATATATATTAGTTCATGCACAGTAGAAAAAAGGACCGATATCATGAAACATAATTTATTATGATCATTTATAGGTTATTACTTAATATCATAACTTTTCATAACATTTTCTTTAATTATGAAGACTTTTGGTTGAGACATAAAGTTAAAACTTTACATCAAGATACATTTTTTTTTTACTATACTATATAAAATGAGCCCTCTTATTAATATGCAAGTAGCTGGATCTGTACTCTCAGAGCTGTTTTTTTTAAATATTAAAATTAATCCACATTTCCTGACCAATCAGAATCAAGAACTCCACAGGTAACATTATGAATCAAAAACATACCTCCGGATTACGCGCACAATTGTATAAAAAAAAAATGTATAAAAAGCAACGTGTGTTATTATAGAAAATTCAATACCGAGCCACCATCTGTTAAGTCCTGCTCGGCTACATCGTGCTGTGTGTCTGCGTCTGTATAGAAACCGGAGATCTTTAGTACTGGCACAGAACATCATTTTTTATCGAGGATTTGCTTGGTGTTTTGCAGTACTGTTAATTCATACCGCAGATTTGTCCATTAAAAAAACACAATAAAATGTATTTCTAAGAGGATGAAGAACGTCCAGCATTGAACCGTGAGGTGCGTCATATTTGAGCCTTGAGTGCATTATTACACAGCGATTTCCCACAATTACGATGTTTAATTTATTACAAAATTAGACATCCACTTATATTAACGGTTTATAGTTCGATTTAATGTCCTGGAACATCCAAGACATGTTACTGTAGATCCTGTTCTCGCTCACATTATGACTGCAATAAACATTCATTCCCTCACCATCCTCACGCTTTCCCTTGTTTGATCAGATCTCTCTCTCTCTCACTCTCTCTCTCACACTTTCTCTTTCTTAAAATTCAGCCTGTAGTTTTCTAGTTAAATAAGAAATAATGTTACATCAATTTGTCCTACCAGAAACATCCCATCAACAATTGCGTGCTTTGCTTTGATAAACAACATAATTTTCTATTTTTTTTAATTCACTTATTATTACACTTCGATTGTGTCTAGTACCCACTGTTCCTGTGTATGAGCTGTTACTATAGAAACATGTTAGAATGAATGAGTTAGTATAATCATATCACTCATGTTACAGCTGAAACTACAGTCCAAGTCATGCTGTTACAAAAAAGAGAGAAACTCAAACTATGGTGTAGTATAAATACCTTTAACACATGGTGATTGTCTTTAATTCAACAGGAAAGATTGTGTTGTGTTTACTGCTAAACATTAGGAGGTGCAGTTGAGCAGAGATAATATAAGTGCATATGTAGACAAACTAGTAAAGCATTAGAAGCAACTACACAGTATGTTGTCATATGTTTTTTTTTTTTTTTCAACCTGTACTACTTTAAGTCTCTTATTAAAGTTAGTTAAGGTTATATTTTCCTCTTTCACCTTTTGTCCTTATCTCCACCTGCTTATTTGAGAGAGCACATGATTCTACAAAGGTGTCTATTTAACTTACCTGTGTTTTATTTTGCTCTAGCGTAAGTACCGTTGCTGAAAAAAGTTGAAGGCTTAAAATCAGCATTAATGTAATCAGTAATATTATTATCTCAGGTTGAAGCCCACGTACACGTCTGTCTGTCTTTATGTACATTAGAACTATCTGTCTAACTTATTAATACAAAGAAATTAAATTTTGTAAGGTTGAGTATCTTACACCTTGTTTAATGGAGTATAAAAAAGTTTCTATATTATTATATTATTATACGCATATTATATATTATATGCTTATAATGGGCCTAAAATAATAACTCAAAAAAATTCTCATGTTTCATGTCTTTATTGAACACACTCATTCAACATTCAAAATGGTGGTGAAAAAAGTAAGTGAACCCCTGGAATTAATAACTGGTTGACCCCCCTGGCAGCAATAACCTCAACCAGGCGCATCCTGTACCTGTGGATCTGACCTGCACATCATTCAAGAGGAATTTTATCCCATTCTTCCTGGCAGAACTGCTTTACAGTAGTTCTTTGGATGTTCGGTATTCATTGGACATCTCATGTGCATGTCTCTCTTCAAGTCATTCCATAGCATCTCAGATGGGTTGAGGTCTGAATTCTGACTTGGCCACTCTACAAGGCAGATTTTGTTATTCTTAAGACATTTTGTTGTGGACTTGCTTCATTGTCCCGTTAAATGACCCAACTTCTACAGAGTTTCATTTCATGGTCTGATTGGTCAGGAGTACAGGCATTCTCAAATGATCTTTTTTGATATGCTTGGGAATTCATCTTCCCCTCAATGACTGCAAGATTGCCAGGCCCTGATGCAGCACAGCAGGCCCAAATCAAGATGTTTCCTTCACCATACCTTATGGTTTTCATGATGATATGCAGTGCCCCTTTTACATAATATGTAGTGCTGCATGCTCTTTCCAAATAGTATAATTCTAGTTTCATCAGTGCACAAAATATTTTGCCAATGCTGCTGTGGAGTGTCAGTGTGCTCTTTTACAAACTTCTGGGGTGCAGCAATGTTCTTTTTAATAAGCAGCGGCTTCCTTTGTGGTGTCCTGCCATGGACACCCTACTTGTTGTCCGTGTTTTACATACTGTAGACTCCTGACTACAGATGTTAGCCAGTTTCAATGATGCCTCCTTACAGTAAATCTTTGGCTGTCACTCTGGGTTGTTTCTTTACCTCATTGTTGAGTCTTGGTCGTGGATGTCGGGTCATTTTGACTGGGCACCCACCTTTTGGTAGAGTTGCCACAGACCCAAAATGTCTCCATTTGCCTAACTATAGACTTTCTAAAGTCTTTGAAATCACTGCTCAACTGTTTTAAAGCTCTTTTTGGTGAGGCACTTGAGGAACCCAAAGTTTTTAGTGGTTTTTATCAGTCAAATTAGCTCTAGTGCACACCAAACTCATTTTACTAGTTTACTAGTCCACACTCACTCAAAAGGATTCAAATACTTTTTCCACTAGTACTATGAGACTTTTATGGTTGTTCTAATGAAAGATCAGAATTTTTGTGTTATTATTTTAAGCACATTATATTTGTTAATACACTAAACTTAAATGAAGATCAGATCATATTTTATGACAAATTAATGCAAACAAAAACAACAACACTGTAACTGTTCATAACATCACAGATCAAAATCTGACTAGGAGGATAGACAGGCAGACTGGTTTTGCCAATTTACAAACAAAATCTTTCTTTTCTTTATATAAATGTGTCAAAGAAGACAGAAGATCTATTTTGCCTCTAGTGGGGTGTACTGTGTGTTGTGTGCTTGTCACCTTCTGCTTTAGCTGACTAGTCCGGTACATAGCCTCCCAGTGGACAAGCCCTTTGCAGTGCCTTCTTATAGTGATGTACATCATCTGCGCATATTTAAACAATGTGTTAAGCAAGTGATGATCAATTTAAACATACTGTGCAGGCAGGAAGAAAAACCCTAGAGCAACTAGGAGACATGAAAACAACAATTCTAGGCTGGCACTAGGGTTGGGTACCTATATAACCGGTATGTACCAGACTGAAACAGAACGCGAATTTCGGTGCTATGATAACACTGTTGTAATAAGCATTAGATTCATCAACACAAATGATCGCTAGTAAAATTTAAATAAAATTTAAAATGGGGTGTCAGAAATGATCAGAAAAATAAATTATTTCCTTAATTAGAAAAATCTTGAGGACTTTGGAAAGCTTTGATAATACAAATACAAAACATTGTTGCAGTAATGTTACTGTCCATTTTATATTTGTAGATTAAACGTTTATTAGATTAGATAAAAAAATTAAAAGCGCAAATCATCGGGAAATGAGACCATCCGAGATGCGCGTGAAAGCATTTTGCGTTACACTCGCTCTGACGGCAGCAGATGATCTACAGCTATCTTAACTTGCTAAATTAACTTTCGTTAAAATGCCTAAAACTAAACGGTCGAATGTTTGACATGGCTATATTTCACAAGAAAGGATTCCGACACCACGACGTGCAGTAAATGTTTTACAGCAGTTGCGTGTAAAGGGGGAAACACGTCAAATCTAATGAAACATTTGAGGGCACATGGAATAAACTTAAAAGCAGAGGGATGTGCCTTGTTTGACAGCTGTCGGACAACAGCTGGCACTATCGGTGTGGATGACCCCAGCCCCAGTCATACCAACCGTAGCAAAAAAGAGTCCAGCGATTATGATGATGTCAGCAGCCTTAATGCAGGTTAGTAGTAGGCTAATGTAATGTTAATTACAAAATGCAAACCTTGCATTCATGGTAACAAATGGTCAAACGATTTGTAAAATACTAATGTAACATGGATTCTGTTTTATAATTATGGCTTTCCAGCTAGTACTGTACTTAAGTTTTTAATATATTGTTAAATTGTAAGCATTAAATTTTTTGTTCAATAAAAATGTATTCTTAAGCCATCATTTTGTGGCTTTTGCAAAGTATCGGTTCAGGCACCGTTTTGGCACCGGTACCGGTTTATAAGTATCGGTTTGGCACCGGTATCGAAAGAAAAAACAAACGATACCCAACCCTAGCTGGCACTGGCAGCTGCTGTCTCAAACCTGCATGTATGTCGCCCAAGGATCAGAACAACAAACAGGTTGCATACAGTACAGTACTTATTTGGTCAAGGAAGAACTGAAATAATGATAATTATTATAACCTAATAATAATCAGGTGTTGGGTTTATGATGAAGACTTCGATTGCAAGCAGAGTTCACAGCTTGCCTCTCATCTGATGTCAATCTGATCATATGACTTCCTGTCCAGCTCAACAAATTTGCCACTCCCATTAGTATCTACATGCCTACTCTCCATAACAATAGGAAAGAAGCTTTCTACAAGATCTGTACTTATCAGAATTGTTGATCCCTCAAATAAGCATATAGTCAAGGGATACTTTAATGGAAGGGTAGAACATGACTTTCAGACTCCTTTACTCCTGTAAAGGATTAATTGGCATAAATGGTATTGGCAACTCCAACAACGGTGGTCTTCTCCTGTTCAGTAAACTAACATCTGGTTATGAACAAGCTCTTCCAGGAGAAGGACCATTACAAGGCCACTTGGCAACATCCATGCTCTAAGCACTGGCATCTGCTTGATTACATCTTCACCCATGATTCATTCCCACCAACAAGATACAAGAGATGTGCTACACACCTAGTGCCAAGGGAAGGAACACCAAGACAAAATAAATTTAAAGTGAAAAGATTTCAAAGCCCAGCCATAGAAGCAGAGTTTCAATCAACATGGAGGAGAGACTGAAGAACAATAGAGGTCCAGGTGATGGCATAGAACAGAAAAGGCAAGATATGACAATTGCATTTTAGGGAAAATTCTGCAAAGACTAAGGTATAAGAGGATCTGCAGCACCCTATAGACATCTAAAAACTATGCAGGACAAGTTGGAGGTTAAGCAGAAAACACTGAGGGACATGCAGATATGGGTGACATGGGGTCTTTCATGAGGCACTAAGGGCAGTTTATGGAACAGATACAAGGGCCAGTTCACTACAGTAGCTGTTGGGACCTGAAAGGTGCAATTATTACACATCGTGCTCAACAGATTGAGCCTACCCTTGTTGAAGAAAACCATTAAAAATCAATGTGTATTTTTGTGGAAACAGTGGCACCACAGGCATGATGTTCAGGCTGATGCAGGTCAAGGAAAAGTCCAGGGAACAGAGCATGGGCCTTTATATGGCCCATTTTAATGTACATGGTGAATTGTAATGGATTATGGAAAATAATGAGACAACTACTGTAGGATACCCACAAATTTTTAACCATACTCTATCAATTCTACAAAGGCCAGAGAGGTCAGGTAAAGCTCAATAGATCATATTCCCCACATCTTTCCCATATCTAATGCTTTCAAATGAGGCTGCATACTGAAACCAAAGCTATTTTCCATCTTCTTCAGCAAGATGCTGTGCAAAACAAATGAAGGCCTAACAGATAACTTAACATTCTTCCTTGACAATCTGATTGTAGCCAATCAAACTGCCTGCTTGCCCACACTATAATGGATCGTCTGATCTTAGAGTTTCTCTTTCTCTTGTGCACTGGTTGCAGATACAGAGGTAGGCCTTCTTTGAGTCATGGAAATTCATTTGGCCAAGAAACCCTGCCTGGATCCAGAGGTCATCAGTAACTATTGCAGAACAACCAAAATGATCCTAACCATCATCAACCATTTCATATCATCTGTTCATGTTCCTGCTGCATTTAAAAAAACAAGGGTTACTCCCATCTTCAAAAAACCCTGGCTGGATCCAGCGGTCAACCAATTCAGATTCAATGTGGCACATTCCATAAAGACTGCCCTTTTGTCTGTCACTAAGAAGCTTGATGCTGCTAGATCAGCTAAACTGTGAAGGGGATCCACATCTACTCCACACAGACTCTCCACTGGTATCCCACAAGGCTCACCATTCGGTCTTTTTCTGTTCTAATTCTACACCCAGTCTCTTCTTGATGTTATATTCTCGCACAGCTTTTCATACTATTTTTATGCAGATGACACACAACTAATTCTCTCCTATCCTCCGTCAGACTGGTTTCCACCAGGATCTCAGCATGTCTGGCAGACATCTCATCCTGGATGACAGCTCATCAGCTGAAACTCAATCTCAGTAAAACTGAACTGCTTTTCGTCCCAGGTGATTAATTCATCTGTCAAAAAATTATTACCCTGGACAACAATCGGATCACTCCTTCAGTCACTGTCTACAATCTTAGCTGATCAAACTGGAGATGCAGCTCTATTGCTACGTACCACTGTGAAGTTCCAACTGAATCAGAGACAATCCTGCATGAGAGTTAAACCTGCTTGGCACAAGGTCTATGCTGTATCTTTAACTGTTTAAAAACACTAACTTGATAATGTATTGCTTATTTTTGAAAGATATTGAATATTTACTGTTAAGGCATGGGAATGCCTTATATTAATCCCCTTTTAGAGAGTAATTATTTCACTTACTTTTGCATATTATGATTTTTGCTGCAGAATATAGTTACTATTCTAGCACTAGTATATAGTGCTATGTATATAGTGTCCAGCACTAGGACCCGGAAGTAGTACGGTCGCGAACCAGGAAGCATAAAAGGAGACAAAATGGCGCTTCACATTGCTCAGTCATAGAGTTTGCCCATGCCTTTGCCAACGCTTCGCCAACTATTCTGTGAGTACTCACCGATTCGGATTGCTTCTTTGATTGAGTGTGTGTTGCTAGAATGCGGGTTTATTTGTGTAGATCCTTGCTCTTTGCGTAAGAGAGTTCTTAGACTAAACGCGTGGTTATCCTGCCTACTCGCGCTACTTGGATTTACCATCCACGCTACACGGGCTAACTGCTAAGGCTGTTGAGTTTATCCTTCAGTTGCTCGTGACAGAATGACTGAGCCTAAAGCAGTAAACCCAGCGGAGTTTGCTCGCCTCTGCGATGTGGTTGACCAGCATGCCGAGCTGATCAATAAGCTCCGTGGTGAAGTCGCGAGCTATGGCAGGAGAACGCGACCCTCCGCGGTGCGGCTGCTCAGTCGGCTGTTGCCGCGCTTGTCGCAGTGACTGCAGCCCCCCCACCCCCCCACCCCGATGTTTTCATAGCCCTGCCAGATTAATGGGAGGGTACTGATGAGAAGTGCAGTGTCTTTCTAACTGCGTTGGATCTTGTGTTTGAGTTCAATTCCACCAGGTACTCCACAGACCGACTGCGTGTTGCGCTTCTCGTCTCGTTGCTATCCAGACAGGCAGCTGAGTGGGCCACGGCGGTTCTCAGATCAGACTCGGACACGGCCTACTCATATGGAGAGTTCACCCGCCAACTAAAATTGACTTTCAAACATCCTGCTGCTGAGGTGGAGACCGACAGCAAACTGTACAATCTGCGGCAGGGTGGGTCGTCCGTGAGCCGCTACACCGCGGATTTCCGTACCCTTGCTGTGCAGACCACCTGGGGTCTCTTGATTCAGGTACACCTCCAATTTGGCCACAAACGAGTCCAAAGTTCCACGTTCATCGATTCCGGTGCCGCCGGAAACTTTATTGTCTCCTCCTATGCCAAAAAGTTGGGGGTGGAAACTGAAGCGTTATCCCAGTCTGTTCGAGTAACATCCGTCGACGGCCGGCCCCTTTCCTCCAGCCCTATCACCACCCAGACTCGACCCATCACCCTCACCATTGATCAACACCAAGAATAAATCTGCTTCCACCTCACCTCCATCTCATCACCACCCATCATCCTCGGATATCTCTGGCTGCTTCAACATGACCCTCTCATCTCCTGGTCTCAAAACCGGATCCTACAATGGGCGCCTACCTTCCTCAAACTCTGCCTACGGGCGCTGGCTGGGACGTGGTCTAGGGAGTCCGAGGCCCCTGATGTCGACACCAACGCCATCCCCACTGCATATCGGGACCTGGTTGAAGTCTTTTGTAAGAAACATGCCAACCACCTTCCTCCTCATCGCCCCTACGACCTGGCTATTGAACTCCAGCCAGGCTCCATTCCACCCCGCGGCTGTCTATATTCTCTCTCCACCACCGAGACGCGGGCGATGGAGGAGTATGTGTCATCCGCTCTTCGCCAAGGTACCATCCGACCCTCCTCCTCACCTGCCGCTGCGGGATTTTTCTTCGTAAAGAAAAATTCGGACGACTTACGCCCCTATGTCGACTATCGGGGGCTAAACAACATCACCATAAAAAACCGACACCCGCTGCCTCTTACCAACTCAGCCCTGGACGCCCTCTCTGGTGCCACCATTTTCACAAAGTTGGACCTCCGGAGCGCCTACAACTTGGTGCGTATCAGAGAAGCCGATGAGTGGAAGACAGCCTTTATCACCCCGACTGGACATTACGAAAGCCTGGTCATCTCTTTTGGACTCTGTAGCGCTCCAGCGGCTTTCCAGCACTTCATTAACGACGTTCTCAGGGACATGTTGGGCCAATGGGTATTCGTCTACCTAGACAATATCCTGATTTACTCCCGCACCGCCAAAGAACACACTCAACACATCTGGGCGGTCCTCAAGAGTCGCCCACCGACTGTACTGTAAGTTGGAGAAGTGATCTTGTTTGCTTACGTCATATACCTCGTCATCTGACTCCATATATTTTTCCCATTATAATTAATTCTTCTGACAAATTATTTTCCATTATCTTTACACTATGTTATGAGGGGGTGCCTCAATATGGCGGCCCTCGGTATTAAATCGTGTGTGGAAGCCCCGATGCAGGACTTGGAGGGGTATGGGCCGTGGATTGTTTATTTCGGTGGGAATAATCGGCTCGCGTGAACACCACGCAGCGTTACAAAGGGAAGGAGGGCGCGCTTATGTCGGCGTGTGCCACCGTGCTTTTGTCACAACGAACAGGTATTTGGTTTTTTATTCTTGTCTTTTCACTTTCCCTTCTCACTTTCCCTTCTCACTTTTCTTGTTTCTCTTTTCACTTTCCCTTCTCACTTTTCTGTTTTCTCTTTTCACTTTCCCTTCTCACTTTTCTGTTTTTCTCTTTTCACTTTCCCTTTTCTCTTCTCTGTTTTTCTCTTTTCACTTTCCCTTTTCTCTTTTCTGTTTTCTCTTTTCACTTTCCCTTTTCTCTTTTCTGTTTTCTCTTTTCACTTTCCCTTTTCTCTTTTCTGTTTTCTCTTTTCTCTTTTTCTCTTTTCACTCCCTATACCAGAGCCACGCTCTCGTACCTGGTGCTATCTAATGTTCGCACAGCGTGCGCTGGTTTCTGGGAGCTTAAATGTACTTCCGGCCAGGTGTAGTTCGTCAACCTTGATTGCCAGTGCTACGGGGTTGCCTAGCAACCGCCCGTCGCATGTGTGGCCGTGTTACAGTACCCCCCCTTCTAGGGACGACCCCTGGCGTTCCTGTGCCAGCCCCATGGCTAGCCCGGAATTCCCTAACAAGTTCGGGGTCTAGTATGTGCCGGGCTGGCACCCAAGAGCGCTCCTCTGGGCCATACCCCTCCCAGTCCACTAGGTACTGTATGGCGCCCTGGACTCGTCTGGTGTCCAGGATACGTCGAACTGTGAACGCTGGAGACCCATCAATGATACGGGGTGGGGGTGGGGGTGGTGGAGGTCTGGGAGCCAAGGTGCTGCAGAGCACTGGTTTCAGTCGAGACACATGGAATGTAGGATTGATCCTCATTGACCGGGGGAGAGCCAAGCGGTATGCCACCGGATTAATCCTTCTCATGATTTTAAATGGTCCGATGTATCGGGGGGCCAGCTTTCGTGACTCGAGTTTTAGTGGGAGGTCCTTGGTGGACAGCCAGACTCGTTGTCCTGTACGGAAGGAGGGTTCTATCCGTCGTTTCCGATTCGCCGTGAGGGTCGCCCTGCGCCTAGCGGTTTGTAGGGCGGCTCGGGCCCTCCTCCAGGTCCGATGGCACCGCTGTACTAAACTTCGTGCAGCGGGGACCCCTACCTCGGGTTCCTCCTCTGGGAACATAGGGGGGGAGTACCCGAATTGGCACTCAAAGGGTGACATGCCCAGGGAGGAGTGCCACAGTGTATTGTGGGCATACTCGACCCACATTAGGTGGTCAGACCACGATGACGGGTTGGAAGAGGTTACGCACCTGAGGGTGCGCTCCAAGTCTTGGTTCACCCTCTCTGTTTGCCCATTCGACTCAGGGTGAAAGCCCGATGTCAAGCTGGCCGTGGCTCCAATAAGTTTACAGAACGCCCCCCAAAACCGACTAGCAAACTGCGGACCCCGGTCAGAGACCAGGTCGGTTGGGAGGCCATGCACTCGGGCCACCTGTTGGAGGACTAACTGCGCTGTCTCCTTGGCTGATGGGAGTTTGGGCAAGGGAATACACTTACAGGCTTTAGAGAAGCGATCTACCACTACCAAAATGGCCGTGTTCCCCTTGGATGAGGGCAGACCCGTAACAAAGTCCAAGGAGAGATGGGACCACGGGCGTGACGGTATGGGTAATGGGTGCAGTCGTCCGGCGGGCCGTGTACGTGGTTCTTTGTTCTGCGCGCAGGTTGGACAGGCTGCCACATAAGCCCGAACATCTCTCTCCATGCCGGGCCACCACAGACGCCGGCGAAGAAACTCAAGGGTTCTCGTGGCGCCTGGGTGTGCCGTAAACGGGGACGTGTGACCCCATGCGAGAGCTTGGGGGCGGAGACTGGCAGGAACATATAATTTTCCGGAGGGTCCTCCTCCCGGATCTGGTTCCTGTCGCTGTGCTTGCCTGATTTGCTGTTCAATGGCCCAGCGCACGGGGGCAAGGATGCGGGGCGCTGGAATAATGCTCTCGTTTTCGGGCTCCTCTAACGGGGGGTCCCATTGACGCGAGAGGGCGTCCGGCTTGAGGTTTTTTGAGCCCGGACGGAACGAGAGCACGTAGTCAAACCGGGAGAAGAAGAGGGACCATCTGGCTTGTCGGGGGTTTAAGCGTTTGGCCGACCGGATATATTCTAAGTTTTTGTGGTCGGTCCAAATCAATATTTGCTGTTTGGCCCCCTCCAGCCAGTGTCTCCACTCTTCTAGAGCCAGCTTTATGGCAAGGAGTTCCCGGTCTCCAATGCCATAATTCCTCTCGGCCGGGGTCAGGCGGTGTGAGAAGTAGGCGCAGGGATGTAGTTTCTGGTCCTCCCCGGAACGCTGGGAGAGAACCGCGCCCACCCCCACATCGGACGCGTCTACCTCCACTATAAACTGGGTCTCTGGATCTGGCATCCGTAAGACTGGAGCTGTGGTGAGTTTTTTTCTTTATGGCCTGGAAAGCTCCTTGAGCCTCTTCCGTCCATTTAAATCGTCCTGGGTTCCTCTTTGTGAGGACGCTAAGTGGGGCCGCCAAGGTGCTAAAATTGCGGATGAACCGCCGAAAGAAATTGGCGAACCCCAGGAAGCGCTGAACTGCCCGAAGCGATGTGGGACGGGGCCAACTGGCCACAGCTCTTATTTTGGCCGGATCCATTTGGAGATGACCCTGGGATACTACGAAACCCAAGAACGAAGTGGAGGTTGTGTGGAACTGTGACTTCTCCAGCTTAACGTATAGATGGTTCTGCTGGAGAAGTTGCAGCACCCGGCGCACGTGAGTGACGTGCTCTGGCATGGAGGCACTAAAAATTAAAATGTCGTCCAAGTAGACGAAGGCGTAGAGGTTAAGTGTCTCCCGGAGCACCTCATTAATGAACCTCTGAAAGACGGCTGGCGCGTTAGTCAGGCCAAAGGGCATTACCTTGTATTCGTAGTGCCCTGACGGTGTAATAAATGCGGTCTTCCACTCGTCTCCTGCCCTGATGCGGATCAAATTGTAAGCACTGCGTAAATCTAGCTTTGTAAACAATTTTGCCTTTTGCAAGCACTCAAAGGCAGAATTCATCAGAGGGAGGGGATAGCGGTCTTTCAGTGTCATTGCGTTCACCCCCCGATAATCTATGCAGGGGCGGAGACCCCCATCCTTCTTCTTTACAAAGAAGAACCCGGCCCCTGCGGGGGATGTAGACGGACGAATGAATCCAAGGGACAATGCCTCCTGGATGTACTCCTCCATAGCTAATTGCTCGGGAGGGGACAAGGAGTAGAGTTTTCCCCTTGGTGGATTCGAACCTGGAAGCAGGTTGATCGCGCAGTCGAAAGGTCGATGGGGAGGAAGCTTTTGGGCCCCTGACTTGGAAAATACTTCCGCCAGGTCCCAGTAATCTTTGGGAACTGCCGAGAGGTCGACCTGGTGAGGTGATTGCGCGTCTAGGGTTCTGATCCCTTTTAAGCAGCTCTGTGCGCAGCGGGTGCCCCAAACCGAGACAGAGCAGGTTAACCAATCAATACGGGGGTTATGTTCCTGTAACCAAGGAAACCCCAGTACTACCTGAAGCTCAGGCACTCGGGTAATTAGGAAGGTAATCCGCTCCGCATGTTGTCCAATGCGCAGTATTAGAGGGTCTGTCTCATGTGTAATTGGCCCGGATTCAAACAACTGACCGTCCAGGGCCGCCACTGAAATGGGCGCAGAGAGTGGGTGAAATGGCACAGCCAGTCTCCGCACTAGCTCTACGTCTATTAGATTCCCTGCTGCTCCCGAGTCAACAAATGCTTTCAGATGGGTAGTGGCGGCTCCCTCCCAGGTGATGTCCATGGGGAGGAAAAGCCCTGAACGCTGAGGGTCTGATTTTTGGGTCACTATCAGCCCCCCTCCCGAGAGTGACCCCCCCCTTTTGGCTTGTTCAGTGGACAGCGCCCCTGATGGTGACCGGACCTGCCACAACGAAAGCATCCCGAACGAAATTGGCGAGCCCATGCAGCTAGGGGCAGCAGAGATCTCAGGGGCTCGCCAATTTCGTTCGGGATGCTTTCGTTGTGGCAGGTCCGGTCACCATCAGGGGCGCTGTCCACTGATCTACCTCCCGTTCTAACTCTCGTTGGGGAGAGATCAGCTCTACCCTGTAACTCCCTGCGCGTTCCGCCCTACGCTCACGGAGGCGGTTATCTATTCGAATGGCCATACTGTACAGGGATTCTAGGTCTTCGGGTGGTTCGCGTACTGCCAGCTCATCTTTGAGCTTCTCTGAAAGGCCTTGAATGTATGCGTCCCTTTGTGCTCCAGCGTTCCAGCCTGAACTAGCAGCTAGTGTCCGGAATTCGATGGTGTAATCTGCCACTGATCGTCCTCCCTGCCGAATGCGGAGGAGGGGCGAGACTACACCACTAGTCAGATGTGGATGGTGGAAAGTGGCCTTGAGGGCCTGTATAAAATCATTGGCTGTAGTGTGTGCTGCTAGGAGGTTTTGCCATACTGCGGTGGCCCACTCCAATGCCCTTCCCGTCAATAATGATATCATAAAAGCAACTTTAGCTCTCTCAGTGGGAAATTGGGATGGTTGCATCTCAAATATTAAAGAGCACTGGAGTAGGAAGGCATTGCACTTCTCAGACTCCCCAGCATAAGGCTGTGGAGTAGGTAATCTCGTCTCGGCCACCAGGGGGAGTGCTTGTGCTACAGTGACGACTGCAGGAGCCGAACCCGGAAGTGCGTCCGGGTTCGCCGGCGATCCGGAAGTGCCCGGTGTCTCGAGGCGCTCATGGATTTGGTCTAAGCGCTGCGAAATTCCCTTTATCTCTAAAAATAATTCGGTCAGAGCTTGTTCGTGTTTGCCGATCATCCCCGCCTGACCGGTTACTATCTCACGTACCCGCTCCAAATCCGCGGGCTTCTTCTCTGGTGCGAACATTCTGTTATGAGGGGGTGCCTCAATATGGCGGCCCTCGGTATTAAATCGTGTGTGGAAGCCCCGATGCAGGACTTGGAGGGGTATGGGCCGTGGATTGTTTATTTCGGTGGGAATAATCGGCTCGCGTGAACACCACGCAGCGTTACAAAGGGAAGGAGGGCGCGCTTATGTCGGCGTGTGCCACCGTGCTTTTGTCACAACGAACAGGTATTTGGTTTTTTATTCTTGTCTTTTCACTTTCCCTTCTCACTTTCCCTTCTCACTTTTCTTGTTTCTCTTTTCACTTTCCCTTCTCACTTTTCTGTTTTCTCTTTTCACTTTCCCTTCTCACTTTTCTGTTTTTCTCTTTTCACTTTCCCTTTTCTCTTCTCTGTTTTTCTCTTTTCACTTTCCCTTTTCTCTTTTCTGTTTTCTCTTTTCACTTTCCCTTTTCTCTTTTCTGTTTTCTCTTTTCACTTTCCCTTTTCTCTTTTCTGTTTTCTCTTTTCACTTTCCCTTTTCTCTTTTCTGTTTTCTCTTTTCTCTTTTTCTCTTTTCACTCCCTATACCAGAGCCACGCTCTCGTACCTGGTGCTATCTAATGTTCGCACAGCGTGCGCTGGTTTCTGGGAGCTTAAATGTACTTCCGGCCAGGTGTAGTTCGTCAACCTTGATTGCCAGTGCTACGGGGTTGCCTAGCAACCGCCCGTCGCATGTGTGGCCGTGTTACACACTAAGTTTGTTCATTATTAAAAAATATAGGTGTGACGCTTATTTTACTATATATTCTTAGTTCTTCCGGGTTGCTCTTCAGTTCTCAACAGACAGGCCAATGGGTAAGCATCTCTCTCGCACTCATTTTAATTATTTGTCTTATTTTTCCTAATTTGTTGTATTTACGTATTTTATTTGAATGCGCAACTGCCCAAGCACTGAATCCATCCCTTTGGACGACTCGGACAGCCAGGACAGTCCAGAGCATAACTCCTTTGAGGATTACACTCTTACTGAACCTATTGCGGACCGAACCTCAGTGAGTTTTTGCAAAATGAGTCTGATGGATCATTGACACAATTTCTTCATAAGAACGGTCTTACTTATGTCAGGAAGGATGACTCCGGGCCTGGTTCTTCTAAGAGACTGCATCTGGAGGCACATAGCCCTCCTTTACATGTTTTTAGGCCTGTGCGACCAGAGTCTAGTACTCCAGCCCAGTCTCTCTTAAGGCCTGTCGTTCTAAGAAGTATCAGTACTCAGACTGATTTTAAAGTGTCTGTTGGTACCCAAACTGATTTTCCTGAAGCGCCTACACCACTTTTGAATCGTGGTATTTCTGTTTTTATTCCTCACAGTGATCTTCCCATTAATGTGGTTCTGGGTCAGAGAAGGCTTGATATTTAATTTCTTATGCCTTTTGTTATTTGATGCTTACCCAGACCCCTTATTTTACTGTACTTTTTATTTTGGGCCTTATACTTTGTATTTATATTTTATTCACTATGTAGGTGCACATGCTATTTTATTTTGTGCCTACTCTTATTAAACTTATTATTCATTAAGCTGAGTGTGTGTCTTTTGGTTAATTGTCTGTGTCCCTTTAAATTTGACATGCCTGCACATGCATCCAACTCCTGTTACATCACAGTTAAGATCACCCCATGTCTGAGGAGATTACCTCATGTCTAGGGCTACACCATATCAGCTGACATTACATCATCTCTAGGGTCTGTTTGGTACACACTGTCCACTAAGCATCTCACATCTAAGATGGCTATCTGTCTAGAGTTCATTTGAGTTCATGCTGCATGTTCTTGCTACTGTGACATCACACTGTCCTTGGCTCACCTCTGTCTCCTTACCTTACAGTACCTCTATGTTCTTTTACTAAGATTAATAGTTTCTATCATATTGTTGCATGCACAAGTATATTTAATTAAAATATGCTCACAGGCTCCAGGGAGAGTGTGACCACTCTGATCTCCTCCCTATTAAGGTGCTTCGCGCGTGGCTTGCCTTCTTTAAAGGCGAGCCGCGGCGCATTCTTGGGGTTCACGTGCCGATCTGGCAGACAGACGGAATTCCCCTTTCTCTTGCGCTCTCCCCGGATCAGGAAGTTTTAGCGTCCACTTCTCAAGCGCGAACCAGCGCTTCTTGTGATTGGGCTGAAGAGACTTCCTCTCTTGCCGCAGGAGCAAAAAAAATTAAAAATCCCCCAAGCGCTCAAACTTAGACGACAGGTTTCTGTCGGGTAGCTGGGGGAGGGGCCTCAACGATGGTCCTTCCCCTTCTTTAGCGACATCCATGACGAGGTAACTCTTTCATGGAATAAGCCCTATTCATCCCCTTTTTGCTATTAACATCAATTCATTCGAATGTCGTTGATGCGAAAGCGTGGGATTATATGATGATGCCCCAGATTAAATAGACGCTTGCGAGCTATCTCTCTCCTGGGAGCTCATCTTCCCTGAAAAAGCCCACACTTCCCACCAAGTGATGTAGACTAACATCTTCGTCGGTGGGGAAAGCTTTTCAGGCAGCAGGTCAGACTGGTGCTGCCCTGCACACCATGGCGGTTTTGCAGGCATATCAGCTGACCTGCTGAGAGATCTGAGCACTGGCGGGTCTATCAACAATGCAGCGTTTCCAGAGCAACACCGAGCCACAGATTTATTTCTCTCTGCCACCAAGCTATCGGCCGTTCTTTGGCTGCCATGGTCGCCATGGAGACATCTATGGCTTAACCTCACGGGCATCAAGGACAGAGATCGCGTTTTCCTCCTTGATGCCCCCAACTCGCCTTCCAGCCTCTTTGACGATGCCGTAAACACCGCCGCCGCTAGGTTGCGGGAGGCGAAGCTCTACGAGCAGGCCTTGTTAGGGTTCTCTCCTGTCGTGCTTGGGACTGTCGGCCACTCAGTCCCGACCAAGTCTGGTCCCCACAAGGCACGAGGTGCAGAAGGAGAGTGTGGGGAGCTGGGTACCCCCTCATAGAGACTGGAGACGGACTCGCTGCGTTTTGCAATCCGCCTCAAAAAAAAAAAAAAAAAGACCGGACCTGAGGAGCATCATCACCAAAAACAAGTCCTGAGGCTGATGTGCCCAGGACCACGGGGGAGGGGCATGTAAAAATTACAATAAGGGATAAAGACTCTGTTGAGGCCATTGTCCAATCTCCGCCACCACTGGTGTTTCAAGGAGCAGCGGTTTGCAGTGAAACGTTAGGTGCTCGGTTCTTTCCTGCCATGTTTCAGGATGCCGAAGATCTGTATAAAATGCACAGATGCAGCGCTGGCTCTATGATTCCAGGGCATCCGTATTCTGAATTATATAGATGACTGGCTTATCCTGGCTCAGTCTTAGTAGCTAGCGCTTCAACATCGAGATGTCGTCCTAGCTCACCTCCATTCTTTAGGATTGAGACTAAAGAGGCATTCTCTTTCCTGCACAGAGGACAATGTATTTGGGTGGCACAGCTGTCTCCTGTGCGTGTTGAATCCATTCTCAACACCCTAAAGGAAATCAGGCTAGGCCAGAAAGTGATTGTTCATTATTTTCAGAGTGTTTTTAGCTCCCATGGCAGCTGCATCCACGGTGATACCTTTGGGCACATGAGAGTGTTTCAGTTGTGGCTAAGAGCCAGGGGATTTCACTCAAGGGACAATCCCCAGAGGCAAATAAGGGTTAAGCGCCAGGGGCTTCGCACCCTTTCTATGTGGTTCAGACCCCGGTTTTTGACTCTGGGTCCCACTTTATGTCCGTCTTGTTGTCGCAAGATGCTAACGACAGAGTGTTTGCGCCTCTTATTGATAGCGCCCCGTTGGCCAACCAGGGTGTGGTTCTTGGATATAATATCTCTCCTCGACGGCTCACCATTGTGATTCCAGTGAGGAGGGATCTTCTGTCTCAGGCGCAAGGGACAATAAGGGACTATGTTTGAAGAGAATTGGAGATCTGCAGGCTTTGTCAGTCTCCCCATTGTGCCTAGACTTTGCCCCTGAGCTATTCTGCATCCTCACCCGAACTATCTTCCGAAAGTTCCATTCTTGACAATGCACCCAGCTATTCTCAAAGTCTTCTGTCATCCGCCTTATACAGCTCCGGAGCAGGAAAGACTTCACTTACTGTGTCCAGAACGTGCCCTTCAGATTTACGTCCACCGCACTAGCCAGTGGCGTGAGTCAGAGCAGCTTTTCATTTGCTATAAGGCCTTAATCGTGGGGCGGCCGACACTAGACAAACACTGCCACATTGGGTGAGCGATGCTATTGCCCTAGCCTACGAGGCGTGAGATCACACTTTGCCTCTAGGAGTCAGGGCTCAATCAACCAGGGGGATTGCCTCATCAATTGCTCTGGCGTGTCCCCTTGCAGCAAGTGTGTAATGCGGCAGGTTGGTCCTGTCCACACACATTTGTCAGATTTTATAGTTTGGATGTCCACCGGGCTCATTGACCTGAGGATCTTTCCGGGTCACTCCTATTTATAACCTGCAGGTGCACCTCAACCTGACCAAGGTTATATAAGCCAAAATTTGGCATACACACATGCTTCACAACCGGCTGAACAAAGAAATGTTCTCATAGTGTTTTCACGCAGCATCTTTTTTAGGAAACAGAGTTACAGCAAAGTAACCTGAGACGTTCATATTTGAAGATGCATAACAGCAAAACTCACTATGATTTTGGGAAAATGGAAATGAAACAAAGTTGCTTGGAATCAAATTCAAGACAAACTTTCACTGTTCATTGTATGCTTGACAACATGGGTGCTAAACCCTGTTCTGGCAAACATTGCTCATGGGGTCTGCATGGGAATTAAAGGGCTTCATGCCCATTTACACCATCATGTTTACTGAGCTTATAGATTTTGAGTATGCAACACTTTATGATGTGATACCCAAAGTAAATGTCAGAAAGTCAGTGATGGAAATCACCAGAATAAAACAACACTAATTCAAGAATATAAAGTTTAATTTAAGAAGTAGTCTTGATCGCAGTTTAAACATCACAAAAAACAGAAAGAAAAATCCATAAGAACTAGGCAAAGACTCTAAAATTTCACACTGATGCTGTAGTCCATGTGGTTTTATATTGTGCAACCCATGACAAGACATGACATAATTTCTCTGCAGCAGTTTTATACAGGCAGCCATATTGTCAACTCCAAATACTGCAAAGTATCATTAGCTTGGTATTTTGGTACTATCTACATCAGAAATGTCCGGGCCGGGTGTTACACATGATTTGTTCATGCAAGTTAATGTCAGGAAGGGAGCTTTTCTATAAAGCATTACTCTACATAAGTAATGAATGGCAATTATCTTATCTATAAACTGTAAATAAAATAAAGGCTTTGTCTGTACATTGGTCAGAACTAGCTCTTTTAATGATATCTTAATGTTTCATATATTGTCTCAAAAAAGCATCTGTCTGTCTTTCTGTCCAGCCAGATTTTGTCACAGAATTTAATGAAATATGGTATTTGCATGAAGTTAAACCTGTGAAATGAATGTGAACAAAGTGAAACAAAATGACAAAATGAAACAAAGTATGCGGAAGACACAGAAACGATGGTAACACACCTACAAGCCGAAAGAAAAGCACAACACAGCATGGCTTACTCCAAAAAAAGGAAAGTAGACTATGAAAACTGAACCTTCAAAGATGAATGGACAGATCAATGTATGTTTACTCTTCCCGGGAAGTTTAAGTTTGTCTCATATGTTCCGAAACCAAGGCGATAATAAAAAGCAGCAATGTAAAGCTCCACTATCACATTCTGCGACCACTATTTGCATTCTACGGTCAAAATAAAATACAATAAAACCCAAGAGCTACATTTTCGACACTACAGATCTCAATGAGCACACAATAAGAAGAAGATTGAATAAGTATGTTTTCTTGGAAGGGTCATCAGGAGAATGTCTCCTCTGTCTAAAAAGAACACAGAAGCATGACTGAGGTTCACAAAATTTCATTTGAACCAAGCACAAGACTTCTGGAACAATATCCAGAAGCCACACACACAAAAAAGACTGTGCATGTGCAAGTACAGACACAAACACATACACTTCTTGGAAGTGTGACATAGGTTTCATGACCACTCACACACATCCCGGTGTGCTGCAGGGTTCAAGACCACTCGCTTTACAGGCTTAAATAAGAGAGAGTGCAGCTTTTGTCTTAAGACATAAACAGGAAACATCTTTTAAAGAAGGCATATCTTGCTTCCTGCATCTGACGACTTCTTTTAAGTGTGCCTGCTGTTCTTGATGTTGTTATGACATTTTAAACATCTATGTAGATTATGGCAAATTAAATAAATCTTTTCTCATACTTTAAATTGTAGTGCGTTATGTTTCATTAACTAGAATGCTCAGTTCTGAATGGTAATGTCTTGATAATAAATTAATGCAGACTGAAAACAATAACTTTTAAATGTCAATGGAATCTGTTTGTACTGACTAATGTTTAGTTTTTCCATGACTAAACATGAATCCACATAAATTAGGAAAACATAAATTATTCAATGTTTCTAAAATGTTGGTAATCTACTGAATTCTGGTCGAAGGTCTCAGTGTTCAGATTTTTGTCAGTAACCCCTACTCACTTGGTTTGCTATAAACAAACAATAATTGATTCCAGAGTCAGATATTATGTTCAATGTAACGATGGTTTATTGATGCTGAAGTTCATTGTGTCGCATAGGCGTCTCAGCCACAAAGTAATAAAGTATACTCCAAGAGGTTATTCACACAACAATGTCAAAACCCTGTCCAGGCTTAAAACCATCAAAGCAAACACAATCAAAAGAGCAGTCTTGAGTGTACACTCAGTTTTAGCATTACGTATCAAAGACAGAAAGAAAAACAACTAGGACTAGGGAAAGATGTAATCCCAAGAGACAAGGTAGGACATTCTCAATAAAGCCTGACATGAAGCAAAACTGTAGAATTTCATATTGATCCTGCCTGGCCCAAATGAAAGATGCCATTTCAGAAGGTTCAAATTATTTGGCTGCATCAAGCAAAGAAAAAAAATAAGGAGAATTGTAATGACTTAAACTGGTCAGAAAGACAGACACCCCACAAAGTCCTCAAAGTCCCTAACCTACTTAATTTAACATGGTTTATATATCAAACAAGTACCTCATCGCTCCTCCTTGTTTCTTTGTTTTATTCAATTTTTATTTAATATTCAATAGGTATATGTTAATTTGTTCGGCCTAGTGGTATGGTAACTCCCAATTCCATAGTTTACCCCGTCTCATCTCATCTTTTATTTATTACTTATTCATATCTGGGTTGGTTTTATTGGGCCTTCAAAAATGTAATTTTCCTTTTTCCTTTTTCAAAGAGAGTTTGGCTTGTACCTCTTTTCCAGAGGTGGAAGGAGTAATAAAAAATTGTACTCAAGTACAAGTACTGTTACTTCAGTGAAATTTTACTGAAGTACAAGTAGAGTTACCATTATAAAAAGCTACTCAAGTAAAAGTAAAAGTAGCTTTTTAAAAAAATTTTTTTTTACTCAGAGTAAAAATTACCGAGTTAGTTTTTTTAACAGCAGGGATGATAATTGGATATCAATCTCAAACTACAGGAGTTGTTTTAAATTGAAGGAACATCTTTGCGTAATAAGGCTGTTGCCTTTCTTGTGCTTGAAATCATAGTGGTCGCTTAAATATGGTGTGACGCTTTGCCCCAGATAGCCAAGGGAAAAAGAACTCAAGAATAACGTTCAGCACAAAACGCTTATCAGCCTTTCAGCATCACAAAATTATAATACAAAATAAAGTAAAAGTAAAGAAAAGAGTAACACCCCTGAGCTCCTACTCCATTCTCTCCTTCTCACGCACACACACTCAAAAAAACGAACAAGGCAGGTTGTGCATTTTACATAATATAACTACTTTCAATTTACTCATAATAATCGTAAAATGTGGTTTGAGACAATTTGTATTTGATAGCAAAAAATAGGATAAATTGTTAATTTTGTTAATATGGTAAATTAAATAATGTTTAAGAAAAAAAAAATAGAATATGTTGGATATTGTGTAAAGTATGTCTTTTGTATTGTTGGACTATAATATTCTCAATTTCTCGATTTCTGTGCTGCATTTCAAACAGTGCCAATTGTTATTAAAATACTTGTGACAGTAATCTTGTTGTGAATAAAGACCCATACAAATGTTAGTTTAGTTTAACTGCGGAACTTGTTGACAAGAAAAAAATAATTAAACCCGACATTTCATTTTTTTTTTTGTGTGTGAATTAGATTGTTAGTGTTTTATGAAAGTGTGGTACCTGTTATAAGTTGTTCCCTAATAAAAAAGGATGTATTACATATTTACTGCCTCTGCAGTTGTCTTTAAGAGTCACTAAAGTGTGGCAAAATAGGGCTGGTATACATTATGGTATACAGTAAGATGTAGTTGTAGTAACATAAGTAGCACAAAGAACATGTTAGACTTGTCAATAATAATGGAGTATCATTGACATAATTAAATTACATTACAATTACACAATCGATTGCTATTACAGTAAATGATAACGATCATGTTAAGTAAACATGATTCTTTCACACAAGTTTAACATGAATGAAAAATTTTGGTTTAGCAGGCAAAAATTGTGTAATTTGGCCACATTTTGATGATGTGGGACCGATGTACACATTAAGATCGAGTAAATTCAAAGGATTATTTTTTTCAGTGCACCTCCGCAGTGCGCACACTGGGGGAGGGGCAGCAACTCTTAAAAGGGCAACGTAATAGCGGCCGTTACAATGGCCAGGGGTTTGCTTCATAAGAATTTGATGGTACTGTATTTCGCTTTCAGCTGGGTCTGCATCACTGGCATCTGTTTTGTCCGTCTCCATCGTTCTTGTGAATTTAGCGCGTTTGTTCTCCACGTCCATCAATCAATCAGTGCACTGGTTTCCGGGGTGCAATTTTTTTCCTTCCCCATTGCATTATTTTTAGCATTTTTCATTTTCCTTAATTTATTTTTTACTCAGTAGCGAATATGATTTAAAATGTCGCAAAGTACAATACTTCAAACAAAACATGCTTAAGTAAAAGTAAAACTACATATTTTAAAAACTACTTTTAAAAGTAGAAGTACACAAAAAAAAAATACTCAATTACAGTAATGCAAGTAAATGTAATTTGTTACTTTCCACCTCTGCTCTTTTCCTATCCAGAATATCAACCACTAGTGCTGATGGTTTAATTTTAATATCAGAGAAAGTTTTAAGATTTTTCCAAGATGAGTAATAATCTTTTTCTTATTTTTCTATTTCTTTCCCAACAGTCATGTCTCAACTGTCCTTAGTATGCTTTAAGTTATTAAAATAATTTATTTATTAATTAATTTTTATTATACTTTTTTCTTTTATGATCTCAAGATTACATGTCATATAATGATTAATTATTGAAAATTATAGTTAGGATCAATATGATTCATATTGATCCTAACCATCAAAGCTTGATTACATTAGACTATATTATTTTATCTTATTTTATATCTTATATTATTATTCTTTTTGATTTTGATTCATATGACAATTCCATTCTTAAATCATAATTTGCCCATTAAGCAATATGATTTCAATTTAATCACGGACATTTGATTATACGTATGGATTTGTAATTATAGACACAACTATCATTGATTAATTTTGGTTATGTAGTGTAAGTTATAAAGTGATAGTGTTAGTTGTAATAGTAAGGTATAGTAATGGATTTGATTGTTGATTATTAATCCCTTTGTTTCTTAGCTTTAAAAAGGAAGTCTGGCCCTCTGTGCTCTGTGTCCGGAAAAAAAAAAAAAAAACAGAACTGAAAGTTATTTCTATAACCGTTCCTAAGCATCTCTGTGAATTTTAGTTTGGGAAAGTACTTTGTGCACTCTTCCCATTACGCTCTGTCTGCATTAAAGTTCCTTATTTCTTGCTCTCACACACAAGCACACACACTTCTTTGAAGGGTGACATAAGTTTCTTGGCCATTCACACACACACCCCAGTTTGAGAGAGAGTGCAGGTTCTGTCTTAAGACATAAACTTGCATCCATCACGAAACATCTTTTAAAAAAGGCATTTCTTGCTTAATGCATCATCTGACAACATTTCAGAAGGTTCAAATTATTGGGTTGCATCAAGCAAAGTAAACAAATAAAGACAATTGTAATGACTTAAACTGGGTTAAGGCAGCACGGTGGCTTAACACTTGTCGCCTTGCACCTCCAGGGTTTGGGTTTGATTCTGTCATGGAAAATTTTTAAGTAGAGAAAAAGCAAAAATGTTTATTGAAGACAATCATAGATAGACAGCTCTGAACCGGTCAGAAAGACAGACACCCCACAAAGTCGCCAAAGTCCCTAACCTACTTAATTTCACATAGTTTATATACCTAACAAGTACCTCATCGCTCTTCCTTGTTTCTTTGTTTGATTAAATTTCTATTTAATATTCATTAGATATACAGTATGTGAATTTGTTCGGCCTAGTGGTGTGGTAACTCCCAATTCCATACTTTTCCCCGTCTCTCATCTTTTCATATCTGGGTTGGTTTTATTGGGCCTTCAAAAATTACATTTTCTTTTTTCAAAGAAACTTTGGCTTGTACCTCTTTTCCTATCCAGAATATTGACCACTAGTGCTGATGGTTTACTTTTAACATCAGAGAAAGTTTTAAGATTTTTTCCAAGATGCATAATAATTAAAATCAATTCAATTCGATTTTATTTCTATAGCGCTTTTAACAATCGTCATTGTCTCAAAGCAGCTTCACAGAAATGAAAAGAAAATGAAAAGAAAATTTATGGAAGTGTATATATGTGTAAGAAAAATGCGTCTAGATAATGAGATTGTCCCTGATGAGCAAGCCAGGGGTGACGGCGACAGTGGCAAGGAAAAACTCCCTGAGATGGCAATAGGAAGAAACCTTGAGAGGAACCAGACTCAACAGGGAACCCATCCTCATCTGGGTGATAACGGATAACAGAAATTGTAGAACATCATGTGTGTTATGCAGCTGAAAGTTTGATATAACAGAAGTTATTTAAATTAACATGTAGTCCAGTTCAGCACAGGGATGAGTCAGCAGGTGCAGGATGGGGGTCTGGATCACTGGGAGCTCAGGAGCAGCATGTGTAGCTCCAAACCAACATGAAGAAGAATTCAGCTGGAGCAGGTCCTTCTCTGGATGCCTTAGGAACCTCGCAGGGTTGGCCTCTGCCTACTGAAGCTGGCACAATCTCCAGATGCCTCGGGATGGGTGGAAAAATAAAGAGCAGGTGAAAAGAATTAGCGTGGTTGCCATTCAGGTTAGATGTACTGGAGTATGAGGTAAAGAAATTAATTATGTGTATGCCAGATTAAAGAGATGCGTCTTGAGTCTACTTTTAAACAGGGAAACTGCGTCTGAGCCCCGAACACTGTCAGGAAGGCTATTCCAAAGCTTTGGAGCTAAATATGAAAATTCCCTACCTCCTTTTGTAGATTTTGATATTCTGGGAACTACCAGAAGTTCGGAGTTTTGTGATCTTAATCTTGATCTTAATCTTATTCTTATTTTCCTATTTTTCTATTTCTTTCCCAACAGTCAGGTCTCAACTGTCCTTAGTATGCTTAAAGTTCTTAAAATAATTTATGTATTAATTGTTATTTTTATTAAACTTTTTTTCTTTTATGATCTCAAGATTACATGTCATATAATGATTAATTATATTTTATAATATATTTTTAAACTTAATTATGGTTAGGATCAATATGATTCATTTTGTCAACGCTTGATTACATTAGACTATATTATTATTTTATATCTTTATATAAGGTAATTCTATGCTTAAATCAGAATTTGCCCATTAACCAATATGATTTAAATTTAATCACTGACAAATACTGTATATATATGGATTAGTAATTATAGACACAAACATCTTTTTTTTCCCCCCCGATTTTCTCCCTAATTTAGTCGTGTCCAATTCCTCATTGATTAATTTTGGTTATGTAGTGTAAGTTATAGAGTGATAGTGTTAGTTGTAGTAGTAAGGGATAGTAATGGATTTGATTATTGATTATTAATCCCTTATTAATAAAAAAAGGAAGTCTGGCCATCTGTGCTCTGTGTCGGAAAAAAAAAAAAAACTGAACTGAACATTTCTATAATCGTTCTAAAGCATCTCTGTTAATCTTAGTTTGGGAAAGTACTTTGTGCACTTTTCCCATTACGCTCTGTCTGCATTAAAGTTCCTTATTTCTTGCTCTCACACACAAGGACATACCCTTTTTTGAAGTGTGACATGACCACACACCCACACATCCCAGTGTTCTGTAGTGACTTTACAGGTTTAAATAAGAGAGAGTGCAGCTTAAACTTGCATCCATCACGAAACATCTTTTAAAGAAGATTCATTTCATTTCTTGCTTCCTGCATCTGACGACTTCCTTGTAAGTGTGCCTGCTATTCTTGATTTTATAACACGGTAAACATCTATGTAGATTATGGCAAATTAAATGTATCTTTCCTCCTACTGTATATTGTAGTGCTTTATGTTTCATTGACTTGAATGCTCAATTATTTTTGTAACAGTATATCTTGGACAATTTACCAGTCTTGATAATAAATTAACACAGACTGAAAAAACATTAACTTTTAAATATTGCTAGCCTCTGAGTGGCGCAGTGGTAAAGTGCTCGCCCTATCATCCGCGATCGCGAGTTCGATTCCCGGGTGATGCTGTTACCTCTCGCAGCTGGAGGTCTAGAGAGAGCTGATTGGCCGAGCTCTCTCAGAGGGGAGGGATGAGAGGTACTTAGTTTTCCCACATTAATCACGGCTCTACAGCCAATCAGGGGCGTCAGTGAGCTCATGCAGATAGCGCTGTCCTCCGAGTGTGTTACGCTGCCCCCAACGGTGCGTGAGCGAGCAGTTTGAAAAGAAGCGGCCGGCTGGCGTCATGTGGTTCGGAGGAACCTCCCGGCTGATTGGTAGTAGTGGTGCTCAATGTGGGATCCCCCTAGTGACGGGGAGGAATTGGACACGACAAATTGTGGGAAAAAAAAAACCTTGTAAATGTTGATGAAATCTGCTTGTGCTGACCAATGTTTAATTTTTCCATGACCAAACATAAATTAGGAAAATGCTTGTGATCCACTGAATTCTGGTCTCAGTGTTCTGACGTTTGTCAGTAACCCCTACACACTTGGTTTGATTCCAGAGTCAGATATTATGTTCAATGTAATGATGGTTTATTCATGCTGAAGTTCAATGTGTCGCATAGGCGTCTCAGCCACAAAGTAATAAAGTATACTCCAAGAGGTTATTCACACAACAATGTCAAAACCCTGTCCAGGCTTAAAACCATCAAAGCAAACACAATCGAAAGAGCATGAGTGTGTACACAGTTTTAACATCACATATCAAAGACAGAAAGAAAAACAACTAGGACTAGGGAAATATGTAATGTATGTGTGTGCCCTGTGATGGATTGCCACCCTGTCCAGGGTATACACCGGCTCATGTCCTAAGTCTCTTGGAATAGGCTCCAGGCCCCCATGACCCTGTATACAGGATAATAGATGATGAGTGAGTGAGTGAACCATTCAGAACATTGTCAAAACTTGAAAGGACAGTGCTGAACCATCAACATTGTGGAAGAAATGTGGTCAGAAGAAAAATAATAAATAGAGATTGTGCCTGTGCTATGTTTAACAGTAAACGAAAGAGCATTTAAATAGACATACAATGTGATGACAACTCACAGGACTGGAATCAAACAATTGTGTGTGCATAAGAAAACCACTTGTTAGAGAGACTAATCAGAAAAAAAGAATTACATTTGCAAAGGATTATTTAACTTTTTTTAAATGGAAAAAGGTAATGTGGTCTGATGAGTTCAGATTGACCTTATTCCAGAGCAATGGGCACTGAATGAAATCTTAAGCATGTGCAACTCTTTTTTTGGGTGGACAGTTTATGATGAAAACAGGAACTATGTGAAATAATGAAAGAAATAATTAGAACTAAAGGATGCCATTAAGAAAATCTTTTCATCAAGCATTACTCTGTATAAATAATAAATGACTGGCCTTAAACAAAGAGTTTGCCCACCGAAAATAATCTTATAACATCTCAAATTAATTAGTTATGTTTTATTAGTTGAACCAGCAAATAATATAATGAATAGCTTAAGCTTCTTACATTTTACCTATATAATATGTACCAAATAATCTAAAACAAGATGTTTTACCAAAATACTTATTTTCTAATTTACCTTATTAATGTTCATTTGCTTTTTTTTTTTAAGATTCTGAGAAAGATGTCATCACACCTGGCAGAGGTTAAAATTGTTGGTGGGAATGGAGGAAAAGATTTTCAAACTGAAGAACCTAAAGAAATAAAGGTGCTGAAAAAGATCTTAGTGTGGGTTGGTAAAAAGAAGGTAAAAGCCATTGAGGTTCATTTTGCTGATGATAAGCCCATGCGTTTTGGTGAACCTGAAAACAAAATGAAGCCAAAAGAGTTTATATTTGAAGATGGAGAGCATATGACCTCCCTTACACTTTGGCCAAATAAAGATGGAACACATTTGGGTGGCATCAAATTCAAGACAAACAACTCCCGGGAATTCTGTGCATGCATAGAAAATAAAAATAATAAATCATTAGTTTCAGTTGATGTAGCTTCCGGGTTGTGCACAGGAATTAAAGGATGTTCGGATGAAAGAGGTATTGTTCGCCTGGGATTCATGTTCATTAACAATATCAAGTCTATTGAGCTCACAGATGTTGAGTATGAAGGATTGTATGATGTGGTACCAAACGTGGATGTCAGAGAAGTCAAATCTATGACCTACTACAATAACACTAAAGAAACTCAAGCATATAGAATTGAAACTTCAAAAAAAATTTCTGAAACATCCTCCTGGTCTGTTACCGGTAGACTGGAATTAATGTTCAGCCTTAAAGTGAAGGCAGCAATTCCACTGATTGGAGGCACAGGAGGATATGAATTAAAACTTGGAGTTGAGGGGAGCTATACTTCGCAGAAAAGTGAAGAAAAAATGATGCATTACTCATTTCCTGTTAAAGTTTCTCCAGGTAAAACTGCGGATGTGGACATCACACTTGGCGAGGCCAAAGTTTGTCTCGAGTTCAGAGGCAAGGTCAAGATTACTTGCCATGAAGGAGGTGTAGTGGAGTATAAAATCAGAGGAAAATACAAGGGAGTCACTCACACTGGTGGAAATGTAGTTGTGAATGAATCAGACAAAAAGTTGTCAGGGCCTAATAGGCGTCAAGTCAAACTGTAAAAAGGTTTACAGTTTTACAGTTAACATAAGGATCATTAGAATTGATGAGGTTTGTGCATGATGTTAACTTGGTGTAAAATGATTCGTTTTAATTATTAGTTTCTGTAATCACATCGATTCTCTCTCTTTTCTCCAAATCTGTGAACTAGATAAAATAGACAATTGATTTACCCTGCTCACCTTCCAGTGATGCACCTTGCAGTGACTTCACTCTTTTGGCTAATAAAATGTCTTTTCAAAACATTATGAATAATTAAAATAGCAGGACTCATTTCATATGTCTTTAGTTTGATTGTAGCTTGCTGTAAAAGGTTTTTTGATTTTATTGTTTTAATTATGTACAATCTGTCTAAAAAAATACTGATTATTTGTTGCCAATTAACAAGTGATCTAATAATACCTCTGTTTGGTAAAGCTTTATATTTTCAAACCTAAATATTTGTTTAAATTTTTTTAAAGGTTTAGCTCGATATCATATCATACTTTGTATACTTTGTTGTAATTGTTGGGTAACAGAGGACATGTTTTTATTTTTTTTATTTTTTTTAATGCCCCTAAAATTGAAATAACATTTTTAAAGATCTGGGTTTAGTTCAGTTTGGAGGTGTTACCTGATGGAGGTGCTACAGTGTTTATATTTGACGATGGAGAGCATTTCACCCCCGTGACACAAAGGATCTAACACATGTCTGGGTGTCATCTAAGGCAAGACAAATCACTCCCTGGAGTGACATGATACACTTCATGCTATGACCCCCAAAGTGGATACCAGAGACATCAAGTCTATGGCCTACATACATAGAACAACCTAGAGATCTTCCTGGACTGTCCCCGGCAAAGTGGGATTCAAGTTCAACTTCAAAGTAAAGTCTGGAATTCCACTGCTTGCAAATAAAGAACGGAGGTGTTTGATGTATTGATTTTTTTTTATTAGCTTGTAAGTGTTAACAAATTCTACTCATAAAATATGTCATTCTGCTGTATACACAAGTATGCATATGCATTTAATCTCTACAAATTGTCCATATACTTCACACATGCAATATGTGAGAATTGTATCTGTACTTAGACTTGCATGTCACTATGATCTATATAAAGGGATATGTTACACTCTATAGCAGCATGTTTTCAATTTATATGATTGATCAATCCTGTATGATGGATGCGGGGATCTGCATCCACTAGGGTCTGGAGGTCATCATGTTCTTCTCATTCATTTGAGATGGTGATGGGAGTGTGGGAGCCTCTGCCCAGTGTAGATATCCAAAGGATCTTGTTTTTCCTGAATAATCTTATAATGCATTGACCTTTTATACACAGAGTTTATCACTGGCTCATACACTGTTCCGTTGTTATTCAATTAACCTTATGCTTTGCCTAAAAATAATTGTTACATAAGCATGTCTAATACATAAATAAACCTAAGGAAATGTTGAACTCAGTACTTGTGCTTCTTCATCATTCTCTCTGCAGGCGTGTATTCCTGAAGGTAAGCAGTGGTAGTGGAGGGTAATGAAGTGCTGAAAGTAGCATTTCTGTTAGGAGTAGGATAGCAGACACAATTGCAGGTGAGAGGAGTGGTTTACTTATTTAGAAGACAACACAGGTATTCATAAATGGAGGTCAGTAAACAGACAGGGGTCGGTTGATTTCCAAACGACTTCAGCTAAGGCAAATCCCAAATCGTAACCAGGAAATCAAGGCACGGCTAGAGCTTATACTTCACGGTGCACCATTTCTTTCTGAAATATATATATAGCATAAAATAGCATGATGTATATTATATTAATATAATACTAATAATATTATCATCTACAGTATACCAATTTATACCGTATAGCAATACATTTAGTATACAATGTACTAGAAATGTATAAATGTGTGCGCTTTTAACAATAGCCATTGTTGCAAAGCAGCCTTACAAAATGAAAAGAGAATTATGGAAATGAGTATAAAATGCATTAATAAAATATATATTCATATATTATTTATATATCTGTGTATTTTCCTTTTTATTGTATTTTAAAGATGTTAATTCAAAGTTCATCATGTAATGCAAAAAAAAAAAAAAGTTTGTTTTTCAGGAGGTTTTATTTATGAAATTAATAAAAATAAAAACGGATTCGTCACGTGTTTCCGGCAAACGCGAGGCCTCGCGTCTCATTGGTCACGTGACACTGAAGTAACTTTCACGTTCATTTGGACCAGCCCTTTAGACACGGAGACACGGAGAGCCTTTGGACACGGAGCTCCGGTGTCACATGTAACATCGTGACTTGTTACTCGCTTCTGTGAGTGTGCATACTCTTCTTATTCGCATAATGTAGGTGATTAAATGTAGGCTTTGTGTGCGGGTTAACGGTCCTTTAATGATACATTATAAGACTGCAGTACTTCACGTTCTCTCGGACTGCATGCCAACCGCTAAAGAAACTCACTACGGTGGCCGAGAAGTCGAAGAACAACTCCTGAATCGAATGTACTAGAAAATAACGAATTTACAAGTTGGGAAACACTTTACAAACCTATATAACATATAACATATTTACATAAGTTGTGAGACATTTTTACAACTTCCGAGTTAAACGGAAAGGGCGGGCACAACGCACCGGAAGTACCGGTGTAAATCAGAAGTTTTGTGTAAATCAGAGAATTTCACGGCGGTTAAATGAATGGCGCTGGTCACATGAAGCGATAATGTTCTGTCTATTTTGTGGAAACCATTTTACCCAGTGGGCCTGTTTTTACTGTTCATGTGGGAAGAGTTTAAACTAAAAAAAAAAAAAAGAAGTTTAAATACAGAAGTACCTGAAGCGCAGACGACTCCTAAACCACCTGGAAAAGAAAAGCAAAGTAAGTGCACGCCTTTGTATTATTATTATTATTATTATTATTATTATTAATAGTAGTAGTATTAAAATAATAATATAAATTAACGCATGCAATGATAAAGTGCTGTAGTTGGCTGAGTGTCCAAAAAGCAAAGGCACTGTCACTGATAATAATAATAATAATAATAATAATAATAATAATTATTATTATTATTATTATGTATTTTATTTATATTTTTATAACTTTCAATTCATGTTCAACAGCTATTAAGTTATTCACTTTAAGAGCTCTTAAAAAAAATATTTTTTGTTGTTGTTACTAGAGTTCAGGTGAGAGTCCTGTGTGGACAGAATTTTTTTTTATAATAATAAGAATACTAATTGTTATAATATTTATTTGTGTATTTAGATGCAATAATTGTTTTGATTTAAAAGAATGAGAATAGCGTGAAAAGAGCATGATCTCACTTCCTATAGAGAAAAATTATGATTTACATTTTAGCAAGAATCATGCAGCCCTAGTAGACACATTTTTTTTTTGTGTTTCTGTGAACGAACATTTAAAGATTGATTCAGGCTATACAAGTACACAATAAATAAGAAGAATATTCATAAAAATGACGAATAATACTGTTATTGTCTTGGCCTTGCACATTTATCTATATATATATAAAAAAAAGATAACAGTTGAAAATTGTTTTGTGCAGCCTGTACTTTTAGTATGTTAATTAGACCCAACCGCTGGGATCATGTGACCTGAGACACAACTATCATGGCGGACAAAGAATCAACTAAAAAAAAAAAAGCTTTGTACAGAATCTGCCAAGAAAAATCTTAACTTGTTTGGGTTTCCAACATCTTGTTTGTTTTGACACAATGTCATGTGACTGCTGCATTTGCATACTCATTAATATTCATTCAAAGATGGGCGTGCACACAGTATCAGACTTGTCTGTGGTAAATTATTTCAATATTTATACAACATATTGTGTTTGCTGTAGTGACCTTATTTTTTCTCGTTATTTTAGCATACATTCTTACACATGTAATATACATTTTGAGAACCATGTACTGCATAGTCTGTCAATCTTTAAATTTGAATTTAAAGTAAACAAAAAGCATAATTTTAAATAAACTGATAGCTGCACCTGATCTGCTGAAACAAGCTGTCCACAAAATGAGAATATTTAGCAAGGACATGGATGAAGGACCATATGATATTTCGTATCCAGATTGCTCAGAGGTCCAGAGGTCTGTGTGCCTGGGACAGAAAGGCCATTCATGTTGGCAGAATATAAAAAAGAAATGTGCTGGTTTTGTTTTTGCCTGCAGCAAATGCTAGCTCAGAATCAGACTTGGATTCTGAAATTCATCCTGGCCAACACTGTATCGAGTTAACACGGATACAGAAGAGGAATACTCAATGTGTTGCATCAAATAACTTGACCACAGATGTTCTGTGTCTAATGCTGTCCAGTTTTTTGGTTCAACTATGTAGGCTGAATATGTATTAAGGACTGTAGTTGAATTTAATAAAACCTTTATGCATTGTACTTGGAGGAACTGTAGGTATTACTATGCAAACTGTGTTTGGGTTGTTGTTGTTTTTTTATTATTATTATTTTTTTATAACAACCTATAGTCTTTAACCAGGCAGTATCTAAGTCATGTATGAAGTAAGAGGCAAGTAATTTAGGCTATACATTTGTTCTGAATCTTATGCTTTTCTCCTCAGCTTTTTGAACCCCAGAACCAGAGACCACCCAAACACAATCATAAAAAAGTTGTGTAAGTACTAAATTGCACATACAGATCATTTAGGTTTAAGTTAGAAATGTGATCAAGTCCCGTGCAGACGCTTAAATTTTAGTCAAAACCATAGGTTTTGCTATGAGTACACGGAGTATAAAATGGCATAAATGTACAGGTAAACCCTGGATAGCGAGCATAATTAGTTTATATAGCAAAGCACTTGATGATTAGTTCCCCAAAAATACTTTTATAAAAATACAAAATGTAAAGTAAAAATAAAACAAATTAACCTGCACTTGACCTTAAAAAAAAATGGTAACAGTGTTTCCATTAGTGTTTGTGCGTGCGTGTGTGTGTGTGTGTGTATGCATATGTGAAACTGAAATAAGACAAGAGAGGAGGAGGTAGGAGGCAGGGGCTACTGTGTAGGACATCTAACAGAAACACTGCTCTGTCGGGAAACCTCTCTAATGACACTCGCACTCGCAGAAACACACTAACAGAATCACTGCTTTCTAACAGAGAGAGAGACTCTGGATCGTTAACAAGGAATCTCTCTAATGACACTTGCTTTAGCTTTACGCGCACAGACACACGTGGTCACAATATTATAGTAAACAGTACACGCACACTGAGACTGGACATGGGAGACGATTACCCACACTAACCTTAGTGTGTTTTTGAAGCTGAAGTAAGACGGGAGGAGGGAGGGGGCTACTGAGGGGGCTACAACTCCCTACCTCACCTCTTCCTCTCATCTTACTCAGGAGCTCAAATTAGAGAGAAGGGAGGGGGCTACTGTGTAGGATGACTTTCACACACACACACACACACACACACGGAATTACTGCTGTAAAGTCAAAATAAAACAAATTAACCTGCACTTTATCTTTGAAAACCTTTGAAAAATCCTAACCCTAGATCTTTGTTTTGCTTTTTTTGTTTGTTACCTTGCCATGTTCAAAGCAAACATAATGTCTTATTTCAACAGGAGTACATGGTGCTCATGCTGAAGACCTAGATTATCCAAACTAAGTGTAACAAAATGAGAAAATGTTTGAACAGCATTCTCCATAGACTCCTGTTAAAAGGACACAGTTAATAGCAGAAGAAAACTTTTGCTGATGATTTCATTTATTAAGGGAAAACAGTTCTTGCCCCTAAAATTACTCTAAGAGCACAAGAGCGACTTATCCGGGAGCTGGTAAAAGAACCATCTAAAGACCTACAGGCCTCACTCATCTCAGTTTAGGTCAGTGTTCATGATTCAACAATAAGAAAGAGATTGGGGACAAAAATGGTATCCATTGGAGAGTTCCAAGGCAAAAGCTACTGCTGCCCAAAAGGAACACAAAGGCTCACAATCAGTTATTACGTTTAGGGGGCAATTACTTTTTCACATCGGGCAAGACAGGATGGACAGCTTTTTCCCTTAATAAATTAAATAATTTCAAAACTGCATTTTGTATTTACTCAGTTATCTTTGTGTATGTTCAAATTAATTTTAGACTTAAATGTGGCCATCAGGGAGCGACGGGAGGTATGAAGAAGGACAAATATTAGGCCACTAGTCAGACTAATCTCCTTAATTGGAATGGTTTGTGAAAGAGATATAATAAATGTCATGTCAACTAGTTAAAAATACTTAAGAGTATACCAAGATGTTCACAAACAGTTCTCTTTCCTTACAGAAGGCCAGGCTTCTCTCTGTGTGTGGAGGATCTGCTTCCAAAGATTGAGTTCCTGGATGATTCACCATTCCTAATGTCAAACACATGTTCAAACACATTATAATTACTTCTAGATTCATACAATGTGTTTATATCAAATATGGATTTTGAAATTTAGAATTCACCACTATTTTGCTGTTTTTAAACCATCTGTATGCACTGGATGTGGGCATGTGAGCTTTATACATTTATTTTGTAATATAACCCTGAAACATTTGTGATTTCAAAATCATGTTTGGTTTACTGCTGCTTACTATCTACTGTAATCCTGAAATATAAAGTGATATTCATTAAAAGAAATCCAAGCAAAGAGTCCTTGAAATCGAGCTTGTTTATTTTCCATAAAAGTGTAATTAAGCAATATCACACAAAAGGGAGTGCTGTAGTGCTGGATATGCAGTAGCACAGCTGTAATGTGGTCATAGAAACAAAGCCCAGCAATACAGCATGACGTCCAGTGTGATAATGCTTTTATACAACAGTTCTGTTGTACTATGTAGTTTTTAGAATATCAGCTTGTTAACTTCTGGGTTTGGGGGTATATATAAATAGATTTTTACGTATTTATTAAAAATTGCCCTAAATGGAAAGCTGGTGTGCTATGTCGGGTGTACAACCCATTGTCTCACACAACAAGTAGCGCCCTTGATCAGGGGTTGGAGAGCGATTTGAGATTCAGCCTTGTACAGTAGGAGGAGCTTGTTAGCTTTGTGGCTGTAAATAAAAGAACACGGATGGTTCAGAGGCAGTTTGGTACAACTTAAAAGTGATTAGTAAGAAGACAGCTGACAGCTGTTGTGGAAGATGACATAACATTTTCAGATGTGTGTTGTTGCTGAAAGTGCTTCTGTGACTGGTTGTGAATGTGGGTTTTGGCAGGCAGCTGCTCTCTCCTCAGTACTGCGTGCAACTGCGGACCGTACAGACCTACTTTTACCCATGCTGCGACCTGCTGTTCTACAATTCTTAATGTAATTTTAGTTAAACGTCCCAGTGGTGTTACTGTCCATTATAACCAACCAGGGAATGCCTCTAGTCCAATCAGATTACTCGGTTGGAGCTTACTGTAGTGTAATATAATTATATTATATTATATTGTATTATATTATATTTTATACTGTATTACTTTTGCCTAATTTATTTTACACTACACTTTCTCTAGCAGATCTGAGATGGTAGCTTTTACAGTAAACTTAAATCACAGAACATTATTCTTAATAATCATTGGGAGGGGGGGGTAATCTACAAGTAAAATGAAAACCAAAGTAACAAATCATTACCAATCTATAACGTGTGTGGTAAGTAGTACAGTTCGCTGGGCTCTCCTACAGGACGCGATGCAGTTTTACAAGTTTGAACCCTGTTCGAGTGTTACACAGTGTCACACATTCATCCAGGTACTTCTTTATGATGTCATTGAAGTGAAATCTTAGCAAGCACTACATCTCTTAGGTCTGCAAATAACTCCATCCTGAACTGAGACCTATATAATAAAAATAGATTTTTCTAAACAAATTGTACCTGCCCTTTTCATTTGATTTGACACTTGTAAAATTGTTTCAGTAGTCGGGAAAATGTTTAAAAACTAGTAAATATGTTTGTGTGGTATATTTGTTTCCTGTGATAAAAGTGTTTCACAACTTGTAAATTTTCTTTCTTTCTTTCTTTGTTTTAAGTGTGATTTGCTTTTCAGCCACTGCACAATATTGATTAGTTCCTTCTATAGAGTAGTTATACAGTCAAATCTGAAAGTGTAACCGTATCCTAAGACAGTAACGTAACCCATATTAACTAACTGCTAATAAAATACACATGTACTGATTGTTTATTCATTCCATGACTGAAATAGAAACAGTGAAATAATAATAATAATAATAATAAATCTATGTGTGGCTCAGTAACTTAACCCTAGTTTGGTATACCTGCTGGAGATGTCAAAGTTCATATTTATAGAAAGATGGAGAACTTTTAAGCTTCCCTTTAACTATGGGCAAGTAGAAATGAAATATGTGTGGCATCATATTCGATTCAACTTCCTGTTGGAAGTTCTTTATACAGATGGGTGCTGAGCCCAGTTCCAGTTGCATTTACCATTGCTCCTCGGATCTGCATGGGAGTCAAAAGAGTAAAAGATCCATTAACAGTCTACTGAGCCTACAGATGTTGAGTATTTAACACTTTATGTTGGTATACCCAAACTAAATGTCAGAGAAATCACCAGAATAATACACCTGGAACTCAAGAAGCTATTTTTCTTTTTGGGAAGAGTAGTCTTAAACGCAGTTCCTGTACCTCATATCAAAAATCCATAAGCACTACGCAAAGGCATATACAATAAGGCCATCCAGAATGACATGGCTTAGAACCTAAACACCGATGCTGTAGTCCATGTGGTTTTTATATGGTGCAAACTGTGACATGACATTTCACTGCAACAGTTTTGTTTTTGGGTGGCCTCAAAATATAAGTACCATTACCTAAGTGCTTTGGTACTATCTACCTCAGAAATGTCTGGCCTGGGTGTCACACATGATTTGTTCATGTTATTTAATGTCAGTTAAGGGAGCTTTTATATAAAGCATTAACCTTTATAAATAATGAATGACAATTATCTTATTAAACCTAATTGTTTGTTTGCCATTTAAAGGTTAAACACAAGATCATGTCCTACCTGGCAGATGTGGTTGTAGTTGGTGGGGATGGAGGAGACCCTTTTGAATTTAATGGCACTGAAAATGGATCAACATTGAAAAAGTTCTGGGTGTGGCTCGGTGACTGGCAGGTGAAGGCCATGAAGTTTTGGCTTACTGATGGCCAGTCCAAGCAGTTTGGTATACCTGATGGGGAAGCCACAGAGTTTATATTTGAAGATGGAGAGCATTTATCCTCCCTTTCACTATGGGCAAGTGGAAATGGAACGCGTCTAGCTGCCATCAAATTCAAGACAACTTACTCCCGGGAGTTCTATGTCCGCATGAAAAAATGGGTTTTGTACCCAGAAGTTCCAGTTGATGTTGCCTCTGGGATCTGCATGGGAATCAAAGGACGTTCAGGCTTGGATATCGATTGCTTGGGTTTCATGTTCATTAACACAATCAAGTCTACTAAGCTTACAGATGTTGAGTATCCTACACTTAATGAAGTGATGCCCAAAGTGAATGTCAGGGAAATCAAATCAATGACCTACCAGAATAACACCAGTGTAACTCAAGAATATAAAATTGAAACCTCCCAAAAAATAATCCAGAAATCCTCCTGGTCAGTTACCGGCAAACTGGAAGTCACTTTCAGCCTAGAAGTGAATGCAGGAATCCCACTAATTGCAGAGAGCAAAACAAATGACCAGTTTGAACTTGGAGTTGAGGGTGCATGTGCTTCGGAGACCAGTGAAGAGAAAATGGAGCTTTACTCATTTCCTGTTAAAGTCTCTCCATTTAAAACCGTGGATGCGGTCATCACACTCGGCAAGGCTACAGTTGATCTCCCCATCAATGGCAAAGTCGCAATTACATGCCATAATGGCGGTGTGCTGGAGTTTAAAACCAGTGGAACCTACAAGGGCGTCATTTACACTGGTGGAACCATAACTGTGAATGAATCAACCAAAACCCTCAGTGGGGCCTCAGAATCTGCAAAGTTAATTGTAAAAATGTCTTAAGTTCAATATAATAAATCTCGTCTATTCAATCATTCAATCAAGTCAATGCTTGTTATAACAAGCTTGTTATTCCTTTGTTTGATTTATTTTACAAAATCTGTAAATCAGTTAAAACAGTGCAATGTTACACATTTTGATTTATAAAACATTCTTCAAATACATAATACATAATGTTTTATACATAATGTTTATTGATGCTTTTAGCTTTAGTTTGACTGTAACTTGCTGTAACAAATTCATTTGATTATTACTTTTTTCACTAATTAAAAAGATTTCAATCTGTACGACTCAGTGGTAGGCCCGAGTTTGATTCCTGGCCAGTGCCCAAACCCCAGCCACTGGATACAGTGCCGGTTAAAATGAGAGGGTTGCGACAGGAAAGGCTTCCATTGTAAAACCTGTGCCAAGCTTGTATGTGCGGACCGGATGGTCCACTGTGGCGACCCCATGCTGGTAGCAGCCGAAAGACCGACAACAACAAGAAGATTTAAATCTGTAAAGATTTCCTTCAATAAAATCAGCCTGAACAGAATCACTCTTCAATTGATTTAACTCATTTTTGCATGAATATGAAAGTGTGGCCTCATCCTTTGTAGACAGTTCATATGGTGCTACAGTACAGCAGCATCACTTCAGAAATTAGCATGAGGTGCAATACCAACATAACCACAGCACTGTGCCACACGTTGTCCACAACACGATAATTATTAGTTTTTAACATAACTACTTATTATTATTAATAGTGATGTAGCATTTTAAACCTACCAAAATATTTTGTGTACCAGTACAGAAGGATACCCACACAGAGAGACACATAGAAGGATGACACCATACCATAAGGACATAAGATCAGTGTTCTACAATTCATTAAAAAACAGCATATCCTCCACAAATATGGCAGTTTTTCATATATCTGGAGAAACGTGGAAGAGGATGCATCAATCTATCCATTGTCTGCATATTTACAGAGACCCTTCAAATTTGTAGAAGGTTAACCTGCTAGCCTACACTTTAAAAAAAAAAAAGAAAAAAGCCTAAATGTAAAAAAAGTTGGATAGTTTTATTTTTTTTAAGTTTACTCAACTTGGTTAACTTGGTTTGCTGTTTAGTTGATACAACATATATCCAGGTCAAAATCTTAAGTTGACTTAACTTGTAGTTCAAATATTTAAGTCAGATCAAGTAGTATTTGTTGTAAGCGCAGTTAATTATATTTCTCGAGGGTTGACTTATTTTTTTGAGCAGATGAAAAGTTGGTAAGATCCTAAGGTTAGGCTGCAGATTGTCATGTGTCTTTCATGTGTAGCAGTTTCTTCCTATAAACTTAGCTAGCAAACAAATCACCATGGTTGGTACAAAAGGGGACTGAACTTCATATATACAGTATGGGCTCATTCAGTGACTTTGTGATACAAAACAAGATCAGTCTTACCTGGATGCAAGGTAAGTGGAACAGGAGGAGGTTATTGATTGAGAAGTTAGAAGAAGCACATGAAACCCCAAACATTCAAAGAAAAGACTGCCTCAACTGCACAGCCACCTTTGGAGCATTTATGAAAACTGTTCAGGTGGGTATAATTCGCCTAAGAACGTACATATTTTGTCTTAGGAAAAACTTATGTTTACACCCATATATTACCTTTGCCAGATATTATTATTATTATTATTATTATTATTATTATTATTATTAACAATAATACTGTTTATTTTTTATTATTTCTTCAGTAAAGAAAACATGATGACAGATTTATTACATGTTTATGATGAGCAACAAGTTGTTTCTTTATGCAAAATAAATTCAGATAGGTTCAGATGGCAATGAAGCTGTTTTATTTTAGAGTTTTACTGGCGGCCCGAATTAAAAATTTAGGGTAGTACTGTATACAGAAAGTGAAAACTACGAAATGGTTAAAGGAAAAAGTGAAAATATTTCAGGGTGTGTGTTTTTTAATGTTAAGTGCATGACGACACACAACAAACGAGGTTTTAGGCCATATACAAATGTCAGGTTTACGCAATGGGGCTCAACATTATTTTGAAATGGTATGTCCAATTTCTTACTTTTTTCTGAAATGTTTTCACAGCTTCATTGTTCCTCTTACACAGTGTTTGTTCTTGGGGTTGTTTTGTACAACCATGACAACTCTACTTCTTAATGCATGCAATAATACCAAATGCTTATATCAGTGGTGTTCGTTTTATGCATTTTTTTTTTACAAACAGATGACCAGTTGACCAGCTAGGGCCAATGAACAATTAAGCTTAAGACTAATTAAAGCTCAGATACAGTATGTTTTGCACACTTAAGCTTTTACTATGTCAATACAGCTAATTACTGGTCACCTAGACTACTGGTCTGATACAGATTCAAAATGGGAGAGATCATGCAAGTTGTGTTAAATTTAGTTTTTTATTTTAAACACTGTTGCAATATGTTTTGCAATATTTTATACATGTCTGCATAATAAAAGCTGACTATAAAATCAGCTGATGAAATCCAGAAGAAAAAAAGCTAATTTAGTTTGATTGTTGAGCCTAACACAAACAATACAATTTTTTTTTTTACTTTGTTGAGTGGCAGATGTGTCAGTTAGAATTTGATGTTTTATATGGGGGCTGCTCGACTGCAAATTCTTATGTTTGTCTATGTTAGGAACCTCCACTAGAGGTCACTGTTTCTGTGTGTGTTTTGTAGTTTTTGTTGGTCGACTCAGTTTCCCAGAAGGCACCTCGTTCAGGTGATGAGTGCTCACCTGAACCGAGGTAGCTCATTAGGCACCTTATAAATAGCAGTTTGTTCTGGGAAACTGGGTTGAGCATTATATCCTTATACCGTCATGTGGGCATTCCTTTTTGTTTGGTTTTTGGTTCTTTAAGTTTTATATTTTAGTTATATTGTTTAAACTGTTTTCAAGAGGGCTCTAGTTTTGTTTTCTGTATGTTCCGTGTTCTAGTGGATTCATGGAGCTGTTCTGTTCAGTGTTTAGTTAGGCTGTGTCTCCTCGTGTGTAAGTACTGTTATGTGTATCCCCAATGTCGGCCTTCTTGTGTAGTTCTTTGTCTGTGGTGTCCCTTGTCTGTTTAGATTTGTGTAGCCACATGAGGGCTTAGCCGCTAGCAGGGTTAGCCTCTAGTGGGATTGACTGCTAGTGGTTCTGGTCGCTAGCAGGTTAGCCACTAGTTTGGAATAGCCTCATGTGTGCCCTGCCTCTTGTGTTCTGATCCCCTTGTAGGTCAGTACTAAACCGGTTAGCCACTAATCCAGTTATATACTAACCCAGTTAGTTCATCATTCCTTGTATCCATATTCCATGTAGCTACTAACTCAACTAACCACTAACCAGTCCTGTCTCTAGTCCTGTCTCTAGTCTCTGTGCCCCTGGTCCTGTCTCCTGTCTAGCCCTGTCTCCAGTCCTGTCTCCTGTCTAGCCCTGTCTCCAGTCCTGTCTCCTGTCTAGCCCTTTCTCCAGTCCTGTCTCCAGTCTAGCCCTGTCTCCAGTCTAGCCCTGTCTCTAGTCTAGCCCTGTCTCCAGTCCTGTCTCCTGTCTAGCCCTTTCTCCAGTCCTGTCTCCTGTCTCCAGTCCTGTCTCCTGTCTCCAGTCCTGTCTCCTGTCTAGCCCTGTCTTGTCTCTAGTTCCCCTATGTGTCTTTAGTTATTTCCAGCTCCATGTTTCGTTATTCAGTTCCCTGGGACCGTAATACTGGGGCAAGCAGGCTGAGGGTAGTCGGTTTGCCCTACAACTGAACAGTGACGGTCCCACCTCATCACGGCGCCTCACGGGGAGGCCCCAAGCTTCGCTCCGGCACCTCACGTATTTGCAGATTTGATATTATGTTAGGATGTTTTATAAAAAAGAACTAAGGCTGACAGAACTGTTTAGAAAAGTGTATAATTGGTAGCTGTACCATTTCATGCACCTATAATGGGCTATTAAATATTAAAACACATTTAACTTCATACATACAATAACAGTTAAAATTAAACAAATAATTTATATACTGATGATGGGTGGTAAAATAAATTTTCATACTAGATAATGGTTAGCACATGAGTGGCGATGTAATTTTGTATTTTTTGCTGGAAATTACATCTGTTAATCATAAACTGAAACAATTTGCTTCATAATAGACATAAGGTACTGTGACAGAGGGCCTACAGCCAGTTCCTCTTACCATGTGACAACTCCTTGCTTGACTACGACGTGCATTCAGCACCACAGGCAAGCTCACCTGCATGTGAGAGAAGCTCCTTAACCCTCCATGGCGGGCAGCGCGTAATTGCTTGTCGTTCTGGAGTCATGTAAAAGTAGAGTCAATTTTTTGTTTGGCTGCCTGCCCCTCTAAACTTTCCTTACTCTTCTACTCTTCCAGAATCAGAGTGGTCTAAAGATTCCCAGAAAAAGGAAAAATATCCAAAAAGGAGTTCTGGACTGCCTCAACTTACTTTCCGCCTCGGTAATCCGGGCCTTGACTCCCCACTGTTACCAAAGAATTCTCACTGCATGTTAGAGTAGAGGCAGACCTGCAAACGTTCAAGAGGATGGAGAAACAGGAATGACCACATCGGGAGTGTAGTGTGATCCTTATCTCCCTGCTTTCCAGAGAGGCATAGCGTGCATATTTTACACTCACAGAGAAAGAAGCTAAAATTATCAACTAAATAGCGAGATCTTGGTGGAGTATGCCCACATGGGCAGCGGCTCCTGCATGCTCCCTATGATGGCTTCTCTCTCTGGCTGGCCAACATGCCCCTCTCAGCTATCCTTGGGTGTGGCCACAGATGGAAGTCCATCATGAAGTATAGCGGCCCTTTCCTCTTTAGGATCATGGTAGGATCATGGTAGGGTTTTTTCTTGTGCTGCGGGAACCTCCACCACTAATTCTTGGGCTGGGAAGAGAGGAAGTTGGTAGCCTAAGCAACACTGAAATGGGTACAGTCCCATCGAAATGGAAGGTAGGGAGTTGTGGGCATATTTGACCCAAGGAAGAAACTTGCTCCAGGTGGTAGAGTCCCGAGTAGTCATGCAACAGAGGGAAAACTCCAATGCTTGATTCATTTAAATCCATCAAAAATCTAAGATGGCGGCACGGCAGTAGCATGCAGCGGCCGCTCCGGAGCCAAAATGGTGCTACTTTGTTTACTTCATGTTGTAGCGCGTTTATTTTACCCAGTATATGGACATCGGCGCAAATGGTGCTCGTACTTACCACCCCCCAGACACTTTTACTACTCAATAAACCGGCAAATTTCATTCAAGATGAGCTGCGCGAGAAGCTATGCTACCTCGGCTTGCTTCGGGAACCAGGCCTCCAGTCCTCTGCGTTGCCTGATGCCGGTAGCTGGAGGAAGCGGAAACGCGGCCAGCGGGCGGGTGTCTGTGCTAGGCTAAAAACAAACCCTAGCCGACCGGCTCTCCCGTCCATCATCTTATCTAACGTCTGCTCCCTGGAAAATAAACTGGACTACATCCGACTCCAACAGACTACACAGCGTGAGTTTAGGATCTGCTGCAACTTTGTTTTCACGGAGAGATGGCTCAGCGACAGAGTTCCAGACGCCAGCAATCAACTACGTGGGCTAGCCTTGTTTCGCGCCGACAGAAATGCAGCTCTGTGCAGTAAGACTTGTAGCGGTGGCTTGTGTGTTTACATCAACACGAAATGGTGTAAGAACTCTGTACTAGTTTCTAGATTTTGCTCATCATTGCTGGGGATTGTGACTGTTAGATGTGGACCTTTTCATTTACTGCGGGAATTCACCACTGTTTTGAGTGTACACTGTCTGAGTGTACATTCCACCTAGCGCTAATGCTAATCTGCAGAACACACACCCTGATGGACTGTTTATTGTCGCTGGAGATTTCAAATCTTAAGTTAGTGCTTCCTAAATTCCATCAGTATGTGGACTTTGCAACGAGAGGGGAAAACACGCTGGATCTTGTTTACACAAACATCCCCGGTGCATATCGGGCAGAGCCCCGCCCCCACCTTGGCTACTCAGACCACATCTCTGTTATGCTAATTCCAGCATACAGACGACTCGTCAGGCGTTCAAAACCGGTTCTGAAGCAGGTGAAAACCTGGCCAGCAGGAGTCATCTCTGCTCTTCAAGACTGTTTCGGGAACACTGACTGGAACATGTTTAGGGAGGCTCCGACTTACGGCGACTACACAGACTTGGAGGAGTACATGTCATCAGTGACCAGCTACATCAACAAGTGCACCGATGATGTCAATGTCTCCAACAGCATCATCTCATGACCCAACCAGAAACTGTGGATTACTGTGGAGGTACGTGCACTTCTGAGGACCAGAGACTCTGCCTTCAGAGCGGGGGACAATGTGGCCCCAAGAACAGCAAGGGCCAAACTGTCCCGGGCCATCAGCGAGGTGAAGCACGCACATGCCCAGAGAATCCACAACCACTTCAGAGACACCTGTGACGGCGCATGTGGCAGGGCATACAAGCCATCACCAACTACAGGACTTCATTACCTGCCTGTGACAGCAACGGCTCCCTTCCAAATCCACTGAACAGCTTCTACGCATGGTTCGACATGCAGAGTGACAAGATGGCGAGGAAGACCACCACTCCCCCAAATGACCAAGTGCTGTGTCTCACCACGGCTGATGTGAGGAAACTCTACGCAGAATCAACCCACGCAAAGCTGCTGGACCAGACAACATCCCAGGCAGAGTGCTCAGAGAATGTGCAGAACACCTGGCAGATGTTCTCACCGACATCTTCAACATCTCTCTGAGGAGCGCCATTGTTCCCACATGCTTTAAGTCTACCACCATCGTCCCCATGCCGAAGAAGTCTTCTGTGTCCTGTCTCAATTACTACCGCCCTGTTGCACTCAAACCCATCATCATGAAGTACTTCGAGCGGCTCATCATGAGACACATCAAGACCCTGCTGCCGCTCACTGTACCCCTTGCAGTTCACGTATCGTTCCACTTTTCGAGGAATGACGCCATCTCCACCACATTCCACCTGGCACTGACACACCTTGACAAGAAAGACACTTACGTCAGAATGCTGTACATACATTTCAGTTCAGCATTTAATACAATCATCACCCAACACCTGATTGAGAAGCTGAGCTTGTTGGGCCTGAACACCTCCCTCTGTAACTGGATCCTGGACTTTCTGACCGAAAGACCTCAGGCAGTGCGGATCGGGAGCTATACCTCCAGCACCACCACACTGAGCACTGGGCCCCCCCCCCAGGCCTGCCTGCTCAGTCCCCTGCTGTTCACACTGCTGACTCATGATTGTGTAGTGACACACATCTCCAATCATATCATCAAGTTTGTGGTGGGTCTCATCAGCAAGAACGACGAGTCGGCATACAGAGAGGAAGTTCAGAGGCTAATGGATTGATGTAAAGACAACAAGGTCAAAAATACAAAAGAGATGGGTGTTGACTTCAGGAGGACACGGAGCGATCACTCTATGCTCAGCATCGACGGCTCTTCTGTGGAGATCGTCAAGAGCACAAAAGTCCTGGGCCCTCAACACCAGCCCTCTGCACAAGAAAGCCCAACAAAGTTTTTTCTTCCTGAGAAGGCTGAGAAAGGCATAGCTTCCACCACCAACCTCACCACCTTCTATAGAGGAACTATAGAGCATCCTGAGCAGCTGTATCACTATCTGGTTTGGGAATTGTACCATATTGGACCGCAACACCCTATAGAGTATAATGAGGACAGCTGAGAAGATCATCGTGGTCTCTCTCCCCTCTATTGAAGACATTTACACCACAAACTTCATCCGTAAAGCCACCAGCATTGTGGCTGACCGGACACACCCCTCACACTCTTCACCCTCCTGCCATCTGGAAAAAGGTACCGAAACATTCGGGCACTCACATCCAGACTGAGAAACAGTTTTTACCCACAAGCCATCCATCTCCTCAACACAAAGGGTCTGATAAACATACATGCACACACACACACACACACACACACACACACACACACACTGTACACACACACACACACACACACACACACACACACACACACACACACACGAACTAAATAACATCTGGACTGAACTGATAAACACACACATGCACAATCACACTGATCTACAACCATCTTAATTTGTTCATACCCACCTACCTGAACTGCTATTTGCAATATTTGCACAATATTTATCTCACTCAATTTGCACAAAAATATTTTTGACACAATGTCAATTGTTTACTGCTGTTTTTCTCACTACCTCAAGTCATACCTCATCACTAAAAAAGGCATTTCAGTACTGTAACGTATTACGTTGTTGTGTTGTTACATTGTTGGGTTATCATGTAGCTCTTTGTTTGCACATTTGCACGTGCACTTTGTTGTCTATTGTTGTCTCTTCTTTGTATAAAAATTGTTAGCTTTAGGTTAAAATCTGCGTTGTTAATTTATGTTGTGTTGTTAATTTATGTTGTCTGCATGTATGTAGCACCTTGGTCCTGGAGGAACGTTGTTTTGTTTCAACTGCATATGGTTGGAATGACAATAAAAGCCTACATGACTTGATTTACTCGGTTTGTCCGTTGGACTGGGGATGGAGACCTGATGATAGGCTGGGAGTAGCCCCGATGAGCCTGCAGAATGTACCCCAAAACTGACAGTTGAACTGTGGGTCCCGGTCTGACATGATTTCCGTGGGGAGTTTCTCCGCAGTTTCCTTGGCGGAGTGTGGCTTACAGTAGGAAGAAGAATGAGATCAACAGATTTAGAAAAGCAGTCGACAATGGTCATGATGCAGGAGTTGCCTTCAGACGAAGGTATACCAGTGACAAAATCTATGACAATATGGACAAGACAAGGACAGTGACCAAGGACAGTGAGGCACCAGTAGGGGTCTGAGAAGGCCAGCAGAAGGTTGTTTGTCGTTCTTACATGTCCGTGCCCAATGTGGCCCACCAGAATCGTAGCTATATGATGAAGCTGGTCCGGGCGGCGCCTGTGTGGCAAGATAGGCTGCATCCGTGGGCCCATTCCAAGACCTGTAAGCGTAGGTGAGGGGGGACGAAGAGGCAATTCAGTGGAATATTACTTGCCCTGAGCCTGCTGAACCTTGGTCTCCATGTCCAAATCCATGGCTGCGATAAGACAATGGGACTCTAGGATGGTGTCGCATGGCGTAGGGTCCTGGGAGGAGAACTGGCGTGAGAGGGCATCTGGCTTGGTAATCTTTGAGCCTGGCCGATAGGACAGGATAAAATTGAATCTGGAAAAGAACAATGTCCACCGAGCTTGACTAGTATTGAGTCTCTTGCCGGTGTGCAGGTACTCAAGATTTCTATGGTTAGTCCACACTAGAAACGGGAGCTCAGTCCCCTCCAGCCAATGTCTCCACTCCACCAGAGCAAGCTTGATGGCCAAAAGTTCTCTGTCCCCTACATCATAGTTACCTCTCAGCCAGGGATAGGCAATGGGAATTGAATGCACAGAAATGCACTTTTATCCTGGTTGGACCTTTGGGAAAGGATGCCCCCAACGCCTGTATTGGAGGCATCGACCTCCACCCCAAACTGTTGAGAATGGTCGGAGATAGTGAGGATGGGAGAGGAGATAAACCTCTTCTTAAGATCGGCAAAGGCTTTATCTGCCTTGCTGTTCCAGCAGAATCAGGTTTTAAAGGAGGTCAGCGAAGTCAGGTGGCGGGCGACAGAGCTGTACCCCCAGATGAAGCGCCCAAAGAAGGTTCCAAAACCCAGCAACCATTGGAGGTCTTGACATGAGACTGGAGTGAGCCAGTCGGAGACTGCCTGGACCTTGGCTGGTTCCATCTCTAGCCTGGACGGGGAAATGACAAAACCCAGAAAGGTAGTGGAGTATGTGTGGAACTCGCATAGAACTTTGACATAGAGATTGTTCTCTAAGAGCCTCTGTACACTCTAATGAACGTGGTGCTGGTGCTCCTCCAGGCCTTGAGAGAAAATTAGAATATTGTCCAAGGAGACGGACATGAAAAATTAAGGAAATCGCGGAGGACATCATTAATGAGGTATTGGAAGACAGCGGGGCATTGGTCTTACCAAAAGGAACCGTAGGGGTGTTGAAGGCTGTCTTCCACTCATCGTTCTCCCGGATAAGGACAAGGTTTTGTGTTTTGTTAAGGTGTTGACTCCCTGGAGCAGTTCAAAGGCAGGGGGCCATGAGTGGAAGTGGGTAGCAGTTCCTGACAATGATCTCATTGAGCCCTCTGTAATCAATACAAAGAGTATAGTGGGCTCTTAGGCGGGGAGGTGCCTGGGTGAAGGTCAATAGGCCATACAGTTGATGTGGTGGGATAGGTTGTGGCAAACATGAATGTATGGTTTATACAGTGGTGGCCAAAAGACAACATATACTATGTATAGTAGATAAACATACAAGTTGGATCACCTTTTGCTTTGATTATGGCCGTGACATAGTTTCAATGTCATTTACTTCAGTCTAAAGTCACATTAATTTCTCTTGAAGATTTTGCATTAATGATGGAAGAGTCGTGCCAATGTGTAAAATCTTCTCCAGCACATCCAAGAGATTCTCAATGGGGTTAAGGTCTAGCATCATCATTCCCACTTTCTTGACCACATCTCTGTTCAGTGAGGGTGAAGAAAAATAAATTATTGGGAAAAACCTGGATATTCTGTATATTCAGGTAGTCAGATGTCCTAATTTTGTTGGGCGCATAACATTGCTGAGCCCACTCCTGACCAACTGAAGCAACACCAAGTCATAGCCCTGCCTCTACAGGCTAGTACAGTATGCACTAATCATGATGGAATTGGTCAATCTGGACTCATCCGACCTTTAGGTGTCAACGGGTTGGGCCCAAAAGCAGGATCTAACCGAGGCAGAGGGTGATTTAGAAACTTTTTTTTTAAGTCTAGACGGAATACAATTAATTGAGATGTGAGAATGCTGTAACTGCTGTTAAATGTTTGTTGATTGATCAAACATACACACAACTTGATGTCAAGGGAGTCAACTGCAACAGATAACTGGAGAAGGAGGTGAGCAGCACAATAATCCTGTGCACAAGGGGAGACTGATGTATGGGGCGCAGGTACAGAGAAACTTAACAATGGAAACATATAATCGCAGATTACCAAAGCAGATCAGGTTGAGGGGTGTAAGGTTTACAAACATCAGTTGGATCCAAACTCACTGAATATCCCAGAGATGTAGTTTCCAGCACACTCAGTTTGCTACACGCAAATGCAAATTCACAGAGGGCGGCTTACTTGGACTATGTAACCTAAAAGATTTAAAGATGAGACAAGAGGCACAGAAGAACCCAGGAGACTCCAGGTTACCATCTCACCAGGAACATATGCTCCACAGCTTCCTTTTATAGTAGAGCACACAGGAAGTACCCCAAACATCTTCTGCCAACCTAGAAGTGCAAATTATTATACTTAAGGAGCGTTCCAACCAGCCTGAAGTACCCAGCGAAGTATACTACACAGGGTGTTCAGCCATGTTAAGTGTGATTCCAAACTGCAGGGAGCGAAAATGTTCAGTTCAAAGGTAACTGCAAATGTTGTAATGGAGCTTGAGAATGGATTTATATATTTATTATTATTATTATTATCAAGGACAATATCATATTAAAAAGACACAAAATTTTACATTTTAATTCAATTAGGAAATCCTTAGTATTGTATAGGCTAGTAATCTGAAATAAATAAATAAATCTGTACATCTTTAATCAAATATTATTATAATATAAAGTTATACACATTTTAAGAGTATGTTTTATAAAGGTATCAGCATCGACAGGTATCCAAGGTGCTTATGTTACCATGGTAATGCATGGAGGAAGTAACGTCTGAGCTGGTGACTTCGCAGTGTGTTCCAAATGATGGAATTTTGTCGAGGGAAGTTCCCTTCACCGACATTCCCTGCAAACGGAGCAGGGAGTAGGGAGCACCTGTGAAGTACACTTTGGAATGGACGCAGCTTTTGACATGGAAGACTTTAAGCTTCTCAGCAAAGTTTTTTCCAAATAGCTATGCAGCTGTTTAGTCCCAATCCCTTGAGTTTATCGCATTGAAATGAGAATGTGTCTATTGCATCAGTAAGGCTCACAGAACTTTTTGCCAGTCGAACCATATTAATCACTGCAGTAATTATCCAATGGAAGGCTCTTATTGTTTGCTTAATTAAATCCAGACGTTAACCTTTTTTTTTTTTTTTTAGCCAGGCAGTGTATGAATATGTCACTATGTTGTGACTGTTGCTGAGAAATGGATGTTTACACTGACATATTATCTTTGGTAATAATATCATTCAAATAATAATAATAAACCTCTGTGTAAAACTGTGATGAATAACAGGTTGTTTCTTCATAGAAAATAGATTTGGGGCTTAAATGCCAATGAAGCTGCTTTATTTGAGAGTTTTACTGAATGCACCCTAAACCATTTATGATAGTATAGAGAATGTGAAGACGACAAAATGGTTGAAGGAAATATTAGGGTGTTTTTCTTATGTTTTGTTCATGAAAACACACAATTTTAACAATGTTTGAAATGTGAAATTCAACATTAATGTATGTTTTATAATTTTCTCGGAAATGGCATGTTCAATTTCTGACTCAAGTTACTGTATTCTTGCTGTGCAAAAATACCAATGCAGTTTGCAGGTCATTTCTTTGAAAAGTTTAGAGGAACATTGTGACAGATTTTGAACATACTGTACATTTGCTGTTAATCTTACAGACTTCCCACTTAGTTTTTTTTTTTTTGTTTCTTTGTTTCTTTGTTTTGTTTTGTGTGTGTGTGTGTGTGTGTGTGTGTGTGGTTGTCGGCAATGACAACTCTACTTCTGATTTTAGTTTATTGTTTTATTCCTCTACTAGGGCGATCAGTATGAGGGACATCATTATGTTTTAGTTTAATTGTTTATATTTTAATCTAACACCAAACAAAACAAATTAAGTGATTTTTTTAAAGTTCTTTAAACACCCTTGTTCCTCTTAAATACTCTACTCCTACACCAAGTGGCTTCTTCTAAAAAACGGAATTGAAGCTGCACAATCAAAGACAATTAGAAATGCTAGAAGGAATTTTTACAGTTGATTATTAACAACTTTAACTTGCCTTTTTTTTATTAAATAAAATGTGTATACAGTTTCTAACTTCAGAAAGCCTTACCAGGCAAAAACATCATTACATTACAGAAAATTATAAGTGAATGTAATGCTTGCACATTAACCTCATCTTCCCTCTTTTTCTTACACCCACCCAATCACACCACGAGCCTTCTTCTCATACTGTAATGTAACAAATATGACATTTTTCTGCTTATGTTCTTGTGTTGTTGTTGTTGTTGTTTCTCTGCTAGGAGCCCCTGTAGGAGCTAGGACCTGTTGGTGCAACCTGTCATACAATGCTCAATGGAAAAACAGGCAATCGACTCATGTTACATAAATTCAAATGATAATTCATAGTTCAAAGTACCACCTAAATACTGTATGGAAAACTATTAGACAAGAATAAAAATTAGAAAGAGATATTGTTACTAAATAGTAACATAAAAACGAGAATAGTATCAGTATTTGCAGGTTTAATATGTTAGCACGATGACAAAAAAAAAAAAAAAAAAAACTCATGCTACAGTATAGTTCAGATACGTGTTTAAATCATTTCATGCACGGATAAGGTGCTATTAAATCTTACAACACGTTCAACTTCATACATACAGCAGTGGCCAAAAGTTTTGAGAATGACACAAATATACATTTTCATAAAGTCTGCTGCTTCAGTGGTTTTAGATCTTTTTGTCATGTTCATATGGTATACTGAAGTATAATTACAAGCATTTCATGAGTGTCAAAGGCGTTTATTGGACAATTCATTAAGTTTATGCAAAAGGTCAATATAAAAGCAACAGTTTTACAAGAATAGTTAAAGAATTAATTAATGGCTACTCTAATTAGAAAATGGTTATCACAAGAGTGGTGAACACATTGCTGGAAATTACAATGGACGTCTGTTGATCATAAATGTAAACAATTTGCTTTATAATAGACATAATGTACATAGTTCCTTTATCTGTATTTATACCTTATATCTTGTATAAATTCATGTTTACCACAACTTTCCATCTTGTTCTTACCAGATACAGAAAGTACAAGATGAAAATGTGTGACAAACATGAATTTATGGTACTGTACTGTATATACAGTACAGTGGAGGCCAAAAGTAATAAGTCAACATGTGCCATGTGTTATAGTTCTCCCTTTGTGTAAAACAGGTGATGTCACTAATTAGTTCTAGCCTCACAGGCTGAACAATAATTATAATCAGTTAGTTTAGTTGTGGAAGGACCTTCATTTTTTATTCGTTTTAACATGGAACTCAAAGCTGAAGGATGTGCTATGTGCAAAACTAGATTTAAATATAGGCTCATTTTGTGGCAGTCTATGACTGCCTATGGTCCCTGGAAAATGAATAATAGATTAAACAAAAAATAGATTGTTGTTAAAAAGGGGACTTTTAAGTATTTGCATGTTTAAATAAAATAAAAAAAAAGTGACTTTTTCCAAGCAGGTAGTGTTTGGTGTAATTGAAAAGAACTGAGAACACAGAAATACACACACATGCTCACACACACACACACACACACACAAATCTTTCTCAGAAATATGTTGTAAGGTCTAAGACCAACCACTTTGTCTAGTATAAATATGAAATTGTGCAGCGTCTGTCCATAAACTCGCATCTTCAACTAGGTGTCTTTGCAAGAAGGCATTTTTTGCTTTTTGCTTCTGATTCCTTCCTAGTAAGTGTGCCTGGTATTCTTAAGCATATAATGTAATTTATTAATGTATATGTACAGTAGATTATGACAAGTTATGTTAATCTTGCTGAATATGAATTGCTTTGTTTTAAAGCAAACAGAATTTTTTACACAGATGCTGTAGTAAATGAGGTTTTAATACTGTGCAAACTATTAAGGTACAAGGCAACATGGCATCTTTAACTGAATTCCCATTGTTGCAAGTAACTGCTGCAGAGCAAGGATGTCTTCAAAGAAAGGTTTCTACAGTCAGAAAAATGCTATAAAAGCAGTAACCAGTAAACATCCTTGGCTGTAACTTCTACTTCTTTATCATAATGCTAATTTTTATTATTATTGTTTTCATCTTATAGCCTGTTTTTCTTTTTGAGGTTAAGCACTAGATCATGTCATACCTGGCAGATGTTGTTGTAATTGGTGGAAAAGGTGGAGAACCATTTCAATTTCTAGGCACTGAAAATGGATCAACATTGAAAAAGTTCTGGGTTTGGCTCGGTGACTGGCAGGTGAAGGCCATGAAGGTTTGGCTTACTGATGGCCAGTCGAAGCAATTTGGTGCAGATGATGGCGATGTTGCAGAATTTATTTTTGAAGACGGAAAGCATTTCACCTCCCTTTCACCCTTTTCACCTCGCAATTCAAGATGGAACACGTCTGGGTGCCATCAAATTCAGGCCAACTCACTCCAGAGAGTTTTACGTACGCATGCAAAGCGGGAGGCTGAACAAGGAAGTTCTAGTTGATGCTGCTTCTGGGATCTGCACGGGAATCAAAGGACATCCAGGCACAGATATTGATTGCTTGGGCTTTATGGGCATTAACACAATCAAGTCTTCTAAGCTACAGATGTTGAGTATCCTACACTTAATGAAGTGATGCCCAAAGTGAATGTCAGAGAAATCAAACCAGAATAACACTACTCAAGCTCAAGAATATAAAATTGACACCTCCAAAAAAAATCACCAAGACATCTTCCTGGTCTGTTACTGGGAAAGTGGAAGTCGCATTCAGCCTGGAAGTGAATGCAGGAATCCCACTGATTGCAGAGGGCAAAACAAGATTTGAATTAAAACTTGGAGTTGAGAGTACATACTGTATGCTTCAGTGACCAATAAAGAAAAAAAATGGAGCTTTACTCAGTTACTATTAAAGTCCCTCCAGGTAAAACTGTGGATGTGGACATTAATATTGGCTGTGCTACAGTTGATCTTCCATTTAATGGCAAAGTCAAGATCACTTGCCATAATGGAGGTGTGCTGAAGTATAAAACCAGTGGAACACTGGAACACTGGTTTTGGAATATATTTTTATTCTTATTTTATTGTCATTGTTCAACTTCCAGTAGTGCAGACCCACATTTTGATTTATAAAACATTATTTAAATACATTATAAATCATCTTATTTGATGTTTTTCTATCTTTAGTTTTACTACACTTTTTTTGACTATATATTTTTCACCAATTAAGAAAGTTTTCATTTGTAAAGGTTTCCTGAATAAAATCAGCCTCGACATAATCTCTCTACTATTGTTTCAACTTGGTTTTACCTTTGGGAATTCAAAGTCTTGTCTTTGTAAAAACATGATAAAAACCATTTATCATTTTCATTCCACTTTACAATTATTTACAATTATTAAATGTGCAAAATGTATGCTTTTATTGTAACATGACAAAATGTGGAAAAGTTCAAGTGGTATCAATACTTTTGCAAGGCAATGTAAGTGTATACATAAATAGCCAAATACAAAATTTATCCATTTTTTTAAAGAATCAGCCATTGAGACCTTTCTACTGTATGTCTGCCGTGTGTGTCACAGACATACAGTACAGATGGGTTACCTTTTAACTCAGAGCCTTCTTATCTTTTTCCGTGACAGATAAGATTCATCTTATTCTTATCTGTTTCAGTGACAGTTTAAAAGTACTTACCCTCTGTGCAAATCATGTGTAATATGCCTTCCAGATAACAGAAACTGTATGGGCACACGCTCACCTTTCTTTGGAAGTGTGGTATAAGCTTCAAGACTGCCTACTTTTTTCTGAATTTTGCCTTCAGCATCCAGTGATTAGCTTTGTTGTGCTTAAATTTTTACTCAAATTCCTTCAAATTGTCTCCTACTAAAATGTGGGGAAAAACTTATAATCAAGCAAATAATTAATTGATTTATGAATTTAGGATATCTTACAGTAAGTACAAATGATACTGGAAATATATTCTCACTGACTCACTCGCTCGCTCGTCTTCAATACCGCTTAATCCTGTACTCAGGGTGGTGGGGGGCCTGGAGCCTATCCCAGGAGACTTAGGGCATGAGGCAGGATACACCCTAGACAGGGCACACACACATACACACCCTCATTCACACAATACGGGCACTAGTGGGAGCACTATTGGGAACGGCAATTAAGCTAACTTACATGTCTTTGGACTAGGGGAGGAAACTGGAGTACAAGGAGGAAACCCACCAAGCACAGGGAGGATATGCAAACCATGCACAAATAGGCGGGAATCGAACCCTGACCTTGGAGGTGCAAGGTGACAGTGCTAGGAAATATATTCAATTACATTTATTTCTGAAACACACTTAAAAGTTAAAGTATTGTCCAGCGGAATTTAGAAAACAACAACAACAACAACAACAAAAAAACAATATTATAACACGAGATCCTGTTTAACCCTACAGTACAAGAGAGGGTAACTTAAAACAAACATACTAAAAGATACATTATACAATCCATACATCCCATTAACAAATGACTAGAGTAGAGTAAAGACCAGGCATGAAAACCATTTTCATCCTTAAGGTAAAATATCAAAAGGTTGATTTTTTGTTTTGTAATATTGTTGAAATTATTTTGAATAAACAACCTTTATTTGTTTTGGAGTGATTTTATTTATTAATTAACACTGGATTATTTTATCAGTTAAATTAAATTTAATTTTAAAAACAATGCTTTCAGAGCCTTTGGTAAAAATGTTTCATTTTGCATCTTATGCTTAAGTTGTTGTGCTTTTATTGTACTTCAATACTCGAGTTGGAATGGTAGCATGCCCAACTTCATTTGATTTAATTCAATGTTTTTATTATTATTATTATTACACAATCTAAAAAAAAGCATGATTTACTGTCACAGAGAAGCGGGATCAATATTAGATTAGGTTCAGTAGCATTTTGTTCCACATGATAATGTATATGCCTTCCAGCTAACAGAAACTGTATGGGTATACACCTTTCATTGGAAGTGTGATGTAAGGTCCAAGTACTCCTCCACTACATAGTAATCCATAGCCACCCCGCTCCTCACATTACCCTCCACCAATATCTTCTTCCATTGGTCTGATCAGGTAGAAAATGCATTGACTGTGCTTAAAAAAAAACAGATTCACTACTACTCCTGTCCTCACTTAACCACACCCTGCCCTTCAATTGCTTATGGAGGTAGATGCTTCTGAAGCAATAAAATGAGCACTGGCGGAATGGAGGCACTGGCTTGAGGGGACCGAATTCCTCATCTTGACCGAATTCCTCATCTGGGCTGATCAAAAAAACCTTGAATACCCCAAATCAGCCAAATGCCTGGTCATGTGGGCATTGGGAATGGAGCCTGGCCCTGCCTTTTTATTCCACACCAGCTGTGCTGCCAAATCCTGGAATGGGGGCACAGCTCGAGGCTGGCCTGCCACCCTGGTAAAGCGCTCATTCAGAAATGCTTCTGGTGGCTTTCAATGAAAGAAGATATTTATAATTTTGTCAGTTCCTCCAACGTATGCTCTTGAAATAAAACAATCAACTAAACCGCTGGCAAGGCCCTTTAGATCTCTTCCTGTCCAATGGTCTCACATAGCACCAGACACAAGGCTCCCAGACTCAGACGCCAACACCTGCATCCTCACGATATATAGATCGCTTCTCAAAAGCTGCTCACTTCATGAATCTGACTGGGCTCCCCTCAGCCAAGTAGAGGAGTTTCTGGTCTGTCTTTGGGATTACCACCCCCAGCCACATCGAGAGAGCCTACCAAGACCTCAAGATGGCTATATTGTGTGTGACCTTAAAAAAACCACAGAGACTGGAGTCAGAGACTTCAACACATGCACACTCAGAATGCTCTTGCCATCCACAATGCAGCGTATCAACCTGTCATTCCATGTCTTGTAGATCAAAACCCTGCTCATTGAACTTGACTCACATTTTCGTATACTCGCACTGCTTGGATAACCTGCTCATGACTCGGAGCTGTTTAACGGACTTTGGTTTCTGCATTGGATTTGGCGTTTTCTCTCACCCAGCTATTGACCCTGACTGTCTTCTCGACCATCTCTTAAGGTTCATGTGACAGAACTAATCGCGTTGTTTTGGACCATTTTAGTTGCTCTTTACGTTGCTCTTTGTTTATCAGAAAAAGTTCATGTAAGGAATTTAGTCTGCTCATTGGATTTGCTCACTGGATGAGCCTACAACTTTAACCTGATTAATAAATGATCTAAACTCGTCTTTGCCTGATTTTGCACTTGGATTCATTTCAGTGATTTTACCATAGTCATTCAATAAACAGCACCAAAACCAATGTTGCTTTTTGGGTCACAATCTAATTACGACTACTGTATATGATAAGATCATTCAAACTTAGGGTTCCTAATGGGTACTTACTTGCCTCATCATCAGTTTAGGGAAATCGACATCTGCAATTATCACATGTAGAATGCCTTCCACTAAAAGGGTGTGCCGGTGTTCACCTCCCCAGCTATCTTTGGAAGAGTGATATAAAGCCTAGCCTTACACAATTTCTCTGGAAGTGTGTATTAAGGCTTAACCCCACCCACTTTAACTAGTATAAATATTAGGGAGGGCAGTATTAGTCCTACAGCTGACATCCTTCAGAAGAAAACCTTTATAGAAGACACTTCTTGCTACTTCCTGGAAAGTATTCCTGCTATATACATGGTATAAATGATTCTATGTCTATGTAAAGAGTACTAAAATACTGTTAATTGTATTGGTACTGTATTTGGTAATGCTTCATCGTAAAGTTGCATTAAGTAAAAGCTGAGCTGAGTGCTCAATTCTGATTTCCTTTTACATAATCTTCTATAATGTTATTGAAAACATTATGCGAAATGAAAATTTATGTTTCATTAATATGTAATAAATAATATTTATTAGCCTAAGAGAAATAAAGCATTGCAGGACTTCACATCACATTACGCAGAGTATTAAATATGTGTTAGGTATGACTAGTTATCTCTCAACACAGCCCTTTTACAGTAGCGTAACCTATTGACTGAAGTAATGTATTGACTGAAGTTTTTTTTTTTTTCTTTACAATTTAATCCGTTTGCATTTACTAATGTTCATTTTACCCATAACCAATAATAAATTCACCCATAATAGGGAAAATTTAATTACTGCATGTTCCCAAATGCTATTAACATACTGGTCTTAGAGTTCTGAAATCTGAAATGATATTGTGTTAAATGTTGGAAGAGATGGTGGATGTATGTTCATGTTGAAGCATACAGTGCCCAGACACAGGGGAAGAATCCATGATCTATGTCAAAATATTGTCGAGAACTGTATTAATTGAGCAATGCTTTTTCCCTTTTTCCCTTCCAAGTGCAATATCTGTAAATTTAATCATGACTAATGTGCTGCGACCTTCCTTTAGTGCAATACAGAATCTACTGTTTTGAAGTTTGTTGTTTTTCTCCCTCCATTGTCTACTGTGTTGAGCTTCTCTCCAAGAAACAGGCAAAGAGGAAATGACCAGCAGAGCAAAAAAAAAAATAGGAATAACATTAGATAGGACAAGGGCAAAGAGACACATTAATATATGATGAACTAAGGCTTATGTAATGTTTGGCCGATCCAGAGCTATTAATGGTTAAATAACTCAAATTTTACATCAAGGTGAGCTCCCCGATCCCCCTGGCAGGCAAGCCAATCCAGCTACGTATACAACCAGAGAAGCACGCTCAGCCAGCCTCTTTACTCTGGTTAGTCCCCGAGTTAGAAGTCAGAACAATATTTGTACAGTATTTGTCTGTACAATGTTTGTGAAGGGCTTTACAGCCATGAAGACCACAAACACAAGTTTGTTAGCACAGTGGGATTATTTGGATTGACACATAATTGGAAATGCTTCTAGTTTAAAGGCTCTCCAGACCTTAGCGTCACCCGATACCGTGAATCAGGGGGCAGGGAATGTCAAAGGGCTGTGTGACAAGTGGGCACTATCTGTGCTACCGTATGTTAAAAGCTAAGTTCTCCTATCCATCCTGCTCTCTGGAAAATCAACTGGATAAATAGACTACATCTGACTTAGCGTGAGACCAGAGACTGCTATGGGCTAAACAAAAATGGGCTAGCTTTGATTTGCGCTGACAGAAATGCAGCCCTGTGCCGTAAAGATCACAGTGGTGGCTTGTGAGCGTAAAAAACTAAATGGTGCAAGGACTAGTTGCTAGCTTCTAGTTACTCTCATCACTGGAGGAGGTTGTGACTGTTAAATACAAACCTTTTTTATTTATCATAAGAATTCACCAGTGTGCTGTTGCGAGTCTCTTGTCAATGCTCCCCAACAACACTGTATGCAGTGGATGACTCTGATTCTGCCATGTCTCTAAGTACAACTTTGGGGGCTTTGGCGATGCACATCCATGAGTTTGGGGGCGGAGTTTCTGGAAGGTGGGGGGTGCGAGGGGATTGTATTTGTTTAGCTGTTTAGTTCAAATAATAACAATGTTTCTCTAGGATTGATTACTGCACCTTTAATCTTAGGAAAACTTACATCAAAGGCTGAATTCACAAGTTCCGCCCTGTTAATTTTCATTGGGGTGTTGTCACTTGTAGTCAGGCGCATGTGGCTTGAGAGGGGGCAACCAATCAAATCGTGTTATGCAAAAGTCCAGAAGGTCCAGCAAAGCAAGTGTCAACCAATCAAATTGCTTTATTTTGAGAGACCACAGGGTGGTCCTTGACCTTTAGCTGAGTTGCACCCAGAAACCACTCCATAGTGTATGAGTATATGAGTATAGTGTATTTCCTCTTTTCCTTCCAAGAGGAACTGAGTTAGCAGAAGCATTGATAAATCCCGTATGCATCCATTTGGTTGCTCAGTTTTTTTTTTTTGTTTGTTTGTTTGTTTGTTTTTTACTATGTACTTTCTAGCATTAGCTGGCAGATCAGTCTACCGTATATATTAATCCATCATCTTACATAGTTTGAATAGAAAAGCATAACGTGTGTAGTTGTGGCATGGCACGGTCATGTGTAGTTGTGGAGTTTTGTTGTACAATATACTTTCTTTTCAGGATTGCATTGAGTGAGCATGTTATGCTATTGCGCAGGAATGTTTCCATACAGATCAGTTAACGGTAATACCACTGATCTTAATGAAGAAATCTTGTCCTTATGTACTTATGTACCAAACTTGGGTACCAAACGTAGTTAGTATACAACCTCATATGCAAAGTGATAAAGTGAGTATGTTCTGCAGTTACACAATTATAAGGTTCGCCAAGGTCATTTATAAGGAGTTTCTTAATTAAAGCAAAGACTTACTCAAAACATAAATAAAATGTCTAATAAAACTCAAACTTATGGTTGAACTGTGTCAGCAAATGTTGATGTTTTATGAGCAAATGTATAACTGCCTGTAATTCATGCTTCTGACATTTTAATATCATATCTAAAATTCCTCATAAAAATATTTATTTCCCATTAAACTTGGGGAAACCTACAGTAAATATATATTTATTTGCACTTTTAGGTTGAGAACATGTCATACCTGACAGACGTTGTTTTAGTTGGTGGAAAGGGAGAAAATCCTTTTGATTTCAATGGCGCTGAAAATGGAACCGTGTTGAAAAAGATCTCTGTGTGGATCGAGGGGTCGCATTTGTGGGCCATCAACGTATTGCTCAGTGATGATCAGTCCTATGAAGTTGGTCTATCGAAGGGGGTGAAGACAGAGTTTGTATTTGAAGAAGATGAGCATTTTACTTCCCTTTCACTTTGGAAAAATGAAAATGGATCAGGTCTGGCTGCCATCAAATTCAAGACAACTCAATCCCGGGAGTTCTTTGCGAGCATTAAATGCAAAAAGTTAAAAGGAGAGGTTTCAGTTGATGTTGGTTCCGGAATCTGCATCGGAATTAAAGGAAGTTCAGATTGGAGCTTGGTTTCCTTGGCCTTCATGTTCATTAACACAATCAAGTCTACCGAGCTTACAGATGTTGTGTATCCTACACTTCATGAGTTGATACCCACAGTAAATGTCAATGAAGTCAAAAAGATGACCTACCAGAATAACACCAATTTAACTCAAGAAAGTAAAATTGAAAGCTCCAAAAAAATCATCCAGAAATCCTCTTGGTCGATGACCAGCAAATTGGAATTTGCATGCAGTCTGGAAGTGAAGGCAAAGGTTCCACTGATTGCAGGGGTCAACGGAAATTTTCAATTTAAGCTTGGGGATGAGAGTAGATACGCTTCAGAGACCAGTAAAGAGACAATGGAGCTTTACTCGTTCGCTGTTAAAGTCCCTCCACGTAAAACTGTGGATGCGACGATCACACTTGGCGAGGTTAAAGTTAATCTCCCCTTCAAAGGGAACGTCAAGTTTACCTGCTTTAATGGTGGTGTGCTAAAGTTTAACACCGGTGGAACCTACAAGGGTGTCACTTACACTGGTGCGAACATAATTGTGAATGAATCAGACATAGATGTGGTCGGGGCATCAGAATCTGCAAGGTAAATTGTAAACATTTTACGATATAAAGCATCTCATCTGTTAGATTTGTTAAAACCATAATGTTTGTATCAGATGTTAGCCTGATGTCGATTATTTGTTTGACTTGTTAGCTTTTAATAATCCTAATGATTCTTTCTTTTTAAAAAAATCTGCTAATCTGTTAAAACAAGACTTGAATTATGTTGACCACCTTCAAGTCGTCCAGACCCAGACTTTGATTTATTCATTATTCTTTAAAACATTTATGTATAATCTCATATTTGATTCGATTTTTTTATCCTTACTTTGGCTGTAACAATTGCATTTGATTGTTTCTTGTTCACGTATTAAGAAGACTACTGTATAATCTGTGAAGATTTCCATCAATAAAATCAGTCGCAACATAATCAGTATTATGGTATCAGTCTTACTTCTATTGTTTCAATTAGTTTTTGCCTGAAGGCATGCATTTATCCTGTCTGTCCTTAGACACTTCATATGGTGCTACAGTAAAGCAGCATCACTTGTGCATGCAGCCCTCCTGAGGCAGTAAAGAAACATGCCACATTTTGTCCACAACAGATAATCACTGTGTCACAAATCACACAGTGTATTTTAAAATCTCCTTTAAAACACGCTTGGTACCAGTCTTACCAGAAAAATGTTTCAATATGCTGGAAATAACAAACACTCATACAGTACAGTATTTGCGCACATTTACAAGTAGCCATTTTGTTACACTGTAAAAAAGACAATTTATCTAAATAAAGTATACAAAGTAAACTGAACTAAGGGATTTTTATTTGAAATGTTCAGACATAATACTTACTATATTCAACAAATATGCTGCTTCAATGTTAAAAACTGTATAATACTAAAAAAATGTTTTGTAGAACTCACATTAAAATGTTAGTTTTTGCTATGTTAGTATTCTGAAAATAATAATGAATACATAATAGATCAAACTGTCATAATTGCCTTCAGCAAACAATTTTTTTTTGTTGTTGTTATTTGTTAGGTAAACAAATATATTTATTTTGTGAGAACTAAGGATTTTAACAAAAAATACTTTGAGTTGCTTTGTCTTCAGACCCTGTTTGTTCAGTTAACTCATAAAAGTGCTTGTGATAGGTTGCCTTATTATTTGAAGTTAACTCAACTTTTTTTTTTTTTTTTTTTTTTTTTACAGTGTATTTTTACTATTTAAGCACATTTTTGGCTGAATCCTTCTGCTTTTAATGACATAATTGATACTTTTTACTTATCACTTTTTACTTATTGCTTCACAGCTTTGCTAATTTTACTATAGAAAAAAATAACATATTAGAATAAGCTCAGTAATATTCAAGCAGCTGGACTGCTCTCAGAGGTGCTGTTATAGAAAATGAATTGACACCACATGACCAGTTAGAACTAAGATTTCAAAAGGTAACAGTTTGAATCAAAAGCCCATCTCCGAATTACATTCACATTTGTATCCTAATGAATTCATAAGAAACAGTACAGCGTGTTACATAATTCCCACAATTCGATACCAATCTATAGTAGATTAAACCGCACCCAGCGACATCACGTCATGGGTCAGCTTTTGTAGAAAACACAAAAATATCGTTCGTAATGGCACAGAACATCATTTCCAGGAATTGTTTGTCATGTTTCTGCTGAAACTATGGTCCAAGCTGTTTTGTTAATCCAAAATAATGCGCATCTTTCCAATCAGATTAGGGAATATAACTATGGTGCATGACATAAATATCTTTATACAATAGTTACTGTACCTTTACGTTTAGCACATTCCCCCAATGCCTGCTTGGACTGAGATCTGGGGAATTTGGATGCCAAGTCAACACCTTGATCTCAATGTCATGTTCCTCAGATCATTCCTGAACAGTGTTTCAAAGTGTGTCATGCTACATTATCCTGCTGAAAGAGGCCATGCCTTGAGGGAACGTCGTCACCATAACTTGGGACAACTTGGTGTGCAACAGTCTTTACGTAGGTGGTACATGTCAAAATAACATTCACATCAATGCCAAGACACAAGGTTTCCCAGCAGAGCATCACACTGCCTCCCCACTGACTTGCCTTTTTCCCATAGTGCATAGTACTCATTAGTAAAAAAAAAATGTAAAGATTTTACATGAGTGTATATTTTTAACACCTTTACATTTGCATGGTTAATCAGCAAATACTCTCTGACTCCGGGATGGTGAGTGATAATGCAAAGCTGGCTGTGCAGGATTACGGCACCCTGGCCCTTTCTGAAGAGCCATGCCTCTGGCCTTGGTCCTGAACGGCATTATACTGTACTGTATGTGCGAGGAGCTATTACTAGCATATAAGGTGATGCCATTCGGCCTGACATCACAATACATACATATACTGTACTGTACATACAGTTGGGTGTATGGACCTGGGCTATGAAAAAGCTAAAAACTGAAACTATCCTCTACAGGGGCTATGGGGGAACTGTAAAAGCCCACAGTAAGGGCTGGAGGCAGAAGACAGAGCACCTGAATTGGGGGGCCAGTCACAGTGAAACACGACAAGTTGTATGTTACAGCAGGATCCGGCTAATTCTGGTATTTATTAGGCAGAAGTAGCAGTGTAGAGACAGAGTCAAACCTCACTTGACAGGTAATTAATCCAGAAGACACAAGCACACAGACAGACAGAGAAGGCCAGCCAAGAGCAGACTGAAAATAGAGTCAAATAACAGTTAGATACTGGAACAAACAGGGCTTCAGGGCTTAAACACAATGCAAAGGAGACAATCTGGCACAGAGAGAAGTGAGTCTCGTACAAAGAGTTTAAGGAGAACAAAGTTCATGCAACACAGGGTAATGTTAATGAGGAAAGCCATGCTGGAAACCAACTGGGTCAGGGTACTGGAATGTAAAGTACCAAAACGCCAGGTGAGAGAAGAAAAACACCCCAAAAGTGCATGGATTCAAGTCCATGGCAGCACAGTAGTGTAGTGGTTAGCACTGTTGCCTCACATTTCCCTCCTTGGGTCTGTATGCGTGAAGTTTGCACGCTCTCCTGTGTTTGGTTGGTTTCCTTTGAGTACTTCGGGGGTTTTTTTTCCATAGGCCAAAGACACAAGACTAGGCTAATTGGTATTTCTTAATTGCCCATAGTGCGTGAGTGAGTGAGTGCAATGAACTGGCACCGCATTCAGGATGTCCGCTGCCTCGTACCCCAAGTCCGCTGGGGTAGTCTTTAGCCTGTGCAGGAGAGTAAGCGTTTCAACAATGAAAACATGGTATCTCTGGTTTAAAATAGAGTATTGTTCATTTGTTTTTTTTTGTTTTTTTGTAATTTAATTTTAAAAAATTTAACTCATTCTAGATTCACTGCACATTAAGTTATTATTATTATTATTATTATTATTATTTACAGCCTTTTTATTCATATTGTATACTGTAAATATACTTGATCTCTCTGTCTAGTTCAGTAAACGCAACTACGATCATGGGAAAGACTGCTGACTTGACAGTTGTCCAGAAGATGATCAACTGTGACAAGGAGGGTAATCCCCAGAAGGTCATCGCTGAAAGGGCTGCTGGCTGTTCACAAAGTACTGTATCGAAGGATATTCATGGAAAATTAAACAAGGACTGTATACACACACACACACACACACACACACACACACACACACACACACACACAGTGCGGAATTAAGACCAAGACCACTCATTTCACAGGGAGCGTGAAATATGGTAAATATTTAAATATGGTAGCATTTTATTTTAATGTTCCCATAACTAATATTATTTATACGACAAAACTGTTAAATGTTGAATTCCTTTCTATAACAGTATGGTTTGGCTAGTTTACAAATCTTGACAATAAGTTAATCCAGACTGAACACAGTACCTTTTCAATGTTAATGTACTTCTCTTACTGACTAATGTTTAGTTTATCCATGGCTACAAATAAATCCACATAGATTAGGGGAAAAATTATTACTGAATTTTTCAAAAATGCTGATGGATGTATGAATGAATTCTGGTCTAATCATCTCAGTGTTCAGATTTTTGTCAGTAAACCTTGTTTACTTTATTATCTAAACCAAAACTCAACTAAAACTGTCAACTTGACTTGACATTTTACCAAAAAAATTTTTTTTTTCCTTTTTAACTTATAAATGTATTTGCTTTGAATATGTATTGGCTATGAATATGTATTTTTAAGGTTCAGAGCAAGATCATGTCTTCCGTGTCATACCTGGCAAATGCTAAGGAAATTGGTTGGAATGGAGTAACTGCTTCCGAATTCAATGGAGCTGAAAATGGAAAGATGCTGAATAGGATCTCAGTGTGGGTTGGTAGACAGAAGGTAAAAGCTATCGCGTTTGTTTTACTGATGACCAGTCCAAGCATTTTGGTGAAGCTGAAAGCAAACCGATCAAAACTGAGTTTATATTTGAGATGGAGAGTTTTTTCACCTCTTTTTCACTTTGGCCAAATGGAGATGGAGCACATCTAGGTGCCATCGAATTTAAGATAAATCACTCCTGGCAAATAAAAATTGAAACCAGAAGTTACAGTTGTTGTTTCGTCTGGGCTCTGCATGGGAATTAAAGGATGTTTAGATAAAAGAGGTAAGGATCACTGTATTGTTTGTTCATTAGCGCTATCAAGTCTATTGAGCTCACAGATGTTGAGGATGAAAGGAATTCATGATGTTAAACCAAAAGTGGATATCAGGGAAGTCCAATCTATGACCTATAATAATATTAAACAATTTCAAGAACACAGAATTTAAATTGCCAAAAAAAAATTATGAAAAATTAAAAACTCAGAGTTGAGTGTTCTTCGAGACCAGGAAAGAAAAAAGAAATGGAGCTTTACTCATTTCCTATTAAGGTTCCTCCAGGTAAGACCATAGATGTGGACATCACACTTGGTGAGGCTAAAGTTTACTCCAGTTCACAAGTAAAGATTACCTGCCATTACAGAGGTGTGGTGGAGGTTAAAATCTGTGGAACCTATAAGGGAATCATTTACACAACAAACATAGTTTTAAGGTAAATGAATCAGACAAGAAATTTGGCAGGGCCTAAGCTTCAGAGTAAGTTGTAAAAATGTTCTTTATAACGAATCCCATTAAGGTAATTGGAATGGACAATCTTTGCGTTTGATGTTACCTTGGTTTAAATTATTCATTTTAATTATTAGCTTTTCATAATCACAATGATTTTCTCTCTTTATTTAAAGATCTGGCAACCAGGCGAAACAGTTAATTGATTTACCCTGCTCACCTTCCAGTGGTGCAGACTCACAGTTTTGACTAATAAAGCATTCTTTCATAAACATTCTAAATAATTCATACGACGAAACTTCTTTCATGTTATTTAGTTTTACTGTAGCTTGCTGTAGAAAAGTTTCTTCTTTTTTTCTTATTTTCTTAAAATGTCTTATAAAGAAGAACAGAGTCTTGTCAAAACAAATGTTTAAAAAAATAAATAATTTATTTAGATTTTATTAAAAAGTTTAGAGCAAAATGATGGCATTTTATTATAGTTGTTGAGTAACAGAGTAAGTGTTTTAGATTGTAATGCCCCTAAAACTGAAATCACATTTAAATCTGTGTGTGACTCTGTGACTATCAGGTGAAGACCATGAAGGTTTGAATTACTGTGTCCCTGGTGGAGATGTTACAGGGTTTATATTTAAAGATGGACAGCGTTTCACCTCACAATTTGTCACCACACAATTCCACCAACATTGGGTCTGGGTGCCAAAACAAACTCATCCGTATGATGGATGCGGGGATCTGGATCGACTAGGGTCTGGGGGTCATCATGATCTTATCACATGCACATTTGAGATTGTGATGGGACAATAGATATCCAAATACAGTGGAAGCTCGGATTGAGAGTAACGCGGTTTGCGAGTGTTCCGCAAGACGAGCAAAGATTTTTTATAAATTTTGACTTGAAAAACGAGCAAGTCTTGGTTTACGATACTGAGGATCACGCATGAGCTTCTTGTTTTGATGCTGAGCGTCACGTGATCACAACTGAGCCAATTATTTTTCTCTCCCTCTTGTGCTGCGGAATTGTGGGTAATCGTCTACCCTGCTTGGTCTTAGTGCTCGTCTCTCACTGGTATAATCATCTGTGCATGTACCGTTTAATATTGACCACGTGTGTACGCATAAAACATCATTTATTTTGTCTTTGTTAGGGTGTGTGTAAAGCGCGCGTGTACTGTTATTATATTATATTATATTATAACACACGTGTGTGCGCGCGTATGAAGCAAAAGAAAGTCTCATTATAGAGGTTCAAGATCCATTTGCTCCTTCTCCGTATCAGCCTGTCATTATGTGTGTGCGCACGCGTAATTTGACACCATGCCCCTTCACACACACTGTCTCTTTCTCTCCCGCCTTTATGCGCACATGCGCTGTGTGTGTGTGTGATCCAAGGATCCACTGTATTTCTGTTTTTCCAGAATTATTACACAACATTTTAGCACGTTTTCATTGTTTAAAATTGAAGGTGGCAAATGGTTGGTCATGAGTGGTTACTACTTAACTGCTTAATTAAAAAAGAATTTTCAGAAATCCTGAATGGAGAAATCCTGGACAAAGTGAAGGCAACATCTTCCTGCATGCAACTCTTATAACTTTTATACAAAGCAATTTGACTTAAAACCTAAGTAAATTATTTTAGTACTTTTTCCATCACTGAATGCAAAATGGCATTTTGACCAGAGGTCCTACCACATTTGTACCAAAAAAAGAGGATGAATACAATGGTCACCATTGGCCTCCACGGTCTATAGTTGGGCTACAGAGGCTCCTAGATGGATGGATGGATGGATGGATGGAAAAGAAATGTACGGTAATCAAACTGATTCACATAATTTACCTAATGTATCTTTTTGTGGTCACAATTAATGCTTTTTTTTTTTTTTTTCAAACCACTCCCTTGGTTTTCCCTGCCAGTCTTCCAGTGGCACAGACCTCTATTTTTTTCGTAATAAAATGTTCTTTCAAAACATTTTGAATAATGTATATAAAGTAACAACTCCGATTCAAAGTACTTTTTATTTAAATTGACTGTAGCTTGCTGTGACACTTACTCACTCATCGTCTATACCACTTTATCCTGTCAAACAGGGTCACGGGGTACCCCACCTTATGCCCTACATCTCCTGGGATAGGCTCCAGGCCCCCCGTGACCCTGTATACAGGATAAAGCTGGTTTCCTCCCACAGCCCAGACATGCAGGTTAGGCTAATTGGCTTTCCCAAATTACCTATACGAATGCACATGTGAATGTTGACTGGAGGTCCTACCACGATATGGATGTTTGAATGGATTTTTGTTCCATTTAATTGGGAAAATTATAATCTGTAACAATTTCCATTAATAAAATCACTGGTTAACACATGTTTTCCACCATGCAGTGTACAGTCTTAACTTTTCCATCCCATAATTGAACATCAAATGATGTTCACAAAAAATCTAAAGGTCAAAAGACCACATTTAAGTTGATGGTATATAACATACAGAAAATATCCTCGTAAAAGTTGAAATAATCCCGTTCTATCTGCCTATCAATATTCCGATAGGATGAAACCATCACCTGTCAGCCTGAGAAGGAAATAGTCAAGGAAAGCAATTGAAATCAGGAGAGTGCTTCCAGCTAATTATCCCCCAGTCAAAGTTTTAATGATGATTAGCGGATGATCGGCAGCGCCGGGTGAATTCACGAGCGCCGCCCCGGCATCGGAAGCATCCGAGGAAGCCCAGCATCCCTGAGCAGCGTGTCTGAACAGGACTTACACGGGAAGATCTCCAGAGGACATGAGGATGTTTGAGAGGACATGACATGAGAATGTTTGACATTTTCCAAGCAGGTAAAACTCATTAGAATAGAATGATCTGTATCACAAAGAGCGCTGGCGCTAGTTTAGAGTTATGCTAATTGAGACATGTCTCCACAAACTGATCCTTAAAAAAAAAAAAAAAAATCAACAAAAGGACAATGTCAGTGTGAGAAGATGTGTTTGTCTTTTCGTCAGCCGTACAGCATATTGACAGCTGCAGAGGAGACAGAGAAACTTCCCTTTCCTGTAATCATGTCATCGTGGTGATTGTTTGATTATTGTTTTGTATGTGCTGTGGAGTGCTCTTTTCCGTTTCAGGGGCGGCTGTGGTGGTAGGGGGAACACACCAAATGGCACACAGGTGCTTTCACAATCAAACTCGCACCCTTTGTTTGTTCCGTTTTTGTGCCACTTTGAGAAATTTGACAATTGACAGAGAGGAAAGTTTGGTCTAGATGCTTCAGGAAAAACGGCAAAGTAGGTAATAGCAGCCTGACAGTGAGTTCAGTAATGATTCCAATCAGCTCTTAACACTTGAGGGCATGCTGTTATGAGAAATTAATCAACAACATGGAGCCTAAAAGTTGACTTTCCTATTACAGCAAATCCTGATGCACTGATTCCCCTTATACAGTACAACTCATTTTTATTTATTTTCTCCTGAATGACATTATATTGTTTACCTGGCAATTTATTTCACAAGCAAGTTCTCATAATTACATACAGTACGTCATACCAGCTTGAAACCGTCATCCCCGCACCAGTCTCTCTTTATTTATTAAAAGACAAACCTATAAGCTTGAATCCCCTTGTCTTAATAAGACTTAATAATTCCCATCGCTGTCTTTTTTATGCTGATACTGGAGACTCCTTGCAAATAATGCAACAGAAAAACTTCACCATATTAACTCACTCACTCACTCACTCACTCACTCACTCACTCATTGTCTATTCTGCTTCATTTTGTATGCAGGGTCATGGGGGGCCTGGAGCCTATCCCAGGCGGGGTACACCATGGATGAAGTGCCAATCCATCGCAGGGCACACACATACACACACTAATTTACACTCTACAGGCACTTTGGGTAAAATGTGCATGTCTTTGGAAGGTGAGAAGAAACCCATCAAGCACAGGAAAAATACCCGACTCCATATATACGTACATGAACCCAGTCCCTTGAGGTGCAAGGTGACAGTGCTAACCACTAAGCAACCGTGCCCCCATCATATCAGCATTTAGCTTTCTTCCTTTAGTTTATATGGAGCATGCACAATGCACACCCGTGTTATGTCATTACGTTTTAGAACGAGTGCATCAATGGAAATCTGTGATTTGACTTGCAGGCTTTAAAGAGAACTAATCAGCATCTTCTGACCATTCAGATTAATGTTTGAACACATCGCTCGAGGCTTACGGGTAAAGTCCAATCTCTTGGGTTTATTCATTCACAGCATGCATCCACACAGCTTGGCCTCTTTGTCATCTCATTCTTTCGCACTGGACCACCTGGTATTATTTCATGCAATCTGCACGAGGCACGAGAGTCCTCCGTCCCTGGCCTGTTAGTTTGCTCGCACGCTTATGCTCTCAGCCCTCTTCCGGCACAAGAAGCACAGCTCCGACACGGTGGCAGATGTCAATATGAGTCAATATGAAGCTCTCAGACAGATCTTGCTCCCTCTCTCTCTCACCGCCTACATCTTCAAGCTGACACAAGGAGGACAGCGTGTCTCAGAAGAAGAAGAGAAATATGAGGTGGGGGGGGGGGGGGGGGTTGTTGGACTAACTGCAGCAGAAGGGTGAAATACAAAGAGAGTGAGCGGTCAGAGGTGTGGTGTATTTGAACAAGTAAAGGCCACAGTTCAGCAGGTTGCGATAGCACGAAGACACCAAAATAGCCACCGCGAAGCCTGGCGGTAGCCCGATAAAGATAAAGGCGCAGGAGAAACAGACAGGTGGACAGCTTCGTTTGACATAACACTCTTTTCTTTTAATCTCAGCAAGACGCCTGGGTTTCAGCACCATAGGAAAGCTCCAGGGAGTCAAAGAAAGAAAAAAAAAAAGAAAAAACACAAAAGCATCCTTTTTTTCCCCCCACATGCTTTTCATCCATTGACTGTTCTGATTCATTAGCTTTTAGATGGAATAGCAAGAAGGAGTCAGTTCGAGAGGAAAGTTTCTAAAGAAGGAACACAATCATGTAGTGGCCTTCAAAAGCAGCTTCACACTGGTGCAAACTCTCCGCGCCTTTTCCATTACAGCTCTAGTGGATTCCCGCTTCAATGGTCACATTTCAGACCAATTACCATGGACTAACAATTTTAAATTCATGAAAATAGCTTGTCAAACTCATCTCTTCCCTTCCAGGCTTCAACAAACGAGGGAAATCAATCTGGAAGCGCTCCCAAAGTGGTACAGCACTGAAAAAAGTCTTAAATTGCAACTTAGTTCCACTTAATGCAAGAAATAAACAAAAAATAAATACCCTAATACAAACATAAGCAGGCTAGAAAAAGTGAATTCAGCGTAAACGACTAGCTACTCTATGGCCAAATGGACATACAACATTTTTTATGTCCATTTCAGTGGTGGCCAGTCAATAGGGGGCGCAGGGGTGTCGCCCCCCCTTAAAGTTAGGCAGAGGTAAATTTTTGAAAAGAATGTGACTTGAGGCTGAGCTCTGATTGGATCTTCTCAAATCATCCTTGGGTGCAGCACTGTGCACCCCGAACCCGCCCACTTTTGTTCTTAGTGAAGCAATATTATTTTTAAATATTTGGGCTCATGTGATTGGACCATTCTCAACCAGTCTTTTCCAGCACTTTTTATGGCAAGCGGAGTTGCTGACTGGATGCGAAAAAAAATTTTTTGCACCAGCTGCTATTGGTCCATTTGTTCTGTATTCAAATATACAGTATATCAAAAGTTCACTGTTTGACTTAGTTACATTTTAGCAATCTCAGAAACGTTTTCGTAGAAATACTATCCTGTATTCTTATTTTCTCCCCTAAATTTTTTGTCTAAAACCCACAGTTTGAGCATAATAGCTTGAATTCTTGATTACGATTGGTCAGAAGCTGCTAATTCATTTTCTATGCCATCTGCAAGGCCAGTCACTGCATGCTGTATTTTAATGCACTCAGTCTAATATGGTATTTTTCCATGTGGTTTAAAAAAATAAAGTCTCGTATGGCACTTTGTATAAATCTAAGCCTTTTCAGACACTGGAAAATCATCAGAACAGACGAGTTAACACTTTTCTAGTTCCTGTGTAATGTAATAAATAACACATTTTGCCGTATTAATGTTAAGAAGGAGAAATAAGAGAAGCTTGTATTACAGAATAACAGGAACTTCACATTATGCAGCGTTTAAGATATAGCATTTTTTTCTCTTTTGAATAAATAGAGGGTTTAAAGGAATATAGTTAGACATAATTCTGGTTTGTTAGTAAAAAAAAAAATGAAATATACAGATATTGCAAGGTCAAACATTATGAAGTGTTTTAAGTACTGTTTATCATGAAAACGAAAAATGTGTCCATATTTTCTGAAATAAAAATATGAGTTGAGTGTAGTTGTAATTGACTAGTTCGCTATCTGAGACGTTCCATCTATTAATGATCTCCTTGATTTTTTGAATGGATGATGAGAGCATTTGATAGCAAAACAAGATGTCTTCATTTTGGAAGGAAGGAAGAAAGAAAGAAAGAAAGAAAGAAAGAAAGAAAGAAAGAAAGAAAGAAAGAAAGAAAGAAGAAAGAAAGAAGAAAGAAAGAAAGAAAGAAAGAAAGAAGAAAGAAAGAAAGAAAGAAAGAAAGAAAGAAAGAAAGAAAGAAAGAAAGAAAGAAAGACATTTTGTGTCAAAAAGGTGTTAAAAAGCATGAATGCCAAAATGTCTGTCAAAATTGTTTCAGTTATACCAGGGTACTTGATTTCCATTATACATTACTTCTTGTTTATCTCGCATGCTGGGTGAGTCCTTCCAACTCCAGTCCGAAAGTGATGTTCCAGCGCTTCCCCCTTTTACATTATATGCCAAGAACTCAGACAAAAAAAACAAAAAATAAATCAGATACAGGCTGCAAGCATTCTGTACAAAAGAAAAACAGACTGCAACCGAACCACTGACATTAGAGTGACTGCCACTTCAACTCGGAGCGATAATGTACTGATCAACATCACAGGAACAAGGTCTGACAGAGGCCCGGTGTAATCCATTATTACTGAAAGGAAGTCAAGGATGTCTCTGTTCCATCCTGGGACACCTGGCAGAGTAAGCAGCCACAGGGAAATATTTTTCTGCCGATTTTTCCACCAGGGTCTCGGACCCAGACCTCAAGTCGTCATTCTTGAGCAGTAGGCACAAAGTCACTTTACATCCTGAAACTAGACAGGTGATGTGATGTGCAGAAGAAGAGCTGATGGGAAGAGATTTGGCAGAGGTGAAGTACCCTAGGGATGCCCACTGCACTCACAAACGTGCATTACATCACGCTGATTCAGCGGTACTCATCATCATTCCCTTTCTTCTCAGAAGGCCCTGTGTTAGCTATTACATCAGAACTGTGAAAGCTACTGTACAGTACAGCAAGCAGAGTAAACTGTGTGTGTGTAAACCTGTGATGTGTGTGTAAACCTGTGATTTGCATGAAAGAAAGGCAATGAATACCTTCTGACCAATCAGAATGGAGAATTCAACAGTGTTGCGGCATGGTAGAAGGTAATTAACAGTCATAAATCTCCATTAAAGCATGTGTTACGTTCTGAACTGGCTTGCCCTTGTCTCTTTCATCTCCTCTCTTTTTTCTGTGAATGCCCTCATCCCTCCTTCATCAATAATTTAGATCTGTATCTCTTGTTGCTTTTTTACAGTAACACTGTAAGGCCGTTTGAATTTCACTGTGGGCATCATTGATAGGCAGAGGCGGGTAACAAATAACACAGTCATTCATATTGGCATCTGGATGCCATGTGCTTTGGATTAAGCAACGGATCTTTTCTTCTGGGTCACGTCACACAAGGCTTAGTTTAGCTGATCTAGAGCTGCTCGAGTTGTTTTCCTTGCCATCATGTGCTACTGTATTATTATCCTGACTATAGATACCACAGACGGATATATGCAACCAGTAAAATTCTATATCAAACATGGTTGACATCATTAATATTCAGCTTTAAATTTGTAATTGGGATGGATGGAGTTTGCATGTTCTCCGTGTGCTTGGGATTTCCTCAGGGTTCTCCGGTCTCCTCCTACAGTCCAAAGACATGCGGATTAATCTAATTTGTGTTTCCAAATTGCCCGTAGTGTGTGAATGCTTGTGTGAATGTTGACCGGAGGTCCCACCACAGTCATAAAATGGGAATCAACTTCATTCAAAGAAACAAAGATATATTGATACACGCCAGTCATCCATAACATAACACAAAACATTATGCCCAGTTCCCCTTGTCCCACCTGGGAAGCTATGTTGCTCAGGGTATGACACCACTAGACCTCTGGGGGTGTGCTGTGGTGTCTGGCACCAGGACATTGGCAGCAGATCCTTTGTGTGCTATGGGTTGTGGGACGGGGCCTATGTGGATTTAATTAGTTTGTCCAGTGCATTCTATGGATACTCAATCATATTGAGATCTGGGAAACTTGAATGCTAGGTCAGTGGCCTTGTGTCCTTTGCCTGGCGGGCGCTGTGCATAGCAGGACTGAGTGTCCTGGTGCATCTGGTCCGTTTACTTTTTCGGCTAGTTGTGCTGCATTTGGTTTTTTGTGGGATCAGATCGGACATGCTGGACTGGGGTCCCTTTAGACATAAGGTTTATTCAAAGACCCTGTGACCAGTGCACTGGTACTGTATATAAGTGATAATCAATGTTAATGGGTTAATGTTATAGCTGATTGATGCAATCCTGAGTAATCCTTGTATCCTTGGTAATATTGTACATCAGTCACAAAATTCTTTGTACGTAATATTCCACTAAATTGCGACAGAAATATAAAGTTAAGCTACATCGCCAGCTTGACCTTAAGTTGTTTGAGATTCTCAGCTTTGTCCCCCTGTTCAGTACTTGTATCAGTGGCAGGGCGCATGGTGGCACTGTGCCACTGTAACAAGTGGTTAGCACCGTGGACTCGCACCTCCAGGGTTGAGGGTTCGATTCCCACCTCAGGACTGTGTAGCACCGTGGACTCGCACCTCCAGGGTTGAGGGTTCGATTCCCACCTCAGGACTGTGTAGCACCGTGGACTCGCACCTCCAGGGTTGAGGGTTCGATTCCCACCTCAGGACTGTGGGTAGAGTTTATGTATTCCCCCATGCTTGGTGGGTTTTCTCTGGAACAAACAAGCCATGGTTTTCTTCCACAGTCCAAAAACATGTACTGTAGATCAGGTTAACTGACATTCCCAAAATACCTGCGCTGTGTTGGTTTGTGTGTGTGTGTGTGTGTGTGTGTGTGCGCGCGCCTTGATATGGATTGGCACCCTCTCTAAGGTGTACCCTGCCTTGTGCCCTAAGTCTCATGGTCCCTGCGCCCCTGTATACATCTATAAGTCATCTCACCTCTATAGTTATTCGCAGAGGATGAGGCAATGTTAGTTTAAGAATACCAACTGTTCAACAGATAATCAGATTTTGATGAATAAAATCAAAGCCCCCCACTCTGGTCTTATGTGGAGTGCTCACTAGTGACAACCAAAAGCCATCATCACTCAGGCAATTTTTCTTTTTTAATTAAAATCTCAGAGCTTGATCTGTTTTAATCCTTGTAAAACCTATTTCGTGTTCTCATCCTAAAAAGCCTGTTATTACATTGCTGATTAGGTTAACCAGCTAAGACACGGGGTCTCAAAGGTTGCTAGCGACTGCTCAATAACAGTGATCTGAACACACGCAGCTAGCTACAATTACCATTAGCAGAGCATACGTTTATTCTCTGCAACAAAAGCCAAATAATTGCTTACATCAACGGCTGTGTGGTAAAGTATTCACGAGCTGTGCTATGCATTTTCAAAACACAAATGGTCCAAAAAATGTAATTCACCCCCAAAAGGGCAGCAACTAAGAAACAGAACAGCGTGTGCCCTTCATTCTTCATGTAGCACACCTACTCAACCAACTCACACCTACACACACATAGCAAACACCCACCCCAGCCCTCAGCACGACATCCATCACCACTCAGCGAGCTTCAGCGACCCTGACATATTTGTCAATGGACATTTTTGTCTGGAGTGCTCTTGGGCTGCTCTGAGTTTACCTGGCCAAAAATATGCAAACACACTTGAGGTTTATTGGCAGATTGAAGAGAACGAGAAATGAAAACCTGGGAGAGCTGGCTTCAAGTTTTAAAACTGAAACATCAGTCAAGTGTCAATCAAGCCAGCCTACTATAGATTGATAGATTGTGCCAGATTATCTGCCTGGGAAAAAAAAAAAAATTCTATTTATTTTATAGTATAATAAACAATACAATATGCCATGCATTTTTTTTTATATACCAGTTGTAGTAACATATAATGTTCTGGAATCATTTGCATTATGACACCTATTCATCTTTATTTCTTCACCAGCATCTCATTTTCTGCTAAAAAAAAAAAAAAAATCTGTTCTCACAAAGTCCTCACTTTCTTGAAGAATTTCACATTTCCAAAAATTTACCTTTAAATCTTACACATCCTGACAAACAAGTTTCACAATCTCAACATTTAAGCCACTTTCATACATACGACAGTCCAGCAAGAAAAAAGAAAAAAAAAATGATGGGAAAATTGTTATTTCATGACCTAGAAAAGTTGTTGCATTCTGAGTATATGGTTTTGAAGAGAGCTTTTGTCCCTAACATGGAGTTCTCAGCGAGTGTACAGTGAGTGTATGGAGAAAACGATGGATATCTGCCAATCTCATGGTTTTATAAAAAGCACGAATGAGAACGATCACAGGGGAAGGATCAGGATCTCGAGAAGTCCATCAACTACAATAGCGACCTATAGTATATAAGCTTATGAAGAATCATGTTTTGAGGCAAAAGTCAAATTTTGAAATGAATCTTGTGTAAACATGCGGAGATAAACATTTGGAGATACTAAAGTTAGAATAAGTAATAATAATAAGCTTTGCATGTCACTGAGATAATAATGTTAAACACCGAGAGAAATCCTATGAAATTAACATTTAAGAAAATAGGTCACATTTCTAATATACTCATGAGAATTCTGAAGTAACAAGTTAATAATTTTGCATGAATCAGTTTTTTTTAGACATGTTTGAGTTCTGAGATAAAATCTACATATGGAGAGTCCAAATCAGATAAGGTAAAATAGACTTGTAGGATAATAAGTAAGAAATTTGAGAACATATCAGAATATGAATATATAATACAACAGAATATGTGAAACGATCATTCTGAATTCTGAAATGTTAAATAAAAGCGTTACGAGGAGAGCTTGGGAGAGCGCATCAGGAGCGAGGCACAAGAAAATGGCACTAGTGACACAGAGGGTATTTCCAGAGACACAACTGAGAACTTCTTCATTTTAGACGTTTCCTGCGGACAGCGACGACATACATACCATGATGATGAGGACAATAATCCACGTTCTTTGACAGATTATGAACAATACGCTGCTAGAAGAGCAAAGGCTTTCTGTGGTTGTTGCAAGGTTGTGTAGTACCCATAAGGAGGCCAACCAAATGCAGATGCATGTGCCCCACAGCTCCTATTGGGAGTTCTCGCCAGCGTTCTCCTCAATTTTCTGGATTACATCAATTGCTCACCAACAATCTCTTCAATCTCACCAGAAAGCAGAAAACAACTTCTTGCTGAACTTGTAGCACTTCTCTTTAATTAGCACCTCAATCCCACTGTCACCGTGCCACGTTCACTAGATTAGAGAGAACCAGGACAGCCCTCCGACTTTGGGGAGTGTGCAGGAGTGCCGCAGAAGTGAGTCCACGAGTGGCAGGAAGGCACTAATCAATTGTTTCTGGTGAAACATCTACAGATAGAATTAACATGTCCAACAATTCCATAGCTTTTTGTTGAGATTGGTGAGATTGAAGAGAGGCTTTGAAGAGAATCCTACAAGGACCTGGGAGTTCCAGGAAATCTCTAGGAGTATGCCAATTTTCACGGCAAAATACACATACACGTGTCTCGGGGTTTATTTGGCCCTTTTAATGCGTGCGTCAGATTTAATAAGGAAGATATAGCCTATTTCTGAGCATTAAACAAAAGCCTTGGGTATTTTCTTGTTAAACTGCAAAGGACCAAAGAAAATTCACATCGCTGTAATTAGCTATGCAAGACATACTGTACATCACAGCTTTGAATATGTCTCATTACAACAATAAAGGTTTTTTTTTTTTTTTAATCATTACTTAGATGTAAAAGCTCTCTCCACAGAACGCAATTTTGTTCACTATTAATATAACTTTGCTCATGTAACCAGCATGCAAGTAAAATAAAACCTGCAGTGTTCCCACTTGACCTCGGCACATCAGAAGGAAAGTGCTTAATCCAATCGCTGTGGTCCTTAAAGCCCGTCTTACTTCTCAAGCCTGGGTGGAGCTTTTCTGAGATTCCGAGCAAATTATGCTGACCCAGGGGAGGAAAAGTGTCGGGTGTAGAAGTCTCAATTTTCTACTGAGAATTCTTTTAATTTCAATTGCCAAAAAGAATTACGAAATGTTACACTGATGGACCTGACTTCCATTAAAAAAGTCCATTATTTACAAGCAAAAAGAAATAAATCAAGTTGGCACTGTGGCTTAGTGGTTAGCACTATCAGCTTGCAACTCCAGGGTCCAGAATCGATTCCCACCTCAGGTTTGTGTGCATGGAGTTTTCATGTTCACATCGTGCTTGGTGTGTTTAATCCAGGTACCCTGGGTTCCTCCCGCAGTCCAATCCAGTGGGTTAAACTGCAGATTAGGTTAATTGGCATTTCCAAATTTCCGATAGTGTGTGAATGTGGCTGTGTCCTGTGATGGATTGGCACTCAGTCCATGATGTACCCCACCTCATACCCAAAGTCTCCTTGGATAGGATTTTTTTTTATTTTTTTTTTATCTCCGTTTCTTAGAAAATGCTTATATGTCACTAAAATCTTAGTGTCCAGAAATCTTGAAGTATTCTTGGCAAAGTTGGAACTTTCTAAAACTGGTTCTACTGGTTGGTACTAGGGGTGTGGGCCTCTTGCACTCCAGGGCCCGTATTCACAAAGCTTCTTAGAATTCTCTCAAAGAGCTCCTATCTTAGCTTAAAAAGTCCTAGCTGGGAGTCCTAGACTAAAAGTGATTAAGCCTGAGACTTACTTACTGTACTTTCACTCTGATTCTTTGTGTTGTTTCTGTAGAGACAATATTAGATTAAAACAAGTGCACATAGTACTATACTCATCTGATACAACTTGGCCAGAACTGCTAAGGAAATGTTGTAGAAAATTACAGTACACAACCCAAACAAAAGTCATTAACTGGATTAGAATAAAAATGGGTACATGACCTGAAATGTACTGTACATAGGAAGACAATAACTTGAGACGAGGATAGAAGCAAACGGACTAACACAACAAAAGTTTTATTCGCTTTTTGCTTGATAAAAACAAAAACAAAAAAAAACATAAAGCACCTCAAAGGGAATTCCCATTAATTCACCGTTTTCTAATTGTCTTGCTTAGAGAGCATGGGTTTCACCAGCAGCTGTTTCTGATATTATTTGGCAGCATGGAGCTTTTCTAATGTACCTTTGCCAAGCAGTGTTACTTTAGGGGAAAATAATATTGGCCCAGGCGTCAGACAGATTGAGCTAACACTGGCCTTCTGCCATCAGCAGGAAGGTGGAGCAGAGGACCCAATTATTTAGCAAAACATCCGTAAAGACGCTTCGCTTCTAATGATGTGACACTAGCAAAACACACAGGCTTCTGGGAAAAGTATGTGTGCACACGGCTGTGACAAAGTGTTTGCGGCTCAGAAATATATTTGATACAGTATCTGTACGACTCTATGTACAGTACCGGAAATAGAGACAAAACGTCCACATTTTCAACAACATCTCCACCTGTTCACTCTACATTCACACAGATCGCGAGCCCGGTGAGAACTGCACAAGTGCGCACGGCAAAATAACGGTATAAATATATGATTACATTGCCCTCCAGCTTCAGAAAGCTTTTTGATCGCAGTGGGAGGCCAAGACTGGATTGGAAAGATTGCCAGCCTCCAAGCTCGAAGGTACCGCCACCTGTCACCTGTCCACTAACACAGCAAGCAATCATCCAATTTCAGCCACCGCACGCCAGGAAAGGTCAGCCACAAAGTGCTTTCTGCTTTTCCGCAGGGAAAGAGAAGGAGGCTGAGGGAGAAAAAGACAGCTCTTACGGCTCCGTTAGAATTTCACTAGTGTGTAGCTATATGAGGTAAATGCGGTAAACCATGGGTTCTCCACCTTGGAGTCATGTGAGGCCATCTGAGATGTGGGAGGAGTCCTTTTTTTTTTTTTTTTTTTTTACCAAGCATTATTTTTATTATAGTACACAAAAAAAAGTTTTCTGGAATTTTTTGTAATACACAAGATTTAACTATAGAAACATTGTGACATGCAGTGGTAAAGATGTATCTATGCAGTGTCATATCAACACAGCCACAGAGCATGAAAATATAATCCGACTGCAGTCTGATAGATAGAAAATAAAATATGTATTTATTTTTTTGGCAGCAGAAGCGTGTCAATTTTTTTTACATTATTATTGTTATTTATTATCTCCAAATTTTGTCAGAATGCTGGTATTTTCATTAACACCGTATATTTTAAGCCAATAATGGAACATAATAATTCAGAAGTGTAAAATAGTTGTTTTTTAGATAATCAAACTTTGAGACTAATTAGAATTTTAAGTTATGTTTTTAGCCAACATTCTAATTCAGAAATTCATCTTTTAAAATGTGTATACATTTGGAGATACTAAGTTTTAGAATTGTATGTCACTGCGATAATTACTGTTAAATAGTGAGAACATACTCACTAATAACATACTTGTGAGAACTTTGAAATAATTAGTAAGTAATTTTGGACAAATCAGGACCCGTATTCACAAAGCTTCTTAGAATTCTCTCAAAGAGCTCCTAACTTAGCTTAAAAAGTCCTAGCTGGGAGTCCTAGACTAAAAGTGATTTAGGAAACCTTTTAGAGCATCTCTGAGTAAGGAAAGTAGAAAAACCTTTATCTTAGTGACGAGGCGTGGTCGACCCCGTTGCTAGGCATGATGCAGCAATTCAAGGACCGTGATTGGTTAATAAAAAATAAGCTCTGACCTCTGCAAAGGTTTTGAAATGTGCTCTTTGTGAAAACAGAATGCATGATAATAGACCCAACAGTGAATCATACTTTTTGTATATGAAGAAATTGTATAATCATGAGTACAGGCTACTTTATGCAAAGTTTCTAGGCTTAAGGTCTTACAGATAATTAAACACCCAAATGTTGAAAATGTGTCTACTTTTGAAGCAACCCGTTTCCACACAGTAGTTACTATATTTAAGTTCTCAAATTTATTTACCGTACTGATTTTATTATTTGTAATCCATTTCAGATTGATGGGAGCAAAATGTCTCAGCTTTTACAATTTACAGTCTAATTAATTTGCACAGTTGGATGGTATGTAGCCAACAATCCAAGAGAGATGGAAGGAAGTAAAAGAACAAAAAAACTAAAATGGATAGAAAAGCAGTGTTTACTTTTAGCTTTACGTTCAGTGTTTGGAGAATATTTCTTCCTTCCGCCATTTTGTCCTCTGCTACAGAAACTCTTAAACCTTTTAGAAGTCCTCCGCTCTACTCTTAATAAATCTTGCCTTAGGAGCTGTTTTTAGGGCTAAGATGTTTTGTGAATCATTTTTATCTTTCCTAAAATTTAATCCTAAATTCAAGGGAAAATTCTAAGAAAATGCTATAATTCTAAGATTTTTCTTAGACTTTTGTCACTTGGAGCAACGTTTAGGCTTAGGAAGCTTTGTGAATACGGGCCCAGGATTATAGAAATAGTAAATCTTTCTTTATTTCAGAATTTTAAGATGAGAAGTCTTAAGTCTTAGGACTTTGGATATACTAAATCAAAATTCAGAACTCTGACAGAATAAGTCAGAATTTTAAGTTAGGTCAAGGCAAGGCAAGTTTATTTGTACAGCACATTTCATGCACAATGGTGATTCAAAGTGTTTTACATAAAAGAGAAGAAAATAATCATAAAATGAAATAGAAAATAATAGCAATAAAAACTTTTAAAACAATTTCAATGTGTTTGTTTGTTTTTTAATTCAGAATAAAACAGTTAAAAATTGAAGACGTTATTCATAAAATATAGTGCAGTCAGTTGGGACGTAGCACAGTGCTCAATCAATAAATGCACACCTAAACAAACGAAGTCCGAATTTTTGTTAACAAATTTCAGAATTCAGAATTTTATAAGTAAGAAAACACATCAGACACTATTCAGAATTGTCACCAAATTTTATTTAAAAATGTCAGAATTATTATGTTTATTTATTTTTTTCTTCAGAATTTTAAGGAAACAAGTCAGAACTCTGAAATAATAACTCCTAAATTATTAGGATTAATTCCTAAATTTTATAACATTTCATCATTCAAAAATGACTGCCGTTTGCTTTTCCACCAGACAAAACTATGCTTCAATTTATTTAGTTAACCTACCCAAGAATGCCCAGAAATGAAAGTTCCACATCATTCTGTGTGCAGAATACTGTTTTATTTGTTCACTTTTCATTTTTTGGTGCAAACGTAGCTTTACACTCATTAAAGTATTATGTGCAACTGAGTTTCTTTTCTAGAACTTTTAATGTGAGGCAGATTTCAGTGCTCTTGTGTCCATAAAATCAAATATGTGTTAAATATTACAGCTGACATAAGATTTTGGGGGCCGTCTAACTTTTAGTATTGTGATTACAGTTCGTAAAGGGTTAAGCACCGCTGCATCAAACACTTCCAAACTCTACATCTGATGTACAGATGGCTGCACCAGTGATGGAACTCATTTCAAATTAAAATGAAAACATTTTGTTTCGTGATGTGCGTCTAGCATCATAAGCGTCAAAAAATGGAGCGAATGTGATATGTGTCAGTCCTCTGACCATATATCACGACGTTGCCACAAAAATCAGTAAGTAAAATGAGTTCATGACAGAGTGAAGGGAGTCAGGGAGGGATGGAGATACGGTTTCATTGCAGTCAGCGCAGGTTATATTTCCTAGCGTAGACATCACTCAGCACTCGAGACAAAAATGAAGGCATGTCTTTGTATTGCTCGGCTCAGATCCTGCGCATCTATTTTTTTTTTTTTTTCCCCCCCACAAAAATATGAAGCCAAGCACACCCTGCCAGCTCTGAGAAGACAGCAGAGTGAGATGTGTGAAAGATAAGAAGCACTTCAGGCACTCTGGGCTTACGCTAAAAACAGACCGCGAGCTAATCAACACACATCGATCATGAGGTGATGTTCAGGAGGCCCTGTAGCTCTAGTGGTCATGCGCCTTATGAAATATTGAGTGTGTGAGAAGTGTTTGTTGTTGACTTTGATCCTTCCGCTGCCTACCTGTCCGTCTTCAGTGCCTGGGCCGTTGCTTCACATCAAAGCTGTTTTTTTTTTTTTGTTTTTTTTTTTCCCCAGGACTTGAGTTTCCACGCTCATTCAAATTCGCACTGTGTCTTATTTATGCTAACGTGCCTTAGCGCTCGCTACTCTGTGTGCACTTTATTCATTTATTTATCAGCCTGCTTCGTGGCGTCAGCCTAAACCTGGCAAGGGTGCTTGGTTTGACTGGTGCATGGCCACAGGTATTTGTTCCATTCCTTGCATAACACCTCCGGATTTCACTAAAGTGATGTTTATGAATGTAGAGGACGTAATTAGGGAATTCAGGCGTTGCGGCGTGTGCTTGGAACAAACACCTGCAGATCCGACTGGTCATATTGATGATCCAGGGTTTTGGGTTTAGGCCAGGGTGTGCTTCTTGCAGAATCTGTTGTGCAGCATAATTCAGCAGGGAGAAAGTGAAAAACAGAATAGCAGAAGTAATGATGCAAATGTTTGTGCAATGTTTACACAGGAAACCAACTTTTATTTCGAAAAAGTATTTTGTGGTTTCAATAGTCATGTCAATTGAATAAAAATTCGAATCTAGTTAATAAACAGCTTTAAAATACTCTTTCTCCTTGGCCTGCACAAGCTTTGGCAAAATGTCTTCCCCTTGAAGGCAGCTTGAGTACACAACTTTGGTTTTATCCAAACGTCCTTCATAATGAAACGCCTTTCATTATGAAACTTGTCGTTCAGCACACCTAGTGATGTTTCCTCAGTTGTCTTATTATCCACGTTAAATGCGGCATTATCACGCACAGCACACACGCCCAGCAATTATGGGAAGACATTAGGGTCATATGATTAATTAGCATCTTTAAAAATAGCAATGCGTTAAAAAAAATTCTAGATGAATGCGTCAATGTATTAATTTTAATAATAACAGCGCTGGTTTTCAACGGTCCTGTGTTAGGGATCCTGTGTCCACTGTAGCTTTAGATTCCTGTTCTTGGTCGACACGACTGGAACCCAACAAGGTCATCTGTCATTGTAGCCCATCCACCTCAAGGTTGGACTTTTTGGTTGCTTTTCTTATCACCATGGTTGGAAAAAGTGGCTATGTGAATCGATCATACGCTCATATTATGCTGCTTAACATTCAAACTGCTGTTTAAAAAAAAATCTCAGGAGATCAACACATTCTGAGATGGTCAAACAGCCACCAACCTAACATACAGTCAGATCTGGGCAGTGACACCATTTTTTTCATCATTTTGATGGGTCTTCCTACCTCAGTTGAGTGGGTTGAGGTCAGGTGACTTTCTTGGTCATTTAAGATGATTCCATTTGTTTGCATTGGGTTGCTTTCGTATTGCATTAATACAGTATGAACAATTACAGAGGTCACAGTTGGGGCTGTGGGCGGAGCTAATGCTTGTATTGATCTTATGACCCACGTCAAAGACTATGATTGTGTCACTGATCGGATGAGACTACTCATCATATGCTTTTCACTGTTTAAACGATAAAATATTACTCTAAAACCAATAAAAGAAGAAAAAAAACACCAGTTAAGGAAATGTAATAAAATTTTCAGAGCTGACAGTGGTGCGGTCTTACCTAGCTGCATCTTTTATGACGCGCCACTTCGGCCAGCTCCAGGCAAGAAGTGTGACTGACAGGCACAAGGTAAAAAAAAATTATTATTTTTTTAAAAAATCCTGCTTATTACACCTTTAAGTGAACAGTGAGAGAAAAGCATATCCTCGCTGCGCTGACAGCTAGCCTCTGCTGCTGTGAACATCTGTTAAGGAAACAGCTCTTGACTAAAAATGACTTGAATATGAATTCATCTCCCGTCACTCTGAAAAAAAAAACAAAAAACAAGTGCGATTAAAAAGTGAAGCGACTACTCACTTATGAAATCACCAGTGGTGAGGCGGAGTGCGGCGTCTGTTTGTCTGGTTTGGCAAAATTCAATGTGAGTCATCGTGCGTTTCCGTCAGATACCGTTATTGAACGTTTTCGAACAGGAGCAACAACAACAACAACAACAACAACAACAAATCATCAAAACAGATGCGGTAAAACATGTTCTGTATAACTTAATGCAAACGTAATTGCAAACTTTATTCCAAACTGTGTGTGACCTTTAATCTTTATTTTGTTGTATTTTCCGGTACTTACTGTATACTCCAATTTACATTTGTATGCAACTAATTCAACAGAAGCTCTGATATTCTGGGATGAATACAACCCTGTATAGTTCACACCATAAAGTAAGATGAATGCTCTTATTGGCTTCGCAAATATCTTCTCTCTTTAATAAAGTCTATTAAAAGGTGTAAATAGGCTATTTGACTTCGATATACTCGCCTGCCTAAAGTGCATCTAATTCCGTGCACCCCATGCTGAATTGCGCTCCCTGATATCGGGAAGTCTGCAGAGCAAGAAAATGAATTTTGTCACATGTGGACGGGATCCTAAGGTTAAAAACCTGATTGTTTCACTTTGATTTTTTGCTCTTTCCTAGAAGGTCACCTTTCTGAACTAAATGAAACTAAGCTGATCTGCAAAACTTTTCTTTTGTAGTTCTATAATTGGTAAAAAGGGTATCCAGTGTCAGAGGTTTGCAGTACTGGTCAATTAAGCAGGAAATGAAGAAATATTTACTTAAAGTACGGACAAACTGGAGAAATCCACAAAGACGGTATTTCTCAAGCTCATGATTGATCTCGGGATAGATCCCTGATCTAACGAGTTAGCTCCACAATTAAATAGTTGGCTCTCAAAGTACACAAGTAAAAAAAAAAAAAAATCCTCCAAGTCCCAATTAAACCAAAGAGCATTAATTGCTTGGAGCGAAAAAATAAAACTTGAACCAAACAAACAGGTGTCGATTTGCTAATGAGCACTGGGATTTGGGTCTCAGGATGACAAATCAGCTAATTTCGTCACCGTACACCCTGAGCCTAGCGAAAGATAAAGCTGCGCCCCTCGTCTCCATGTGCCTTCCCATCTCCTGTCCTGATTGAAGAGATCTGGCTCCAAAAATACATGGGATGATAAATGACGCGGTAACGGGTGCATGCCAGACTGTGAATTGATCGACACCGTTTCGTGAACATGAGACGGAACTGGTGGGGGTCGGCTATCGTCGCAGGGTCCCGGGCTAAGTTTTCCGGATTTTTTTTTTTTTTTTTTTTCCTGAGGTCAAGCGACAAACACAGTCGGTCCCACATGTCATCAGTAACCGAGCATAATCTGGCCACTGACTTAATGACGCTGTCAATGTGCGCCTAATGGCTCCATGCCTGGCTGCTCCATATTAATTTGGGCAGCGTCCGTACAGCGAAGGTTATTTTTTATTGTGTCTGTCAGCCGCTGATAAACCTGCTCTCCTCCTCCCATCCATCAGCTCCTTCTATTTTCCACTAGCCTGGTTCTTTCTGTGTCTCTCATTCTTTCAAAGCCTTCTCTCTCTCTCTCTCTCACCATCTCGTGTCTCAGTGACATAACCTCTGCTTTTTCATTTTTCTTCAGGAACACACTGAGGTTTAACATCACATCCTGAGCCTCACCATCCTCCCACGTATGCACCCGGACACACAAACACTCACCTACCACACCTTGTGTGTCCTCCTCATACTCTGAAGAATGACCCGGGCCCCTGCATTGATTTCCAAACCGAAACAATTTGGGAACAAAACAAGTAGCAGTTTATCATATTGATTTTCCTCCCAATTTGGCCCAGGTCGGGAATGAAAAAGCGAAAGACGTGGGTGCTGAGCAACGGGCGCTGATTTTAAATAGCGCTCTACGTGCTCAGCACGTGTCACCGTCACACCGTTTCGATTTTTTTTTTTTTTTTTCATCCTAAAATTAATCTGTGCTTTATTCTTCCCTCTTACACACAATTCCACCTTTTCTTTGATGAATAACATGCCACACTATTTTGTCACCGCATTGCAATGCGAGCATGAAATTGGTGTTCCAAAAAAAAAAAAGAAAAAAAGAAATGCTATCTTCTCCAGGTTTTCTTGGAGGATCGATGCTCTAAGAGGACTCCTCTCTTTTCTTTCAAGGGCTTTTGAGTTATGGAACTGCTGCATGAATGTCAAGGCTGTCGATACGTCGGTTTCCAAAAGGTCGTGTCTCTCAGTGTGGACGGTAAACATGACTGCTGTTCTATATCTGGTCGCGCGTGTGGAAGAGCCAGGCCGTTCAACATGCATCAGTTCACAGCTTTGAAGGTGTGAATTCACAAACCACACACACACACACACACACACACACATGCATGCCACTGGGAAATGAAGGTGACTGAAACAATAGAGAAACAACACAATGAGACAGAGACAATCATGACAATTTTACAAACACAAAAAACCCTTGTACTCTTTAGTCTTTTAATGCTACAGTATCAGTTTTCAAATCAGTTCATGTTTTTTCACTTATATTGTAGATGGTGTAAACAATCATTCCCTAACCATCTGCTTTTTCTCCTCTCTTTAAGTTACTAATAAGAGAAAAAAATGTTGCCAAGAAAATGGACAAATCAAAGACTTGTTTGCCAAGAAAATGGACAAATCAAAGACTATTATGATGTTTATTGTTCCTTCCATCCATTTTGGAACTTCTGTAGTCCTACTAGGGACTGTGGAGGCTTATGATGATTACCATTGTATTTATTCCCATTTTCATGCCTGTGGTGGGACCTCTGGCCAACATTCACACACCATGGGCAATTTGGGAATGCCAATTAGCCTAATCTGCATGTCTTTGGACTATGGGAGGAAACCAGAGTACCTGTAGGAAACCCACCAAGCACAGGAAGAACATGCAAACTCCACACACACAGACCCTGAGGTCGGAATCGAGCCCGGACCCTGGAAGCGCAAGTTGACAGTACCAAGCACTGAGCCACCATGCTGCCGATGTTTATTATTAGATTTAGATTATGAGGCATTACACAAGTTCCTGTTTAAACCAGTCAGCCCAATCAGAATGGAGAATCTGAGAAAACATTATTCATGAAATACAGTGTGCTGTTCAGAACGCACCAGAAGTCACTTTTAATAAATGCATGGCAATATAAATAAATAAATAAATAAATAAATAAATAAAAATGGCGATTATGATGACAGTTTGAGGGTTATAGAAGTGAAATTTGTCCAGACAAGGTTTATTGTGGTCTTTTCAGACCTTCTAAAAGATAAATTCAAGATTTGAAGAAATTTATTAATCCCAGAGGGAAATTGCTTTGTCTTGGTTACAGTTGCTTTGATTGATTTACTGGGAAGAAAGAAAAAAAAATCAGATTATTATATTTTTTAAATAAATAAATAGAAAATAGAATTAAATATAGCACACAGTAAGTTACAGTAAGTTACGGTACATATTGCACTAAAAATAACTAATATACAGATATTGCACTTGGAATGTAAATGAAAAGGAAGAAATTGCGCAAATCGCTCTGGTAATCAGATATTGCACTTGGAACTTATATTGAGTTGTGGGAACAGTAGTGTCATAATGTAATATTGAACAGTAACTATTGACAGTCCCTATCCCGTAGTGTAAACGTTAGTTACATATTTATAACTAATATATATATATATATATATATATATATATATATATATATATATATATATATATATATATATATATATATATATAACTATATAATAATAGTTATATATTTATAACTAATATATTTATATCTATAATATTATAGATTAGTTATATAATTTTATGGCCATTGGGAGAAAAGATTTCATAAATAAATAAATAAATAAATAATATAATTAACTTCAGATTAGCATCATGAATCATTTGGCATTAAATGACAAACATTTATGAGAGAGTACAGGTTTATTACAAATTCTGTAAATTTTAAAGACAGCAGAATGCATTAGCAAGCATAACAATGACTGGACTGATAATAAGAAATAATATTTAAAATAAGTGATTTAAGAAAAAACTGCCATTATGCATAATGCATGCTTGAATATAAAATTCTGAAATAAACCATGAGTAATAGTAATTATGATTAAAAAAATAATAATCTGTGAAATTATTAAATCAATTAATACTGCTGGCATTTTTTCTGTCCTTTCCTCTTTCTTTTCCTTCATAGTTCTTTTTTAATTTTTTATCATTTTTGTACTTTTTGATGCTTAGTATTTGACTTGTAATTGTAATTGGTAACTGTGGTTTACAAGTAAAGCTTTAGTCAATATAAGCAGATGTAGCCAATTCCATTTTTAGTGTATCAGAACAGTTGAATTATGCCTGTACTTTTCCCATGGTGAGATTGACCTTTGCAAGGAATTTATTTCACAGCTTTATAAAGAACTCATTTTTACTATACAAGTAATTGTTACAAGGTGATGAATCTGCTATCGATGTAATTAAGAACTTTTTTTTTTTATCTCTTTGATTTAAATGAAATGAAACTGTGGTAAAATGTTTAATATTTATTACAATGTGATCCTCTTACTGTCACAAAAAAAGTCATAAGCCATGTATAAAAAAATAAATGTTAGGTAATTGTGACTGTGCGACCGTTTTACGCTCCAGCCCATAAAGCTTCCAGAAATGCCCTGTTTTTTTTTCCCCCTGATCGTACACCACCAATCGGCCGTTAGTGCCTATTCAAACCTAATGGTGGAGAAGCAATTTCAGGTGTGAAATGAAAAAATACCCTCACTAACTCCCCCCCCCCCCCCCCCCCCCCTTCCCTGGGGGGGGACGGAAAGTGAGAAAAAAAAAAAAAACTTGGTCATGAACTCAAAGAAAACGTTTTGTTGTGGCGTGAACGCTGAGGATGCGATATGAAATTCCCTACAGAGCTCCGGCCCTGACCCTGACCCAGATCCCCCCCGAACCAAATTGCATTATGCCGGCTTTTTGTTTTGATGGAGTCAAGTGTCAAGAGCATCTTTTAATAACAGAATGGATTTGATTACAAAGTGCTGACAAGGCAGGCTCGGACAGGTGCACCTGAAAGGCATGGAGCTTTGCCCTGAATGCATATGCCCTGAATGCCCTGCTTTAAACCATGCAGCCACATCATCAAATTAACCTTAGTACAATATAAAAAGAAAATGCTACTTGTTTCCATAGTGACAATTTACAGTACGAGAAGACGCATCGCAAACTGATTAAAAACGTGGTTTATTTATTAATTTTTTGAGGTTTTCATTAAGATGTTTGGAAGGAGTCTCCAATTTTTTTGAGATTAAGCTGTAAATTTAAATTTGCATGAATTTCTATAAAATATATTTCATATTTTTAAAAAATACTGACTGCTCTATAGGATACGGATCACAGGAAGTAACTAATAATTATCAGGTAGCATGAATGGATAAAAATCTATCATAAATATTATTTATGAAATATTATTACTTTATTTTCATAAATTACAAAAAAAAAAGTATTTGTTGGCAAAAAGAAATAAAACACAATAAAATGGTCAACTTCGCCATGGTAACAGTAATTAAAGTAATTTCTTTCTATAACACACACCTTCTATACACAGCTGTTCTGCTTTAAGTCAATAAGACAAGTAGTGAACAGAACATGTAGGTTTAGAAAAAGAAGCTCTATTTAAAAAGAGAGAGAGAGAGAGAGAGAGAGAGAGAGAGAGAGAGAGAGAGAGAGAAAGAGTCAAAAGCAATAGCCAGTGAATTTCTCAGTTAACCTTCTGTCCTTTACTCCCCTCGGTTCATAAAGCCTCCCGCTGCTAAATGAGGCAGACATCCCGCTGTGCTCTCGATTGAAATTCCCCCGATGTGATGCAGGACTCAGAATGCAGGTGAGATCCGGAGCCGGCCTCAAGCACAGCATCGATGATGAAAAATACTCAAAGAATCACACTTACACACACTTTTTTTTTTTTTTTCCCCCTTATGAGTGTAGTAATAATGCACTGAGAGACAATATGTGATGTTTCCACATCTAAAATCACAAACAACCTCCATCTGAGAAGGGTTTATGTCCTGCCATTTGTGAAGCAGCAGCATCACCGCGTTTCATCGTCACACACGATCTCACTCGTGCACACACACACAAACACAAAGTCAGAATGTCAGCAGAAACGGCCAGATGGTTCCAACATCCGTCTCAATCCCTCCATAGGCTTCGTTTCCAGATGCAGCTGAATACAGTCACGGATCACGCAGCTGAATTTTTTTTTTTTTTTAACTACGCGCAGCTGTTAAAGCATTAGCATGAAGAGCAATAGTGAGAAGTGCAACATTTACATCTGGAACGAAAGCGGATTGGCAGATTCGGGACAAAAACCCAATGTGCAAACTGCAACAGAAAGAACAGGGAAAAAACAATAATAAACAGTAAATGGAAAAAAGACAAGAAGTACAATGACAACACCGACTGAGGTGAAAGAAAGAGAAATGGGGGAAAATGTGCAGCATTTAAAGTCATTAACAAAGTGGTTTTATGTCTATTTATTTCACATTTTACTTCATTTACATGTCTTTGTTAAATGTTTTGATTGTTTTTATATGCAGAAAATATGATTATAGTGTTGGAAATTGGTAATATTAGTAATATTTCTGTGCCTGGAACGGATTATAAGCATTTACATAATTTTCTATGAGAATATGCATTTTGCAATACGAACTTTCGCTTTAAGAACTCACCTCGGAAACGGATTAAATTCATATTACCACTGTATATGTATATATTGTACACTTTATTAGGAACACCTCTACACCTGTTTCTTACACAAAGTTCTAAAGATATGGGTCAAAAGCTTCACTTAACATTCCAACCATTAGAATGTGGAAAAGATGTGCTCTTTCTAGTTCTAATAATATCACTTTATAAAAAATATGAGTAGATAGAAATGCACTAAAAAAATCTTCACTAAGGAAAAATATATAAATCTCAACTTTAAAATCACATCAGTTTAAGTTCATGGTAGAAAAATTGGAAGAACCAAAATTAGCTAAAGCTACGTTATTTCGAATCTCTCAAATGTTAGCGAGCATGCTAATAATAACACCTTCTCAGTGCTAATAGCTAACGCTCACAAAATGTTACAGTATAATTTTTTTTTTTTCAAAATATATAGTTATGCAGAAAGTATGGGGTTTGAGTTTGCTGGTAAATGACTGACTTTTCTGTCAAACAACCAAGATTCGCTAAAGTCAGCTTACAATATTACAAAGCTCACAAATGTTAGCTAGCTTCCTAATAAAACTGAAAGAATGCTCACTAAATGGTAACGACTGGTTATTACTTTTCACTTTATATAAACAAAAGTATTTGGACAAACCTGTCATAATTACAATTTTAAAAATGATAATTAGTGAATTCATGTTGCAATCAGGGCCCTTATTTCCAGCGAAGGGCAATTTTAATGCTTCAGCATATCAAGACATCTTAGACAATGCTATGCTTCCAACTTTGTGGCAGCGGTTTGGAGAAGACTCTTTTCTATTCCAACACGACTTTGCCCTAGTGCACAAAGCAAGGACTATAAAGGTTTGATAAGTTCAGTGTGAAAGAACTTGACTGGCCTGCACAGAGCCCTGACCTCAACCCCATCAATCACCTTTGGGATGACCTGGAACGGAGCCAGGCCTTCTCGTTCAACATCAGTGCCTGACCTCATACAGTAAATGCTCTACACAAAGTAAGGGTATGAATTCTCACAGGCAATCTCCAAAATCTTGTGGACAGCCTTCCAAGAAGGGTGGAAGCTGTTATACCTGCAAAAAAGGCACTGACTTAAAGTATGTATTTGGATACAATGTCACTGCAGGTTTAGCCAAATACAGTACAGTACTTTTGTCCATGTAGTGTATGTTGGGGCAGTGGTGGCTCAGAGGGCTAAGGCACTGAGTTACTGAAGATCGGCACTTCGATCCAGCCAGCCTGCCACTGTTGGGCCCTTGAGCAAGGCCCTTAACCCTATCTGCTCCAGGGGTGCTTTATCATGGCTGAACCTGCGCTCTGACCCCAGGTACGCTGGGATATGCAAAGGAAATTCACTGTACTGTAATGTATATGTGACAAATAAAGGCTTAACTTAACCTATATGACTGCAGAGAAATATGGTGATGCAGAAAGTTCAACATAAATGTCAATTTTAGGTCCTGATATTAAACTGGCATATTTTTCACCACAAGACACACATCAGCTAACGAACTAATAACAGCTATTTTTTCCCTCTCTACCCTCTCAAATCTTAGCTAGCATCCTAATAAGAGTAATTCTCTCAGAATGTTCATAGCTAGCTCTCACAAATAGGAAATATGGAACCACAGAAATGTAACGATGCCAAAAGTGGAAGAATAAAACCTTCAAAAAAGAAAAAGATATTGATTTTTATTTTTAAAATCACAAAAAATTTGAGGTTTTTTGTTTGTTTTCTTAAAAAAAAAAAAAAAAAGGAACCAATATGAAGATTAGTTGTTGAATCTCTGAAACAACAATGACAATAATTCTCTTTGAATGCTAATAGCTAGCTGTTCACAGGGAAGATAGATGACAGCTACTGTTTTTTTTTTCTGTTTGATAACGTGTAGTTTTCAAGGGGTCATCATCATTTCATCTTAACATTGAAAGATATATATCACGTAAATGATAAGTATGAGGTGAAAGACAAATTCAAGTAATGTGAAGATGCAAGCTAATTGTACAGTACTAATTAGCTTCGGCTGCATCGGTGCTGCATCTGTGAGTAGTTTATAGACTAAGTGTCGCTACCATGCTGAGTGAATATACAGTAAGGCTTACTGGGTGGAGGCGGAGAGAGAGAGAGAGAGAGCTGTAGAAGCCCTGAGGAAGTCGGGAGCAGCTCTGGTGAAAAGGCCATTACTGAGTAGCTCTGTATACACAGGTGGCCCTGGGGAGGAGAGATGGAGAGACAGAGAGATGAAGAGATGAAGCCACGGCCGTCGATTAAGTGCTTTCCAGAGCGCGGTGCTGATTTTTGTCATGGGTGTTTAGTGTCGTGCGGGGTTACACGCATTCTTATTTTCCATGTGGAGGTGAAAAGAAGGCTGTTTCATGGCAAACGCTTAGAAGGCATGCCTTTTTATAAAAATAATTAATCAGTACGCGATTTGTACTTGAATATCTAAACTAATATTAAGACATTTTTTAGCATCTTCTTTCATGCCAAATTGTTGGCACTCCCTAGAGTACTGTATGTTTCACACTCTAAATGAGTGCTTTATTTAAAAAAAAAAAGAAAAAAAAAGCTGGACATAAAATCTGTTAACTATAAACTACATAATCAGTTTTCATTATAAAACGACAATATATGGTGTTCCCAAACAAAGCTTCAAGGATGTGCTAACATACCGTAGGATTTAGCTTCACTAAACAAAATAACATTTCTTGGTCCGTCCTAGTTCTTAGTTAAATGAACTACTCATTAGTAAAATCAGGTCATTTCATGTAAAAATGCTTTGACACCCAGTAAATTTTAATTTTCTTAAGTGCTTCTCTGTCACTAGTATACCCTGTCAGTGCTGTTTCACGCAGAAATGCATTCCTCTGATCCTTCTGGTCTGAAATGTTGCTCTGTGAGTGGTGTTTCCATCAGTACTTTTTGCCTTTACAAAAGTGTTTTTTTTTTTCCAGATAGTAGTGTTCATTGTGTCAGTAGTGTTTCGCTATCCACAGTGTTTTTTTTTTTGTTTGTTTGTTTGTTTGTTTTCTTTCTTGTTTTTTTATTATTATTATTCCTGTCAGTGTTGCTATGTTCCTATCACTAGTCTTTTCCTGTTAAAAGTGTTTGTTTGTTTTTTTCTGTTAGAAGGTTTACTCTGTGAGTGGTGTTTCCATTAGTAGTGTTTCCCCACCGGCAGTATTTTCTTTTTTGTTAGAATTGTTGATATGTCAGTGTTTTTATTTTCTTGTTAGAATAGTTTGTACATGAGGATTGTTATCGTCAGTATTGTTTCTCTGTCAGTAGTGTTTTTTTTTGTGTTTTTTTTACATTGTGAGTGGTGTTTTAATGTTTTTGGCAGAAATGTTGTTTGTCAGTATTGTTTATTATTATTATTATTATTCCTCTCAGTGTTCCTATCACTAGTCTTTTCCTGTTAAAAGTGAGTGGTGTTTCCATTAGTAGTGTTTCCCCACCAGGAGTATTTACTTTTTTTTTGTTAGAATTGTTGATATGTCAGTGTTTTTATTTTCTTGTTAGAATAGTTTGTACATGAGTATTGTTATCGTCAGTATTGTTTCTCTGTCAGTAGTGTTTTTTTTGTGTTTTTTTTACATTGTGAGTGGTGTTTTAATGTTTTTGGCAGAAATGTTGTTTGTCAGTATTGTTTATTATTATTATTATTATTCCTCTCAGTGTTCCTATCACTAGTCTTTTCCTGTTAAAAGTGAGTGGTGTTTCCATTAGTAGTGTTTCCCCACCAGGAGTATTTACTTTTTTTTTGTTAGAATTGTTGATATGTCAGTGTTTTTATTTTCTTGTTAGAATAGTTTGTACATGAGTATTGTTATCGTCAGTATTGTTTCTCTGTCAGTAGTGTTTTTTTTGTGTTTTTTTTTACATTGTGAGTGGTGTTTTAATGTTTTTGGCAGAAATGTTGTTTGTCAGTATTGTTTATTATTATTATTATTATTCCTCTCAGTGTTCCTATCACTAGTCTTTTCCTGTTAAAAGTGAGTGGTGTTTCCATTAGTAGTGTTTCCCCACCAGGAGTATTTACTTTTTTTTTGTTAGAATTGTTGATATGTCAGTGTTTTTATTTTCTTGTTAGAATAGTTTGTACATGAGTATTGTTATCGTCAGTATTGTTTCTCTGTCAGTAGTGTTTTTTTGTGTTTTTTTTACATTGTGAGTGGTGTTTTAATGTTTTTGGCAGAAATGTTGTTTGTCAGTATTGTTTATTATTATTATTATTATTCCTCTCAGTGTTCCTATCACTAGTCTTTTCCTGTTAAAAGTGAGTGGTGTTTCCATTAGTAGTGTTTCCCCACCAGGAGTATTTACTTTTTTTGTTAGAATTGTTGATATGTCAGTGTTTTTATTTTCTTGTTAGAATAGTTTGTACATGAGTATTGTTATCGTCAGTATTGTTTCTCTGTCAGTAGTGTTTTTTTGTGTGTTTTTTTTACATTGTGAGTGGTGTTTTAATGTTTTTGGCAGAAATGTTGTTTGTCAGTATTGTTTATTATTATTATTATTATTATTATTATTATTATTATTATTCCTCTCAGTGTTCCTATCACTAGTCTTTTCCTGTTAAAAGTGAGTGGTGTTTCCATTAGTAGTGTTTCCCCACCAGGTGTATTTACTTTTTTTTTGTTAGAATTGTTGATATGTCAGTGTTTTTATTTTCTTGTTAGAATAGTTTGTACATGAGTATTGTTATCGTCAGTATTGTTTCTCTGTCAGTAGTGTTTTTTTTGTGTTTTTTTTTACATTGTGAGTGGTGTTTTAATGTTTTTGGCAGAAATGTTGTTTGTCAGTATTGTTTATTATTATTATTATTATTCCTCTCAGTGTTCCTATCACTAGTTTTTTCCTGTTAAAAGTGAGTGGTGTTTCCATTAGTAGTGTTTCCCCACCAGGAGTATTAACTTTTTTTTTGTTAGAATTGTTGATATGTCAGTGTTTTTATTTTCTTGTTAGAATAGTTTGTACATGAGGATTGTTATCGTCAGTATTGTTTCTCTGTCAGTAGTGTTTTTTTGTGTGTTTTTTTTACATTGTGAGTGGTGTTTTAATGTTTTTGGCAGAAATGTTGTTTATCAGTATTGTTTATTATTATTATTATTATTATTATTATTATTATTATTCCTCTCAGTGTTCCTATCACTAGTCTTTTCCTGTTAAAAGTGAGTGGTGTTTCCATTAGTAGTGTTTCCCCACCAGGAGTATTTACTTTTTTTTTGTTAGAATTGTTGATATGTCAGTGTTTTTATTTTCTTGTTAGAATAGTTTGTACATGAGTATTGTTATCGCCAGTATTGTTTCTCTGTCAGTAGTGTTTTTTTTGTGTTTTTTTTACATTGTGAGTGGTGTTTTAATGTTTTTGGCAGAAATGTTGTTTGTCAGTATTGTTTATTATTATTATTATTATTCCTCTCAGTGTTCCTATCACTAGTCTTTTCCTGTTAAAAGTGAGTGGAGTTTCCATTAGTAGTGTTTCCCCAACAGGAGTATTTACTTTTTTTGTTAGAATTGTTGATATGTCAGTGTTTTTATTTTCTTGTTAGAATAGTTTGTACATGAGTATTGTTATCGTCAGTATTGTTTCTCTGTCAGTAGTGTTTTTTTTGTTTTTTTTTACATTGTGAGTGGTGTTTTAATGTTTTTGGCAGAAATGTTGTTTGTCAGTATTGTTTATTATTATTATTATTATTATTATTATTATTATTCCTCTCAGTGTTCCTATCACTAGTCTTTTCCTGTTAAAAGTGAGTGGTGTTTCCATTAGTAGTGTTTCCCCACCAGGAGTATTTACTTTTTTTTGTTAGAATTGTTGATATGTCAGTGTTTTTATTTTCTTGTTAGAATAGTTTGTACATGAGTATTGTTATCGCCAGTATTGTTTCTCTGTCAGTAGTGTTTTTTTTTTTGTTTTTTTACATTGTGAGTGGTGTTTTAATGTTTTTGGCAGAAATGTTGTTTGTCAGTATTGTTTATTATTATTATTATTATTATTATTATTATTATTATTATTATTCCTCTCAGTGTTCCTATCACTAGTCTTTTCCTGTTAAAAGTGAGTGGTGTTTCCATTAGCAGTGTTTCCCCACCAGGAGTATTTACTTTTTTTGTTAGAATTGTTGATATGTCAGTGTTTTTTTTTTTTTCTTGTTAGAATAGTTATCATTATCGTCATTATTGTTTCTCTGTCAGTAGTGTTTTTTTTTTTACATTGTGAGTGGTGTTTATGTTTTGTTTTTTGCTCAGAAATGTTGTTCGTCAGTTATTGTTTTTTCCTGCCAGTGTTGCTATTTGAGTCACGTCCCCATGAATAGTCCTTTCCTGTCAGTAGTGTTTCTTCTTGTCAGAATGCTTACTCTGTGAGAGGGATGTTTTCATTAGTAGTGTTTCTCTGTGCCAAATACAACAATTACATGGAACTAAAACTTAATTATTTACCTTAATACCGTAGACATTAAAGCTTTGTATAGCCGCAGTACAAATGTACAGAAGCAGGATTTAAAAAAAAAAAAATTCTTGGCAAATCGACCTCAATTAAAGCAAGTGAATAGTTTTTTAAAATGTGCTTCTGAGAACCAGACAATTTCATTAAGTAGTCTGAACTATTTGGCATGATTCATTTCTAAGAACTTTCTAAGTAATTTTCTCGCAGTCTGAGAATGTAGAAGCACACTATGCCATCTGTACTGCTTGAATTACTCAGAATGTGGCAGAAAGAAGTTATACTTCTCCAGACCATGTGTTTTTAAATCTTTACCATTCCTGGAACTTGTGACGAAATGTAGAACAGTCGCTTCTCTTGTACAGTACGTCCCCACACGTGAGCATCCATACAGGGAAATTTAAAAGCTCCTTCCCAGGTTTCTCCTCGGGCGCATCTGGCCTGGAACAAAAGCATCAGATAAGGAAGTGGACGCTGAGTGAACGCTCTATCTGTTATTTGGGTCAAGACCGATAAACCCAGAGTGCGATTTGCCATCTGCACAGGCATGCGGAGAGACAGACACGGGTCACTTGGCACTCATCAAAACTTCAGTATCCTCTAGGCGAGGTCACACACTTTTTCAGACCTTGAATTCGAACGATAGATTAGGTTCGCCGCTGCAGAACAGCATCGGCGTTAGGGAGAGCATGCGGGGGGAAAAAAGGGACAATGGGCTCGGGGTTGATTTATGGCGACTCTGGGAGCCATAATGTGGACGTGTAACAAGGAATCAATGGGCTAGAAAAATGCTAACAGCAGACCTTTATAGCCCGAGCCTCTGTCTCGCTGCTATTTAATTAATTTTGCTCGTTTTTCCCTTCATGTCTCTCTCTCTCTCTCTCTCTTTCTTTCGCTCTGTTGACTGAGATGTGTGATTGAGAGGTCGATCAGCGTTGCTCGTACGTCTCCAGCAGAACGCTATGAGGGGATGCTCGTCAAGAAACACCAAGCAAAACAGCAGTGACAGATATGATGAGTTTTCTCTAGTGAGCAGCTACCTCCAGGTGAGAGAGGTAAGCGGGAAGAAAATTATAAAACGGAGGAAAGTTAACCCTGTTGTGGCTTCTATACTCTAGATTAACTGAAGTTTCATCGTGAGAGTTTTTTTTTTTTTTTTTTTTTAGCTCAATCATGTTCTGTTCTTATTATTTCTTTACTGTCATTTCAGTCTGAGGAGTGATTTTTTTTTCTTATTCTTCTTTTTTTTTTCTCTTTTTCTACTGACGTTTTCTCAGCCAGAACTGACTAATGTTACTCAGACTGACGAGCCCCCCCCCCCCCCCCCCCCCTCGTCATTAAGTCCCACGAAGAAGCCCCGCCTCCATCAATGAAAATGAAACACACTAAGCCACACCCATGATGAGGTGTTAGTGCGCATTGATGCTGTGTGTCTTTCCTGTGTCTTGGTAATATATTTCAGTGTAATAATAGTGAGTGTTGATCCTATGCTGAGTGTGTGTGTGTGTGTGTGTGTTGATCACGGTGTGGTGTTGATGGTAAGTTAAAGCGGGGTGTTGATTGATTGATTGTGTCGTTAGCATGTCTTGATGGTGTGTTTTCTGGCTGTATGTTGATTTTATATTAATGTTTTCATGTTGCGTGTGTTGACGATGTGTACAGATGTTGTGCATTTACCCTGTGTATGATGTGTTGTAATGTCGTAATGGTGTGTTTTGGTGTTTTGCGTAGACAAGGTGCGTTTCTCTAGATGCTGTGTACTTTTCTCAATGGTGTTTGTTGATGTTTTATTGGTTTGTTGATTTCGGTTTTGATTGAATTCTTTCAGATATTATTTGAGTCCAACTGGACTCATACAACAAACAGTGCTAGGTGTTACTTCAACACTGGGGAATGTGTGTGTGGTGTTTCTTGATATAACGATAGCTTGTGTTACTGTATTGATACTGATTATTTATTTATTAACAATGTGTGTTATTCTCATGATTGTGTGTGTTGATGTTGTCTTTGTATGTTGTATTTCTGGCGTGTGTTTTGATGATGTGTGTTGTCTTGATGGTGTGTGTTGATGTAATGATGTCATATGTTGATGTTTTGATGCGTATTATGATGTCTTGATGGTGGGTGTTGACATATTGAGGGCATTTGTTGTTGTCTTGATGGTGTGTGTTGACATGTTGAGGGCATTTGTTGTTGTCTTGATGGTGTGTGTTGGCACATTAATGGTGTGTGTTGACGTATTGATGGTGTGAATGCCTTGATGGTTTGTATTACTGTGTTGACGGTATGTGTTGATGTCTTGATGGTATGTGTTGACGTCTTGTTGCCATGTGTTGATGTCTTGATGTTGTGTTTCAATGTGTTGATGTTGTTTGTTGATGTATTCATGCCGTTTGTTGTTTTCTTGACAGTGTGTGTTGAAGTTTTAAAGTCGTGCTGTCGCCTTGATGTTGTTTGCTGATGTACTGATGGAGATTATTGATGTATTGATGGTGTGTGCCAATGTACTGATGGTGTGTATTGACGTTGTGTATCACTGGTGTGTGTTTTTCCCCCTGCTAGGATCTCTGACTCTCTTCGTAGCGGGCAGTTTAGCACTCTGACCACACGCTACACTGACCTTTACATCCTTTAAGGGGAAAATAACACACAAGAAGGATGGAAGCTGCCAGTTCAGAGGCGGTGCTTCCAAATGGGTGTGCGCAATCAGCTGCCTAAGTGTCTTTAAGTGTGTGTGTGAGATAGCTTATACCCTCTCATCATTCTTATTATGCCATTAATGAGAGATCATGATGTCATGCATGACTCATCACTACCGTTTTTATGCATTTTTTCCACTATTTCAATTGGTGCAAGTTACCTTAAATGCTTTAAGTAAAGTCTTTTGCTCTTGAATCGCAATAACATTAACGGGAACCTGCAGGTTTAAAGCATTCCTTTTTGATTAGTGTTACTTGATTTAATGTAAAAGCTGTAAAAAGCGGTTCTTTTTTTATTTAATTTCAAAGTTTGACGTGTGAAACATTACAGAAACTTTCTTTCTGTTTGCGTGTTCGGATTTAATTGATCCTGCTTTTCCGCAGCCTTCAGCCCAGACGATAATCGTTTTTCATCCTCTCGCTCCTGCCACGGGAAAAAAAAAAAAAAATCAAAAGTGTGATCTTAAATCGCTAATAGAGTGCCAAGCAGAAGCAGTGCTTTTGTTTTGGCACAACCGTCCAGAGGGACTCGGGTATTCGGTTTCCTGGTCTGGAAACGCAGTTGTAGCCTGAACGTGTCGGATTTGCTTCACGGGTTTGCTTCTCACGTGTGCAGATGTGCGAAAACGGGTTCGGGTCTTTGTTTCCAGCCCGTTTGGCAGAACGTCGTACATCAAGAACAAAACCTGACAGCGGAAATAGTGGTAATTAGCCCTGTGTACTGCCACTGCCTTATTGCCCCAGACAGACTAATCCTGTAATTACACTATTAGTCTGGCCATTTTCCCATTTTCCTCAAGATGTAAACAAGAACAACCCTGCACTAATTAGACGTAGCATTAAGAGGACTTTTTTTCACGAACCACCTATGAAGTACACGGCATGTAATCAAAGAGCAACAAAAGTTTCAAAACTCTTGAATACAATTGCCATGACAAATAAGTAATCCTCTTAAGCTTTGATTACCCATAATTCCTTGGGAGGGGGGGGGGGGGCACGAGGTTTTTTAGGTTTGTGCAGACATATTTAAAAAGTACATTTAAACAAGTGCATAAGAGGAAAATAATGGACAACATGGGACGTGACGAATCAGTGTTCGTATCCCAAAGCTGTGATTCGGCGTCCTGCTGATATCCAGCACAACAGCACAACCTCGGGTTTGATATCACTTCTTACAACAGTTACTCAAACACCAATTTTTTTTTAAAGAAAATTATAGGTTATCATTTTTTGGGTTAATTTATCCAGTTATTTTGACCTAAACTAGACCTACGTTCCCCCCGAGGCGACTGACAGATAGTGTACTGTAAGTAGCGGTTATTAGAACACCTGTGATGAGGAGTGATACATACTGTTAGATATCCTCGTGCTGTTAGAGTCTATTATCACCACTCGTGGACTGCCTGGAGAGTTTGGTTCTTCCTGGTGAGCAAAAAATAATAATAATAACGACTGAAGGTTAAAAAATGTTGACAATAGAGACTCCCTTCCATAAGCAAGAAAAAAATTGGTTTTTTTTTTTTCATTTGTGAGGGCCTGGCAATTTTTTCAGTTTTTAGTTATGAAAATAACTGCAAACTAATTGCATTGTGAAACATGCTGAAAATCAACTTTTAATGGATAAAAGTAAGGTTGTCTTGCACGGCATGACATCACCCATAAATAACTGACTTAATGAACTAAAACAATGTTTTCACAATACAAGGGGGCGTTCCCTAATACATCACTCAACTCCAATCAACTCGAATTACTGAGATTAGCTGAACCCTCCTAATCCTCTTAGGCTTTCTTGAAGTTTCTTTGAAGAAAAAAATGTAGCTTATTGTATCCGAAGGAGGATTCTGGTGCATTATATTAAAAGAAAATTAAATGCACTATTAAATATTCAGCATCTGTTATAAGACCAGATTAATGCAGGCGCCGTATGTGAATGTAAATTCCTTGAACGAGATTTATTTTTTGCAAAGTTTTGGAAAGTAGTCATATTTAACAAATTATGAGCCCATGTTATGAATTTTATGCAGATTTCGCAAAGGTAGAAATGAATTTTACCATGTTGAAGGCAGAAATATGAACACAATGGGAAATCTATCAGCTTTAGTGTTCTGAAAAAGTTCAGAACTATTGCTTGTTAGGGGTAAGGGAAAGTTTATCACCCATATTTTCTTGGTGAAAAGTAATTTGTAACATATGAAGACTTGAAGACTTTTTTTTTTTTTTTTAGAACATTACCTTTGATTAAATGCACTACTGCATATTCAGCATCTATTAGGATAACGAGGCAATTCAGTCAGTCTGTGTGGGGATAGTTTAATTTAAAATATGGCATTAAAGAAGCACAGAGTTTCACGCTTTCTCATAAAATTTGCTTCATAAAATTAAAGTTAAGGGAGTCGGTGTTATAATATTTATATTTGCCAAAAGCATAAATTCATTTTACAACTGGAGAGTAAAGCTGATGTACAGCTTATTAATGTGGTGTGGTTATGTAATATGTAATAGGGTGTTCAGCATTCCAAAGGATTTACCATGGAACTTTTACAGCCAGCATTTGCAGTATTTCCATTCTATCTAGCAAGCAATATACTGTATTTACTGTTTTGGAAGCTAAAAAATATATATTTCAGATAAAGAAAATAATAATAATGATATACTGTATAAAACCACCAATCCAACCAAACCTCCAACAAACGTATATATTTAGCTTATACTGTGTGAGTTAAATTATATATGCATGCAATACTGTGCTCCAGGACTGATTGCCAGACTGTAATATTGAAATGCCTTTAATGAAAAGTTGATCTTTATTATTTGACTTAAAGTTTAACATCAGATTAAGATGAATTTCTGCTAGAAAATCTATTGCATTGTTAATGCAAACTTTTATATATCAGCTCGAATATATATCAACTACGTACAATTAATTTGAATGAAATGAACTCAAATTCAACTACTGCTCATACAAATTAACGTAGCATTAACTTATTTACTCTGCTTTAGTTTCACTGCAAGCCATTCCCTTAACTCGGCATTATTTATTCAAAAAATTATTATAGTTTTCCACTCATTTCAGCATATCACTAAACCCTCAGAATTTAAGTCACTCAACTCAATCTTAACTCAAATCATAGCGTAAATTAATTAAACTGATTCAATCATCTCAAATAATCCAATTAAACTGAACTAAATACAAAAGTGCATACGTAACTCAATGTTAAAACTAATTCAACTTAGATCAGCTCCAACTCCAGTCAAAATAATTCAATTCAACTCAAATTAGTTTAAAACTCAAATCACTTTCTCAGACCAATTCAACTCTACATCAAATCAAATTATTCATTTAAATTTAATTTCCTCTTAGATCATTTTCTCAATCCTATTAACTTAAATATTCACACTAATTTCACTTAAAAGATTCCGTCAATCTAATCAACACAATGAACTAATTGGACAACTCGAATTATTTCCTAAAGGTTCCCTTAATTTTAACTCAACCTTCAACTCAAGGTCAACGCATTACTATCTACTTCATTTACTCTGATTTTGTCAGTCAATCTAGATGACAGCGTGGCTCATTTAAATGTGTTCATGTTTACCCATGTTAATGTTTAGCTAAACAGTATTTTCCCTAGTACTGATTTGATCTGTGGGCCTTAATCCCTGAACCGATCTCCCATCAGACAATCCTGATTCTGCTGTTGCCATGGATACGACCCCAGTTAGGACAGCAGCATCATACAGTATGTAAACTTGGAATGCAATAATAAAGGATTAATGAGATAAATCACTTGACCCTCAGTAGTGGCACTTTTCATATTCTGAAATAGAAGCTCTAAGTGAATTAAAGGAATTGCACACATAAAACATGGCGATAAATAAATCAATAAATCTAACAAAATCAATAAGGTGCTTTCTCTAACTGAAGTGTTAATAAACTAGCTCGTAACATCTTTGATTTATAAACTATCCAAAGAAGGAGGGAATAATCCCCCCCCCCCTTTTTTTTTTAAGTCTGAGCCAATGAAGAAGTGGTCTTCACAAATTCTAACAAAAGCAGGTTCTTGTCCATTGTCTTTGCTCGACAGGAACAAAGAACCTACTGTCCTTTTGGATTATTGTAATCACTAACATAGCTGCGATTACGTCAAAGACTGCTGTCAGAAAGGATTTGTTTGAGGGTTTATAATTTACAGCCAAAACCTATAATCAAGTGCCTTTCACACCCCTATTGTGTCTTGCCAGGTGTGTGTGTGTGTGTGTGTGTGTGTGTGTGTGTGTGTGTGTGTGTGTGTGTGTGTGTGTGTGTGTGTGTGTGTGTAGGCATGCCAGGAGTGTTGGCCCAGAATAAATCGCCTCTGCAGGTAACCCTCTTACCTTCAGCATTCATTAATTATGAATATAATTTTTCTGAAGAAAACGCTCCTTGACAAGCCCTCTTAGAAACATTACTAAACTTATGCACCACCGACGAAGTTACATCTTTCAGCAAAGACGTAAGTGTGTGTTCAATGGGGGGGGATTTTTCTTTTTGTAAACATGTATGAGGTAGGTAGGGAGAGTTTTGCATAACATTTACATCCTTAACATGTAAATTGCACTTTGACACTTCATGCTTTTTTTAAATATATTGCTTATGTTCCTTGAGGTGAAATTAGTTGTAAATTTCTGGAAGGAGTCTCCAGTGTCAGCGCTTTTTCCATAAGATTCAAAAACAAGACAATTTTCATTTGAGTGGTTCACTCTCTGTAGTGGTTAGTACTGTCGCCTTGCACCTCCAGGGTCCAAAAACCAAAAACAACCATAAAAAGTCATGATTTTGTGTATTTGTGCTACAGTATTTCTTTGCCTTTGACTCATTTTCCGATTTTTTGCTCAGTCATGTTTGGGGATGTTGGTTAAAATGCGTTAAAATTCAGTTCATTATATTGCCTATTTTGTGCTGAAAAAAGTATGTCACTCTGTCCTGCACAATCCTAGGGTTAGGGTTAGGGTTAGGGTTAGAGTCATATACATCTTCATTTAAAAAATATCAAAACAAGTTTATTAAAATGTTTTTTTAAATGGCAAAAAGTATGGCTAAAATGCTATAAGCTTTAAGGACTACCTTGAGTACCTGATTTGAGTTGGTACTAAATTGAGAGAATTTACAATTTGCGTTGATACTAAATTGAGCAGATTACTGATACTGAAATTCACTGAAAATGAATGATTTGAGTTTCGATTTAATTGAATTAGTTTGAGCAAAATAGATTTTTACTTTGAGTTTAGTTTGAGTGAATGATTAGAGTTGATACGGAGTTGAGTGACTCTATTAAGGTGAGTGAGCTGAGTGACTAGTTTATGGTTCTATAAATGGATAGAAAGTATACGTACTGTATAATTCATTAATAGACTTGTATTTGTTGTTCCATTGACAATCTGCTGTGGCATATTGAACAAAACACTTAGGGATGTTTGTTATTAGGAAATAATTTTCTTGTATATTGATTATGATATCAGTAACTCTACGACCACACGGTCATTGACTGCTTTCCTACACCATCAGGGTTTTTTTTTTTATTCCTAACATATATACAGTATGAGCACAATGCATTTAAGGGTGGCAAAAAAAATTAATAGTTACCAACTGATTGAGTTCTCGTACTATATTAGTGGTTTATCAATAAACATTGTAAAACGTACAGTACAAAACTTCTAAATCGTACCTTCCTATATCTTCCTTGCTTTATTCAGTTTTCTTGCATACTGTATTGCACTGTATTACTACACTTAGTTCTTTTCTGCACTCTTTTCACCTCGCCATTAACGTTAACCCAATTTTCTTCCAATTTACAGGAAAATATGACATCATTTCCACCCAGAAAGCACAGTCAAGCATGCTTTCTTGGACTCCAGACACGGTCGGCTCATAATCCTAACTATATAAAGAAACCTCAGACAGGCACGCCACTTGAGAATACAGTTTTCTGGATCTTGATCTTGATCTTGGTTGGCATGGTGTCATCATGATTATGGGCACAACAGCAGTCGCCCAGACTCTATGTGATTAATATATTTATCTCAAGCCCCTCCTGAATCACTGCTTTGAAACACAGGAGGTACCAACCTGAGGCGTCTTTGTTCCTGAGAAGCCGTTCTTCACCTCCTCACATGCCGAGTCACTGCATTATAAAGCATGATTAATTGCCTTTTTTTCTGCTCTTTCAGAACTTAAAATAGAGCGCAGGCTCATTTTTTACCATTTCTCTTAGAATTAATGGCAGCCAGCGTGTTCGAGGGAGATCAGGCAAATCCATACAAAAGCAGCATACACACGCACGCGCACGCATCCTTTAACGACTCAGCGTTTGGTCGATGCCCATCCTCTCAGTTTTGAGTGGAAAAGTTTGATGGAGAACTGGAACACGTCCAGCTCACATCAGCATTCTGCTCGATCGATGCACATCGATGAAGGTAAGTAGGTGCTTAATCATTTTTAATTAGTGATAAGCAGACATCTTGTCCATTCTGGTAAATAGGCCGCCATCTGGTCCCGCTCGGGTCAAGTTTTTCCATTCCGACGACTTAATTGTGATTCATTCTATCTGCTGGAAATTGTAAACGCTGCCGTGATGATCGATATTGCTGTGGGAGCTTTGAACAGATTACAGCAGAGGTCATTCATTCTTTCATTAATTCACATCTAAAACAAACAAAAAAAAACAGCTTACAAGCACAAGTTCCTGTCCATTGTTTAATTAACCTTAGGGTCTTCATTGGGATTTTTTTTTTTTTTTTTACTTTTACGCAAAGTAGGATCATTGAAAAATATTTCAACAGCATAAAACTTCTGAACCCCAACGGACAAAGCGGGGGGGAAAAAATCCTATTAGTGTTTTGGATTGGCATTTTATTTCACCATGGTGCTGGAGGTCATGTTGGTCTCTCAGAGTTCCAACATGATCCAGGATTTGGTCCCAAGCCTTCGGATACTTTATTACCTCTTGTTTTACCTTACATCATTTTATAATTGCATGAATAACCCATTTTCTCTATTCCTAAATTATTTCATGTGCATATACCCTTAAAGAAAAGGATTTCTTTGCAGGTTTTAGGTTAAAGCCGCAGAACACCATCCTGACAGTGAAGCCTGGTGATGGAAGCATCACGTCTCACGCTCTGCTTTTAGACCCATCATTATCTTTAGGAACGAATAGCATCCAAATGGATCAGTTAACTTTTTTTTTCCCTTTACAAATCCCATGCGATCCTTGTGAGTCTCATTTCGGATATTTCTTTTGTCCTGGATGTGTTTCTAGGATGTCAAGTGCACGTACAGAGGCCATTTAATCAGAGATCAAAAGGTGTTTCATCAAAGGCTACTCAGAGCTAAAGGGCATGGGGTGGAAACACAGAATCGTTTGCTCAAATTTATGAAGTGCTCGAGCCATTTGCAATTTCATTTCTGATTTTAACATTTCTGTCTGATAGCTACACCGTGAGCTTGTGGATATCGATGAGAACTGGAGGCCTACTTCAGGAGAAGAAAGGGGTTGGTGAAGTAGATCTGTTTTTAGAAAAAAAAAATAGGTCTGGTTCTACAATCCAGAATTATTAAATCCCATACTACGTAGTGCACCAGGTTTTAAACCACTAAGCCCTTTTTCCACTGAATACACAAATATTGTACATTTAATGTACAATAAAGTTTTTTTTTTATATTGTAACATGATTACATCATCACTCCACTTCAAGTCATAAATACTGTAGGAACACCTACAGTATACACACAATAGGCTGACTGGCACACCTGCCCTCTTGTGGCCTATTGCTTTACTACAAGATGAGATTCGGTTTCTCTCTGCTGTAATTATTTTCATGTATTTTTTTGTTTCCTTCAGTGGACAGTGCCATTGCAGTGTTATTATTGTTATAACAAGGTTGATTGATTGTGCCTTAAATAAATAAATAAATAAATAAATACCATTTATTGTCTGGCATGCACCCAATCCTATCACGCTTATCCGTTTCATTTTGGACATCTAACTGTGATTTTTTTCTGGTTCTCTTTTTTTTTTTTTCACCATTCCTGTACATTTGTTTATTTGCTAGTGAAGTTACTAATGAGCTTTGGTAATGTAGGAAAAATGAAGTGTAGAAATCAAAAAGTTCAACAGGAACAAAACTCAGCATTTGGAGCACTTAGTTTTCATGGATGATGAAGGGCTTTATTTATTTACAAAAAAAAAAATGTTTTTTTTACCAACATGCTTAATTTATTCTACCTTCTTAATGAGGCCTGCAAAGTTGAACTTTCTTTGCTTCTAATCACCTGACAGCTCTATAAAGGGCCAGATGACATTTCCTGTTTATCCCGCCGTGGGGAAATCGCCTCGGGAAGCTCTGCTAATAATGGAGCAACCTAATAACTGAGACTTTTATTTATTTATTTATTTATTTATTTATAAATGCACATTGTACTTCATGTCCATGGGAAAAAGAATAGTGCTGTGTGTAGTCTGTAATTACAAATGCATTTTTACTGAAATGATACGGTATCTGTGTAGAATCTGTAACTCATTGCACTTTAAACTGATTTTAATCAGGCCACACCTCTTTCGATCTGACTGACAGGCACATAAGACACTTATCCATCACTGGTCATGATAACCACATGGGTCATGCCTCTGTTATTAGTTTTAAAGCGCAAAAGCCTCACCCTCTTTATTGGTTCTGTTAAGCAAAAGGTCATGGCTTCTTTATTAATTATGGATTAACACAGAGGCCACGCCTGCTTTATTCTCACTGACACGTTGCAATATTATTTTAAGGTCATCAAATGCAAGCTGCGTTAATAGTCGAGGGGGTGCCCAAACTTTTGCATTGAACCCTTAATCTGTTTATGGTTATACTCTGATCTTAGACGTGGGAAGGAGAAGAGTGCTGGTGTAACACCCGAACTCTATCCCCTTTTACTTGCCGCCTCGCTGGAGAGAAATCGAAGCCGTTGCATGAGGGCCTGGGCTGCGTCTCAATCTGCATTCAGGCAGGCAGAGACAGAGAGAGAGAGAGAGAGAGAGAGAGAGGGAGAGACGGAGGAGACGTGTATTTACTCTGGATCTGTAGTGATAGAACCCAGCAGCACCAAATTAACCTCCTCATCCAAGAACGCGTGTCCCTGAAGGCATTCGAATGGGGTTCATATTGATCAGAACACACTGGAGAAGGGACGTGGCAGAGAGCGGTGGGGGGGGGGGGGGGGGGGGGGGGGGGGGGGGGGGGGGGGGGGGGGGGGGGGGGTGGGAGGGGGGGGGGGGGCGTCAGGTGGTGTGAGCTCTCAGTAAGCCCTCTGGCTGTGCTGTGTGAGATTTGCCAGCAGTGGGTCTGCAGTGTGTGTGTGTGTGTGTGTGTGTGTGTGTGTATCCACAGCCCCTGCGGTCTGTCTGACGAGGCTTGTTAGGAGATGCTTAAAATAGCAAACATCACTACCTGCCACACGGCTCATGGCAGAAGGTTACCTGATGCCCAAAGTGTGGAGGAATGAAAGCGCGCGCGCGAGAGAGAGAGAGAGCGAGAGAGACCAGAAGGGAGGGAGGGAGGGAGGGAGGGAAAGAGAAATAAATTGATTGTGAATGTGCATCAGTGAGATATGAGATCGGAAGCTTATGCAAGTGAAAGAAGTGAGCGAGTGATTTGGTGAATGAGTGGGATGAGTGGATGAGTGAGAGAGAGCAATAAAAAGCAAAGTGAGTGAATGAGTAAAGGAACGTGTGAATGAATAAGGAGCTGCAGTTGATTAATGAAGAATAAATGAGTGAACAATGAATAAATGAATTGGTCAGGTAAAAAAAAAAAAAAAAAAAAAGCCCGTAAAAGAGTGAGACAAGAGGAGAGAAAGAGAATTAGTATGAAAGTGAGAGACTGATTACGAGTCGATTAGTGAAAGCAAGAGGGAGCGAGAGAATGGGAGAAGAAGAGAAAGAGATCTAAACAATGAGAGAAAGATGCAGGGATTGGATTGGAAAGCAAGGAAATGAAAAAGAGAGAAAGGGAGAGATTCAAGAGAAATGAGTATTGTGGAGTCAAATCGCAGAATGGAAGGATACGTGTAGCGTCTGTGTGTGTGTGTGTGTGTGTGTGTGTGTGTGTGTTACACTTCTCCCTGAGCACATGTTCATACTGAAGGAAGTGTATGTTGAGATTCCCAGTGTGTCTGCAGTAGAGACAAAAAACAAAAGAACATGAGGAAAGAGAGAGAGAGAGAGAGAGAGAGAGAGAGAGAGAGAGAGAGAGAGAGAGAGATCATCCATGCTTTCTTTCAGTGTGTGGATTAGTGATTTAAGCGCTGCAACACGTCCCTCAGTAGTGTGTGTGTGAGCAGATATTACACTGTCCTACTGTAAAAGTTTATAGCAGAAACACTTCTGCCATGTTTTTTTTTTTTTTTTTTCATCAAACTCAACTCGTCCGGTAAGTGAGCCGAAGAGATGAAAAGAAAGTGCATTAGTGATGTCACATGATCAACAGACGCCGCTTATTCTGTAAAAAAAAAAAAAAAAAAAAGCAGGATGTAGCAAAATGAAACATGGCTAATTATTCAATATCAAAAATCTATCTGTCCATATAAAAAAATTAAAAAACTGGAAAGTTGGCATGTCTGTACATTGAAGATATTTGTGGGGAAAAAAAATAACAATTGTGAGATCGTAAGATGAGTAATAGAACACATCAAGAAGTTTTTTGGAATTCTTGTCCGTCCAGGCCCCCCCATGACCCTGAATACAGGATTAAGCGGTATAGATGATGACGTATGATATAACATAACATCATACTCTGTGGTGTTGAGGTGGTGAATTGAGGTGGTGGAGGAACAGTAAACGTTCCTTAACGTAGCAGCAAGAATTTTAAAAGATTGTGCAAAAGGTAATCCAGTAATGAATATTGTGCAAAAGAGCATTTACTTTGCATTTAAATGCATAGCGCCCTTATATCATAATAAAATTATAAAAATCGACCTTAAAAAAATGATTCGTTTTGGTCTCAAAACTCAACAGATGGCGCTGTACATTTCTTAATACTAAATAAAAAAATAAAAAAATATTCAATTCTTTCCATTTTATCTGTAAAGCTTATGATTGTGCAATGGAAATCTACTTAGTAAACAGCTTAAATCTCACACCTGCATTCCGTGCTTCACTATAACATGTAAAGATTTTAGTTCATTCCAAAATTCAACACATGGCGCTGTACATTTTTTTTTTTTTTTTAATGCGATTAAAGTCGCAGGCACATCTAATAAAGCCAAAACAAACAAACTAAATTCCCATAAGCAAAAAATACATTTATTCCAGCATTTATTTAGGCAATTATTTATGCATTAGCTAATTTTATTTATTTTATTTTTTTTTAAACTTGTGTAAAATTAACCCTTCTTCCATTATTTTTCCCTGTACATCAGGTTTGGCCCTAATATCCAGGATTTTTTTTTTCTTTTCAATAGATAACCCTGAGACTGGAACTAACTTGTTTTATGAGCATTCATCAACAGTAAATGTGACAATAAACAGAAAGAAGTATGACTTTCAATAACCTATAAGAATAAAAAAAAAAAAAAAAAAAACACTTCAGAAAGATTTTCTAAGCTTTTCTTCCATTTAGTCTTACTGTATATTACAAGAGATTTAATAAAAAGTTTAACATCAGACTCAAAACTCGCTCGACTTCAGTAAAGTCCAGGAAATTCATTTACATCCTGTCAGTCTTCCTGGACCTGTAATATGCACAATCGATATCAGACTTGCATTTATTAAACCCAGCACACAGGACCGTCGGGAATATCAGATGTGTTTACCCGATAACCAAGCCATGGAAAAACTGCTTTAATTTTTCTTAATGTCCTAATATCCTATTTCTAATATCATTTTATCTACAGCAATATCTAAATGATTTATAATATCCAATATCCTTCAACTATTCTGACTGTATCATAAAACTTTCATCTTCAGCAGGGGTTCTCAAACTGGAAACTGAGCGTGTCTCCCTCATAGGAGCCCCCTTCTCCGCCCCAAAAAAAGTCTCAAAGGTTGCATCTGTACTTAATCATTTAGTTTTTAATTTCGTCAGTTTATTAAATTTTTCATGACCCAACTTGTAAGACTGGCAAATGTTTAAAAATATCCTACCTATTAAAACATTATTAAAATTGTGCCGTCTACTCACAATTCATGACCATCCTGTGCCCACCTTGCTCTGAGATGGCATATTTTACCTTCAAATGATATCATAACTGCAAAAAAGAAAGAAGATTAAGAAAGATTTAACATTCCTAAACATTATTATCCAATATTTTACTATGTGCTTTGGTTCATTTGAAAATCCTTATCTACAGCCCTTCCAAGCCCTTTAAATGTTCCACTTTACATTTTTGGTAGATGTGTTGGACTTCACCTGATTGAGCCATCTCTACCAATCGGTTGACGTATACTATGCTAAAGAAAACGCTAGGGTCTTTAAACAATATGTCTTTTTAATTGCTTCGTAGCAAACATGAGAAACAAAATAAATCATGCTTTCTTCAGAATTTGTAAATATTAGGGAGGCGCTGATACTGATACTAGTATGGGATATCGGATTGATGCCATGCTCATGCACTCAACGGTATTCTGATACCAGCACTTTACAGCTGCACATGTAATGCCAGTCTCGTTTGTTGAGAAGGTAGGCAGATAAGCAAGGCATGATTAGCACTGAGCAGTGGACCAGTGGGAGTTGCCATTAAATCAGAGACATTCCTTCGACACACAGCTTGTCAGGAAGACAAACCACTGCAACAGGGCCATTGGTTAACAAAGTGCAGTTTCCTCACCGTATCCCAAAAAAGCCACACACGTATGTCTTTCCGTACCACACAGTAAAGTCCCCAGTGTTGATTTAACCAACTGGACTCACATATACAGTAGACTACAGGGTGTTAATTCAACAGTCTAAGTGTCAATTTAGCACGGGGGAATTAGCTGTGTTTGCAGTAGTATGGAAGGTGAAAGCCTGTTAGGCTCAGTGTCACATATTGAAGACAAAAACAGAAACATGCTCACAAGTGATAATGCAGAGAAGTTTCTTTTTAACCAAAACAAACCTGCTCCTTACTTTACAAAAAAAAAAAAAAAGGCTTAGCCCTCAGAGACAGCACTGCCAAATGTTAACATACAATAGCACATGTTTTAGTCGGTCGGGTAAAGTTATATATTCTGCTATAATTGTTTGTTGCATGATACGTAAATGAATTACAGTATTTGTTTAAGTGAGATGTGTGTGTTCAGGATTTGTTCCATGTTAGTTCAGGAATACTCAAAATTTTAAATGATGTGACATTGTCATGTTGCCTATTTAAATTTTCTACAGTTAAAAATAAGGACCGCTGATCGAAAAAAAACATGTTGAAAGTCATTCTTAGAAGTGTCATATTATTAAGTACAAATATTGTTGCTGGTACCTGTACTTTCCTTTGGGATCAATAAAGTATGTATGTATGTACACACGTGGACAAAACTGTTGGTACCCTTCGGTCAATGAAAGAAAAACTCACAATGGTCACGTAAATAACTTTAATCTGACAAAAGAAAAGAATCTATGAATGTTAACCAATGAAAGTCAGACATTGCTTTTCAACCATGCTTCAACGGAATTATTTTTAAAAAAATGAACTCATGGAACAGGCCTGGACAAAAATGATGGTACCCCTAACTTAATAGTTTGTTGCACAAACTTTTGAGGCAATCACTGCAATCAAACGATTCCTGTAACTGTCAATGAGACTTCTGCACCTCTCTGCAGGTATTTTGGCCCACTCCTCATGAGCAAGCTGCTCCAGTTGTTTCCGGTTTGAAGGGTGCCTTTTCCAGACGGCATGTTTCAGCTCCTTCCAAAGATGCTCAATAGGATTGAGGTCAGGGCTCATAGAAGGCCACTTTAGAATAGTCCAACGTTTTCCTCTTAGCCATTCTTGGGTGTTTTTCAGCTGTGTGTTTTGGGTCATTGTCCTGTTGCAAGACCCATGACCTGCGACTGAGACCCAGCTTTCTGACACTGGCCAGCACATTTCTCTCTAGAACCTCTTGATAGTCTTGAGATTTCATTGTACCCTGCACAGATTCAAGACACCCTGTGCCAGATGCAGCAAAGCAGCCCCAGAACATAACAGAGCCTCCTCCATGTTTCACAGTAGGGACAGTGTTCTTTTCTTGATATGCTTCATTTTTCCGTCTGTGAACATAGAGCTGATGTGCCTTGGCAAAAAGTTCCATTTTTGTCTCATCTGTCCATAGGACATTCTCCCAGAAGCTTTGTGGCTTGTCAACATGTAGTTTGGCATATTCCAGTCTGGCTTTTTTATGATTTGTTTTCAACAATGGTGTCCTCCTTGGTCATCTCCCATCTAGTCCACTTTGGCTCAAACAACGACGGATGGTGCGATCTGACACTGATGTTCCTTGACCATGAAGTTCACCTTGGATCTAGACTTTAGAAGTCTTTCTGGGCTCTTTTGTTACCATGCGGATTATCCGTCTCTTTGATTTGTCATCAATTTTCCTCCTGCGGCCACGTCCAGGGAGGTTGGCTACAGTCCCATGGATCTTACATTTCTGAATAATATGTGCAACTGTAGTCACAGGAACATCTAGCTGCTTGGAAATGGTCTTATAGCCTTTACCTTTAACATGCTTGTCTATAATTTTCTTTCGAATCTCCTGAGACAACTCTTTCCTTCGCTTCCTCTGGTCCATGTTGAGTGTGGTACACACCATGTCACCAAACAACACAGTGACTACCTGGAGCCCTATATATAGGCCCACTGACTGATTACAAGATTGTAGACACCTGTGATGCTAATTAGTGGACACACCTTGAATTAACATGTCCCTTTGGTCACATTATTTTCAGTATTTTCTAGGGGTACCATCATTTTTGTCCAGGTCTGTTCCATGAGTTTATTTTTTTAAATAATTCTGTTGAAGCATGGTTGAAAAGCAATGTCTGACTTTCATTGTTTATCATTCATAGAATCTCTTTAAATTATTACTTTTGTCAGATTAATGTATGTATGTTTGTATGTATGTATCTATCTTTCTTTCTATATATATATACTCAGTATCAGCACTGAAATAACTTGGTCTGATATAAAAAGGTCGTATCTGAGCAACACTACTAAATATATTGAACTTTTACCATGAAGTGACATCTCAACCCTTTGGAAGAGGCTTAGGTATGTAAGAAAAAAATATTTAAAAAAAAATAGCAAGCTGCTTGTTATTATTGTCGCATAAAAAGAAAAAAATAATAATTTGACAATGTCTTTTTTTCCCCTTGGGTTGGATTTTAAAGTGTCATCCACAATATGTTAATTCACCTTAAAATTCTGCTAGGAAATGTTGGTTATTATTATTTGGGATTATTCTGCTTCAAAGATTCTTTGTTGGTTATTTTGGATTATTTGGTGACATCTTTGCCATTCCTGTGGGTGGTTATTGGCGGACTCTTTGGCTATTATTCTGCAGTTAATTGGTAATGAAATTGTAATTGTAAAGACTGTTCAGTAGATTACTTAGTCCTTATTGGCGAATCTATGATTTAGTGATTTTTTTGTGATTATTTGGGTGGTTCTTTGAAAATTTAAATGAAAGTGAATGTTTGGGATTATTCTTAGGAATCTTTGATTATTCTATTATTTTGACTCTTCTGTGGATATCGGAGATTATTCAATTGTGGTGAATATTTCAGATTATGCACCTCTACTTTGTTGATATTTGGCAATTACTTTTTTTTTTTTTTTGGATGATTATTTGAAACTATTTGGTAATCATTTATTCGGTGATGATTTGACATTTGAAATCATTGTAAAACTGGAAAGCCAGGCAAGGATCACTATATTGTATTAATAAATACCATTACACCTCAAAAGGATTACAGAAGCCTGAATTAACAGTGTGTGTCATAGTTTTCATCAACAATGTGGCCAGCAGGAAACATTCCACCCAACAGGATCTGCAAGATTTTATGTTCAAAAACAATATAACAGTATATCTGAGTGATCCAAATAAAACAGCTTTAAATGAAAAATGCAATGAAAAATATAGAAACACTGTCTGCATTTTAAAGGGCATTTTTATAAAGGACAGAAAGAAATCCAGTCAAATGCATGCTCAGCATCTGGCAGAGTCATCTGGCACCAAAGTCAACACCTCGACTCACAGAGGAAATCTTATTAAAAATGGTCCGTGAGATCGACTGCCGCTATGAAATCATTTTTGCAGAAAGGCAAAGCAGAAGTGATTGAGGATGCTGAGGACTGTAAAGCAGGGGGTGACAATAAGAGGCGGAATGTCGGATGCAACAAAAGTCACAATGTTTCTGTTCTTTTCTGTTCTTAAAGCTAGCAGAGTTTCTCAAAAAGAGCAAATGTGGTGCTGGGCTTCTGGGGTGCATTTCAGCCAATGATGTAAACAATCTGAGCCATAAAGAGAAGTTTGTCCTAGGAGAAGAATCTATACAAAGTTCTATGAATAACATTAAACTACTTGCTATTGGACAGGCATCTTTTAAGACACAATTTACTCGTATTCGTGGCATGGACGCCCAATGGGATACGCATGGAGCGATTTCCCGACTAGAAACCAACTAACCTGACATTAACCTGACAGGACCTTCATGGAAGTCTCTTTTGCTTTTTAAAAAAAAAAAAAAAAATGAAATCCCATTCCTGGCTATAGCAGAAACACTTGATTTAAAAGAATCTTTATTGAAATTGATTCCATTGAAAGATTCTTTAGACATCTCTGTTGGTTTCAATTGCGTAAAAAAAAAAGGTCTTTAGAAACAATTGCTTATTTTAAAAAAAATTAAATATGTGGTCTGTATGGAAAATTTTAATGTGTGGAAACCCTATTCTCAAGAGTATTTTGAGATGGATGAGATTTGAAATGTCCAAACCATTAGAGAAGCCCAAACCTGGACACGGATTAAAGTGTTAGAAGAAAAATAAATGCAGTGGTTTACCCCGTGGAAAAGGTTTCTGTTTTAATAAACAAGTACTTCATCACCAGGGTTTGAAACCATTGTTGAAAATGTCCCTTGAATTATAACGGTTTTCTTTTTTTTGGTCTTCATAAAAGAACCCTCTTCAAAAAGAATCAGTTTAGGAAACAGTTCTGGGACATTTTATATATTATTAGGCACGATTGCTTGGAAATACATTACATAGCACTGTACTCAGTACTTTCTGTTAGGTGCCAGATAAATAACTTTGTTTGTTTGTTTGTTTGTTTGTTTGTTTTTAACCAAAAATAAATCATATATATTTGTAATTAACATTGTGTAAATATTGTGTTTGTTAACTCCAATGATTTATGAAGTTATTTTAAGCAAATAAACAATTGCCATCAAGATAAATTGCTTCGCACATCATTTTCTCATGTGGCCCCAGACTTTCACATGGTACTGTAGCATATGAAGGTCTGATTAAGATTAATCCCAGGTTGCAGCGAAGGACTTGTGAATTAACAGTGCTGCTAATAGGATTCGGGCGTTTCCTTCAAATGTTGTGCAGAAGTGTGAAACGAAAGAGCGGTGCACAGCTGCAATAACCCAGCCCATTAAACATTACGAGAACCGTTGCGTTCTACAGCAAGATGATCTACAACTCAAGCCCGGTACGTCTTCCTTAACCTTTCTCTCTCTCTGTGCAACATTATTGCCCGTATACTCTAAAAATCAGTCGGCCGTGGACCATAAAAAGACATAAATTTTCAATTACGCTGCATCAATTATAACAATGAGATCATTTTTACACACTTCAACCTTGAGCAAGGTGCAGAGGTTTAGGACATTTGGGTTTAAATAACATTACGAGAAATGGATCAATCCAACGGTGTTGTTAAAAGGAAGATGCTGACTGTCGCTTTCTGCCAAAGGCAGTTAAGGTCTTTCTGGGAGTTTTTCCGTAGCAACTTTAAGGCAGGGAATGTTGGATTTATTAACATGGACTGTGTTCTTACTAGATGGTTAGCCATTTCAAGGTCTTTTTAAGCCCCCAAATCCATTCTAATATGCTGATCCAGGCATACTGCATACTATATTTAATGTATAGACGGTATACACATTGGCGTATCTGCCATATCCCAGTTTCAATGAGTCTGCGTTCACTGTAGTCTCGTATTTCTGGTCAATGAAGATGTTTTCTGCTCTTAAAGCTCGCCTCAAAGTTCTGGAGATCCTTTTCTATTAAACAAGGATATAAAGAGTGCTTATTTGAGTCACAATAGCTTTTCCTATAGCCTGAACCAGACTGTCTATTTGCTATTGACTTTTATTATCCATTGCAGAACCATTTGCACCAATTTGTGACTTTGGATTTCAAAGAAGCAATGCAAAGCTATCAGGTTTAGCGCCCGTAGTGGAAGTTAGAATAAATTATAAAGCCATCTATTGTGTATACCACTTATCCTGTGTAGGGGAGCCGGGAGATTAACCCAATGAATTCAAGGCAGGATACAAGAAGACAAGAAACAGTGCATGTCTTGCATGAATGTAGGGAGAAACCAAAGTACCAGAGGAAACCCACCAAGAGTGAGGAGAGGATGCAGAAATCCAGGCACAATAACAAAGGTCAGACCCTTGAGGTGTGAGGCAAACCACTGAGCCTCTGAGCCATCTAATAAACCCACAAGTTTTTGAATTCACCTTGTGCATTTTATTAGCCTTTCACATACAGTACACCATATGGCCTTATCCATCACCATTTCAATACACCCATGATCCAATACAAGTGCTAAGCTTGAAATTCCATTTCCTCACAGCCCAATTCTCACAACCCCATTGACAGCCATGCTGGATTTAGTTTTCTACTAGGGCTGCCTAACTGGAAGATGCTCCATTGCTTTCCTTGTATTCATGCCTATCCTACTGAGTGTCGGAAATGGTGAGTCTGGCACCGCTTTGCTCACTAGATGTTCTAAAATAAGCCATGTCTGAGCCACAGCAGCTGTTTTCTGTCCCCTCAGTGTTTTTAAGTGCTGCCTGGAATGGATTGCAGCACCAGCACAATCGGCTGCGGAAACACTGCTGCTTTAATTGCCATGTTTCTCCAAATACGGTTATCGCAGGAAAGCAGCAGGAAGTCTGGCGCTGGCCGAGGGCAAGGAACGACGCAGCAACTGGCATCTCTCTCGGGTCAAACCGTCCAATGCACCAGACGTCCAGCACAAACACACAAGCACAGACGCTGCCTATACACCTCTCCTAATCCGCCCTGTTTAGGCGGACACGAGCCTCCACCTGCTTTAAACCAGTACTTTAAAGTGAGTGACAGTGAAATATTCAGACGAAGGCACGAGTCAGACAGCGAGGCACCTCTTTCACTCTGTGATCTAAAAGCAAAAGAGCGTCTGTCTCTGTCGCGACAGAGCAAAGTCGCAGAGTGAGACATTTGTCACAGGGAGAGGTGGAGAGTGATAATCAGCGTGCTAGAGACAGACAGATTGAGACATGGCACATGTTATAATTAGCTTCTACCCTTTTTAATGAGGTGGTAAGGTGCTGCTTTGATGTCCACTGAGCTCCACATGTACAGTTTGTGGGAGAAGTGTGTGTGTGTGTGTGTGTGTGTGTGTGTGTGTGTGTGTGTGTGTGTGTGTGTGTGTGTGTGTGTGTGTGTGTGTGTGTGTGTGTGTGTGTGTTTCAGTGATTGAGCCTTAGCATATACCACCACTTAGTGCATTTGGAAGCTTATCAAATGCTGTAAATCTGGCATTAAGCATTTTGCCAGAATTCCTCCCATCAAACAAGAACGGATATTTACGCCGAAGGAGATGATGATACAGAAGCAGAATTCATTTCGGAAGCACTTTATCTTTGCTACACAGTTGTAGGTTGATGCACGTTCTACAAATGCATGACTCATAATTCGTTTCTTCAAGTTCATGTTAGAAATGACAGAATGTTGATTGTTGTATTCAAAAATAGGAAACTAATACTGAACATGCACAGTTGCATCTATATGTATACAGTAATGATTGAAAAGGGATTTTTTTTGTGTTGTAAGACATAACTTTTTTTGTTATAAAAATGGAAACATGTACAGTACAGTAATTCATGATTAGTTTACCATCATTCACCGGAAATTTCATCACGAGTCCCGGCTTAATGTATAAGCATGCATTTAATGTACAGTACAGACCAAAAGTTTGGACACAGCTTCTCATTCAAAGAGTTTGAATTTGTATTATGGCGAGAAAAAAGCAGCTAAGTGAAGAAAAACGAGCGGCCATCATTACTTTAAGAAATGAAGGTCAGTCGGTCCGAAAAAAAAAGGGAAAACTTTGAAAGTGTCCCCAAGTGCAGTCACAAAAACCATCAAGCGCTACAAAGAAACCGGCTCACATGCGGACCGCCCCAGGAAAGGAAGACCGAGAGTCGCCTCTGCCGCGGAGGATAAGTTCATCCGAGTCACCAGCCTCAGAAATCGCAGGTTAACAGCAGCTCAGATCAGAGAGCAGGTCAATGGCACACAGAGTTCTAGCAGCAGACACATCTCTAGAACAACTGTTAAGAGGAGACTGTGTGAATCAGGCCTTCATGGTAGAATATCTGCTAGGAAACCACTGCTAAGGACAGGCAACAAGCAGAAGAGACGCGTTTGGGCTAAAGAACACAATAAAGAAAACTCGCTGAATGAGAAGGGGTGTCCAAACTTTTGCTCTGTACTGTATAAATGATGATCCATGCAGCCAGGACTACTGTTGAAATTAAATTTTGGAAAAAAAAATCCACTGAAGGAGAGAACGGACAAGACACATAACCTGGTTGATAGTAAGGTGTGTGTGTGTGTGAGAGAGAGAGAGAGAGAGGCTTTGTTAATTACACAAAGGCTCAACCTGAAGCAAACTAACTTATTGATCATGTGTGTAGATCATGATGTTAAACCAATTCCCAGTTTCAATGCTGTTCAATACATTCAAGTTGACTTTCGCTTAACACTGTCCCTTGAGGTTGGCCGTCTTAAAAGCAGGTCCATCAAATTTTATCCGCATTTCTCATATTTGTCTTTTATTTTTCAAGACTGGAAGAAACTACATATATATTCACACAGTATATGTATTATACAGTCATATTATGTTCGAGCATCAATAACAAGCATCTAGAGGCTCCTTCTACAGGGAACGAGGCAGATTTATTTACGTTTTTGATCTTACTCTTAGGTGCGCGAAGATAATCTTCTATATTGAAATTTTTTTTTGGTGGGGTGGGTGAGGGGGTAAAAAAAGTGTATTCATGAGTTGTGCATTATTATAGAGAAATATTAGTAACGTATTATTTAAGCAAACATTCTTAACCGTTGCCTTCTGACCAAATCAGGTTTCTCAGCGTGCACCCGCTCCTCTCACCCTCACGCTCGCCGTCTCCCGTCTCAGGTCACAGCTATATTTTCAAGCTTTTAATAACTCCAGATATCTGACAGCAGAATGAGAGCAACCTGAGCTGACGCTCGCCCTCGCTGCGCCGTTTGAATTACAGAAACATGGGGCCAAACCCAATTGTCTGAGTTTGTCTCTGAGTCACGCCATCCATCACCTTTATTAGGACGCCGGTGAGATAAGCCACGGTTTATTGTTCCGGGGACACCATTTGCACCACATCAACGTTCTTAAATGAATCAAGAGCGTGTAAACAGGGTCGAGGCAACACACACGGGCACCTGGAACGACCGGATCGCAGGTGAGAGGCTTTGACGTGTCAGTGACATGTCTAATAAATGTTTATCGAGGGACTTTTGTGAGTGGAGACACGCGCTTGGGGTCGAGCTTTGGAACTCAATCGCTTGTCGCAAGTCACTTGGGTTAGCGTTTCGTATGTTCGACAAACAAACTCAGGACGTAAATAAAAAATGTAATAAAATGAAGGATGGAGATGAATGGCGGGCCGAACGAGCCGACAACAAGCGTCCTGCGGCGAAGTTTTACCATTCAATTAGCGTTTAAGAGGGCTTTGGAGGGAACGGCTTCGCTCTTGCAGGAATGATGAAATAGGAGGGTTACCCGGCGTGCACTCATTAGGGAACGCTGGAGGGAGTGAACGCTCACTCATCCATCATCATCTGCTCCCCCTGCCCAGGTGGCTTTCGCTCTCCAAAGAAGCACACACACACACACACACACACACACACACGCTCTGAGAACAAGCATTACACTGCAATGTGCAATAATGCAAAATCATACGCCGTTCATAAAAATACGATTTAGACAAATGAAAGGAGAAATGGAAAATAGAAAAATTTTACACACACATGGACACATGTTTTTCTTTAATATTTACATTAGGCTAATATATAAATAAAAATATGAGTGATACAGTTATTGTCTCGGCCTTGCACGTCTATCTATAAAAAATTCTTTTTGCAAATTGATTTGTGCTTTTAGTATGCTATATAGGCCCAACTTCCCTTCCACTGTGGCACTGAGATCACATGACTGGAGACTGCAGAACTTGCAAAACAATATATATTTGACGACTTGTCATGTGACCGTGGCATGGTTCGAAAACCATGTATGGTCTGTGTCAGTCTTTAAGAATGCGTTGTTTTAGTGTGGATGTAAATGAACTACTGCTCAACCCAAAATGACTAAAGTACATTTTGCATAACCGGTACCCTTTAAGGAGGACTATGTGTGTGTTTGGGGGGAGGGGGGGGGGGGTGCTTGTGGTTGGCGAGTAAGTCGGAATCTATTTCTCAGAACACGCTGAAGTTCAGCCGATTACTGCCTGTACTAAAAAAAATTACATCACTAAGCTTGCAATCTGCATGTGATATTTACAGGGTTTGATGTTGTGTCTGTTTTCCTGTTTCTGCCTTGCCTAGGTACCGTTGTCTGCTAATTACCCAATTTCTGATGCACCACCCATTTAAATTACTTTTGGAGAGAACGCAAATGCATCCTCCGCTTTGTCACATGACAAAAATTCATTTGGAAGCAAAAAGGCTATTGTTATTATTATTATTAATTGTGTGTTGAACAGTGATCAGACCATTACTGAAATAAGACATGTTTTCCAGACTGCAGCTCCAACACCACCTCTCACTCACCATGTCTCTCTGGCGACGACTTACACAGCATTACACATATGATGCAGCAAAAACCAAGAGCATCAAAAAAAAAAAAAAAAAAAGAGAGAGATTTATTGGAGTGTGTGAGATCTGGCTTCATGCATGAATCGGTTTGACAGTGAGACAAAATAAAGCATTAGATAGAAAATGTTAGTAATATACAATGTATGTTAGAAACACCTCAGGGTAAAAGAAAAAAAAATAGTGGAATATATAGAATCTACAACAGTTAGTTCTGACTGAGTAACCTGTTGGATGAGAAACAGTCCATGACTATGTCCAACATATCACTGGGACGTTTAACTACTGTACATGTATGACTCAGCGTCCCAGGTGTTCTACAATTGTTAAATACAATAAATGTCAGGAGATTTCAACCTCCCCTCTAACAAACTCCAATCCTCTTTCTTTAAACAGTTGCCCTCCCACACACGAGGAAGGGAATTCTCTTGACCTCGTTTTCAGCCGCCCTTCCCCAGTCAGAGATATCACCACTATTCCTCTTCATAAATCTGATCATTACCTGGCATCCTTCACCATCACCCTTTCTGTCTGAGGCCAACCACCAAAATTTCTCTTTCACCCACAGAAACCTTCACTCCCTCTCTCATTCCTGTGTGTCTCCATGCACCCTGTCATCCCTCCCAGACTCAGACTCGTTTTCCTCCCTACCACTAGAGACTGCGACTGAAACGTTCTTCTCCTCTCTCTCCTCATCCATGGATCTCCTATGCCCTCTGTCCTCTAAACCAAGGAAGAGTACTTGTCCTGCTTCTTGGCTGTCCAATGTATTGAGCAACAACAGGAGAGGATTAAGAACTGCAGAGAGAAGATGGAAGAAATCACATCTTGAAATAGATCTTGTCTCCGACCTGACTCTTCTCTCCAACTTCTCATTTCAGGTGACTTCTGCCAAAACTGCCTTCTACACATGATCCTGGCAAACTCCCCAATATCTTCTCCTCACTACTCAACCCACCAGCTCCTCCTGCCCCATCCTCTCTGACTGTTGATGAGATTGCCACATTCTACGATGGCAAAATTGCAGCAATCCGCCAGTCCTTTGCTTCCAACCCAATTCCCACACTAGAACTTCAGGAACTTCCCTCCCCTCCTACTCTCCAACATGTCATCTGATGAGATTCAGCAGATTATCTCATCATCCAACCCCACCACCTGTTCAGTAGACCCGATCCCTTCCACAATGCTCCAGGCCATCTTTCAAGACCTCCTGCCCTTCACCACAACCATCATCAACCATTCCATATCATCTGGTCATGTTCCTGCTGCTGTTAAGAAGGCATTGGTTATTCCCATCCTCAAGAAACCCTGCCTGGATCCAGCAGAAGTTAGCAACTATCGCCCGGTATCACTTCGTTCTTTTATTTCCAAAATTCTTTAAAGGATTATTTATAACCAAATGTCTCTTTATCTCTCACAAAACAACCTTAATGATCCCAACCAATCTGGATTCAAAGTGGCACATTCCACACAGACTGTCCTTCTGCCAGTCACTGAGAAGTTCTATGCTGCTAGATCAACTAAACCATCATCTGTCGTCATCCTCCTGGACCTGTCAGCTGCATTCGACACAGTGAAAGATTCTGTTATCTATTCTTACAAGCCTTGGAATCTGTGGAACAATGGCAATGGTCTGATTCCTATCTAGAAGAGAGATTGTACGAGGTGACATGGAGGGGATCCACATCTGCCCCACACAGACTCTCTACTGGTGTCTCTCAGGGCTCAGTACTTGGTCTTCTTCTATTATACCCGGCCTCTTAGTAAGATCATAACATCGCATGGATTTTCATACCATTGTTATGCAGATGACACCCAACTTATTCTCTCCTTTCCTCCCTCAGACACTCGGGTTTCCACCCGGATCTCAGCATGTCTGGCAGACATCTCATCCTGGATGGCAGCTCATCAGCTGAAGCTCAATCTGAGTAAAACCAAACTGTTATTCATCCCTGGTGATTTATCCCCAGTTCAAGACCTTGTGATTTCCCTGGACAACAATCAGATCACTCCTTCACCCACTGCCTGCAATCTTGGGGTAACTATGGACAATCATCTGTCTTTTTCCCCACACATCGGTAACCTTACTAGCTCTTGTTGATTTCTACTTTACAACATCAGAAGAATCCGCCCATTTCTTTTTTCACAGGCTACTCAGGTGCTTGTTCAGTCCCTTGTTATTTCAAGACTGGACTACTGCAACTCACTCCTGGCAGGTCTGCCTCTGTTCACCATTTGTCCTCTGCAGCTGATCTAGAATGCAGCGGCACGTCTTCCCAAGTTCTCCCACACCACCCCATATCTCCGCTCCTTGCAAGGAGCTGCCCTTCAAATTCAAAACCCTGATGCTCACCTACAAAGCTAAAAATGGCCCAGCACCCACTTACCACTCTGCTCTAATCACACCAGACACTGCACCATGTTCCAGCCGATCCTCCAGCATGCCTTGTTCTCAGGGAGAATGGATAAATCGAGGAAGACATTTATCCAGACTCTTTTCTGTTCTGGCACCTACAGTAGGTGGTGGAACAAACTTCCTCTAGATGTCCGTAAAGCAGAGTCTTTGACAATCTTTAAATGACGGCACATGACGAATCTGTTTCTTCAATACTTGGACTAATCCCCCTGTCCCACCCACCTCCCCCTTCCATAAAAAAAAAAATTCTTCCCAATTGTGTTTGACTGATGGCACTTACGTAGTTAGTAACCTACAGTAGTAACCCAGTGTAAGTATCTATCCAGTGATGAAAACTTCAAAGCACTTTTTTTAAGTCGCTCTGGAGAAGAGTGTCTGCCAAATGCCTAAATGTAAATGTAAAATGTAAATGTCAGTCACAGCTTGGGTGATAGTAGGTCTGTACGGTGCGCAGTACTGAGGCGAGAGCAGCTGGCTGCCAAAACCCACATTCACAACCACTCCCAGAAGCACTTTCAGCAAGAAAGCTATTACAACAGATAACCTATCATATCATATTTAAAAAAAACACTTTGACTCCTTGATAACAAAACAAGGCTGAATTCCAAACCGCCCTCCATCTTCTCATCAAGGACACACCCTACATACTGTAAGACACTAGCTTTGTGCCCATCACTATTTGTGAATCAATGAGTTTGTGTCTCATTATCTTCAGTCCAGTTCCCGTACCTGGGCAGTTTCAGAGGAATGTTATTTGTTACTTACGCCACAGTGACCTGAATGAATTATTTGGGAAAAAATAATAATAATAATTCTTAACTTAAGGCATGAACCAGTAAGAAACAGGTGCAGATAATGACAGATAATCAATCCGGTGACTAGTACAGTATACTGTTGACTGAATGCTGAGTGGTTGGAACAGACGGGAGGGGAAATGAGGTTGCTGATGTTACACAACCAACCAATTTTAAAATTGTATTTTTAGCTTGTCACAGTAAAATGGCTCCCATTTACTTCATTTAATCTACATCATGTAATTTAATATGAAGAAATGCGGGAGCTCAAGACATTTGCAGAGTGCTGTAGATCTAGCAGTAATTAAGTTTTTTTTTTGAGGAAACCAATAGTCATACACTTTGGAAGTCACAAATGTGCAAAAAAGTTTTTTTCCAAATACTATATAACTACTGTGTTATGCTCCTGGCACGAGCAGCTACCCAAGCCCATCACCCCCCCCCCCCCCCCCCGTCTCCATGACACCCCACCCCACCCCACCCCACATCCCCTTATCCATCATAAAAATGGATGAACTGCCACAGAGACGCCTTGACTCGCTGGATGCAGAGCCCATTAATGCAGCACGTTGTGATTAGGTTAGGTTTTAACCGGCGTCTCATAAACACCTCCGGAGCCTGATAAGAGTAGCTGTCGCTCCAGGACACCGGGGGTTTTTCCCAAGACTGAAAGGAAACAGTGGGAAAAGTCAACACAGGAGGCGTAACCGTTCTCACAGAGTTGTGTGTGAGAGAGAGAGAAAGAGAGAGAAAGAGAGAGAGAGAGAGAGAGAGAGAGAGTGTGTATGCAGGCAAAAACTAGTAGCTCCAACACCACTTTTGTCCAAATCGACTGCATTCCCACATACATATCTAATTTTTTTTAATTATGCCCAGATGATGATGCATGCCCCTCTAATCTCTAATAAGACATGAATGGGATATGAAAGGTCGGTGTGAGCAAGATAAATGGCTCCCATTATTTCGGCCCAATCTGAGAGAAGCCCTCTATATGTTCTCATTTGAATGATAATAAAATGCAGTATTGCCTCGTCCTGCTGGGCCACTTTCCCCATGATAAGCAGCCACACAAGGTAACCTTGTCCCGTAAGCCGGGCCTATTACCACCAGCCGGAGCCTCCGAATTAAAGGGGCTGCGAATAAATCACCATCCTGCACCACGAGACAGTTATGACAGGATGTGACGAGGCTTCGGTTTTTCTCCTTCTTACCAAAAAAAAAAAAAAAGAAGAAGATGCATAATAAGAAGGAGAAGTACTGAATTACTAATTACAAGTTACATAACCGAAGGTGTGCTCAGCAGTGTAATTTTTGAGATTGCTTTAAAAGTGTACTTCTGATGTAACTACTTTGTTCGGATTGGGTAGTACTTCGTTGCAGTTATCACGTTATCACAGATATTAGCAGAGATAAACAGCCGTTCCACCACCGAGAGTTTGTACCCTCTATCCTGGCAACAGCTTCCATAATATTGCAATCGGAATGGTGGGGGGGAAAAAGAAATTTGGACTCTACAACACAAGTTAAGCTTTTAGGAGCAAAATAAAGTAGGAAATACCGAAAGATCATCTTGTGCTCATTTATTGATGAAAAAAAAAAGTTATTTCATTCTGTTCACTTCAATGATTCATTCAGATTGGATCAGTCTAAAATGTGCTGCCATGTACAGTAAGGCAGAAAAAGCAACAAATAAAGTAATACAATTTCTAATACTACATTTGTTTTCTAAAAAAAAAAAAAAAAAAAAAAACATGCAATAAGAAATGTTCGTCACTATTGTCATTGTATAGTGTGATTACATATCAGTATTAAGCAAAGGAATTTTTTCCTCGCACAGACAAACACAGAGGCCTCTAATTCAGCACTCTATAGCTCTGAATGAATCAGTCCACTGATCAGTTCACATCACTGATTCAATAAGTAAACTGCAGAACGCAGAAGAAACGAATCACGATTTGAAAGAGATCTTCTCCATCATGCTCCAAAGACAAGATCTGACAGGTTTGCGGCGATGCTGCGAAGGTCATCCGAAGGTGTTTCGAGTGGCACGCACACGTTACAAAGAAAGAACATCATTGGAAGACAAAGAGAGATCAGGAAGACCTTTAATGAGCTCAGCCCCCCCCCCCCCAAAAATGTCAAAATCATTCGGCAACTTGTGCATGATGATCGTTGGAGAGCATCCACAACGCTGCTGCATTGCCAGTGTGTCATATGGAACGGTCTTGGCAATCCTCGTGTGTGATGCTGCCAAGTCCGTCCCCACGCTGTTGACCCAGAGGCAGAACGAACATCATGTCGAAGCCTACCAAGAAACCCATCAGTGTGTTATCATATAGTTTTTTTTTCGACATTCACGGCATTGTGCATCAAGAATTCATCACCAAGGGCCAGACCATCAATAGCGAATTCTATTGGCAGGTTTAAGGCGTCTGAGGCAGAACCGAACTTGTCACACGAGAACCCCGGAACTTTGATACCCGCTCGTAACCCTGCTCCGTTGAACAAAAAATAAATGAATCTCGGTCCTGGCATGGTGCAGTGAACGATTCAAGATTTGTTTGCTTTAGAGATTCATGAATCATTTACAAATCCATATCATCTCTAGTAAATCTCAGTATTAAAAACATCGTTGATAGTGCGAAGCGTTTTTGTTTTTTTTCTTAATCACACACTCTTACCAGAAGATATAAATTGCAGTGATGATGCCCTGGTGACAAATTGACCTTCCTGCACTTTGACCTTTTAATCTCAATTCTTCACTGGTACCATAAGTGGATTTCCCACAGCAATATAATTCATAATCGCCTGCTTAAATCAAACGTCTTATCTGAAATGCAGGTCTGAGCTGCGTGTTTTGGTTCTGAAGCAAAAAAAAAAGCCAACGTTTGTGTTTTTTTTTTTTTTTTACATAATTTGTTTCGGCGGTGTACATGTGTGTACGTGTGTGTTTGTGTAGGGAATAGTCATCATCCTTCCTCGAGGTCCCAAATGAGAAGCATATTTTTAGAGTGCTCCTGGGAGGACAGGGGTAGGGTGGCCATGTGGACATAAATAATAAATCAGGTCGTCCTGGTCTCTATTGAAAAGCAATGAAACGTGATAAACTGTTTCATCCGGCCTGCTTGATATTTGTTGCAGTCACTTTTGAGCTGACAGGCCTCTACTATATAAGTTACTGATGGCTCAGGAGAGCGGGTCCTCTGCGGTGAGCAGAGGCACGGCATCGACACGCTGCTGTAATTTAGTAATATGACTTGGACATGGCTTGTGAGTCTCACAAACAGAACAATGTCTCTTGATCTCCTCCGGGAGTGTTTTCATGGTGCATTTATGACAGCGCAGAACTTTCTACTTTCACAGATTAGAGCGAGCCATTGAACTCAGCTGGTTAACGCAAGACAAACACTAAGTGGTAAAGCAGTAAGTTGAAATTTTTTACTTTAGCATTCTGATTATTAAATAAAAATGATGGTTTAAACGTTGATATATTGTCAAAATTTTAAATAGAACTATAAAGGATCAAAAAAAAATTTTAATTGTCTAAAAAATAAAATGCAACTTCCCTAATATGCATATCCAGGGTCGTAATCTTAAACATGCTTTCATTTTGGTAGTTTTATTGTCTCATTGCTTTCAATAATTTTAATTACAATTCATGGATAAAAATCCCCCTCAAATTTTGCTTATGCAATTCCTAAGGATTTTGTGTGGGAAGAGGCTCTTTCTCTTTTTCTTAATCAGGCCCAGCACATTTTTTTTTTCTAATTTCAAAACACAACCTAATTAACTATTTAAAACGGTTTGTTTTTTTTCCTCCCAAATCAAAGCCCAAGGCCTAAATAATGGCTAATTAAAGATGAACGAATTCAAGTTTGTAACAGAGAAGAGCAATTAAGATGCACATGCTTTTCTTTTTGTCAAACATATTTCCGAGCCGTCTGTTTTCCAGCTTATTAGACTTCGTGCGTGCGTGCGCGTGCGTGTGCGCGTATGCGATTTGCTCTTCTACCTTTCATGTTCTTTGTAATGCGCAACTACTTTAATCTACCCTAAGGAAACTTTTCATTTTGCGAAAGAACAAACGTTGCAGTTTGCTTTACAGCACTCGACAAGTCAATTTATCGAATTGATGCCGCTCCGCGTGTCCCGTAAATGGAATGTGTAGTGGTGTAGCGCAGAAGACAGCCGTGTGCTTCTGCAAATGAAAAGTTTCTCCAGCTGACATGTACAGTAATTTTGAAGACAGATGTGCTGTTGAGTGGGTGACAGAAAGGAGGGGTATTACATTGTGTATTTGTGTGTGCATGTGTGTACGCGCGTGTGTGTGTGTGTGCGTGAGCGCGCGCTGTGCTAATGCATTTGTGCAGACTCATTTGAGTGGGTGAGATTACAGCAAACTGTCAATTACTTTGGGGAAGGCATAGCTGTGGTTTAAAGAAAAGCACTATATATAATGTCAGTTTGGTTTATCTAGCAGCTTGTTCCTCATTTATTCCTACATAACTCCATTTAAACACCCAGAACTGGCTCTGCGCAGTGCAAAAGTGAATTCACTCAGAAGTCACGTGACCATGTGAATTAGTGTCCAGTGGTTTAAAAACTGAAAGTGGTTCAGGATTTTTTTTTTTTTTAATGTTCTCTTTTTTTCTCTCTCTTTAATAGTTATAGCTATTGTATTTCTTATAGAAATGTACACAATTTTGTCTTTGCCTGAAATATATTAGTATTTAATAAGGATTCACCGATTGCAACATTCTTGCCAATACCAAAACAGATATATATATATATATATATATATATATATATATATATATATATATATATATATATATATATATATACTTGTTTCTTTGTAAAGAAATGACAAAGAAATGTAATGATTTAAAAAAAAATCATTACATTTCATCCACTTTCAGCCGTCAAAATCATAAAAAACAAACCTTAATATATCCTTCTTTCACAAGATAGCTTGATAGATTGTGAACATTAACTGTTTTAAAATGCTATTTATGCTTTCTATACAGTTACCTACCAAATAGGAAAAACGCATTAAAACATCATTCTACAGTAGCTGCATTTCACTGATCTTCCGATCAAAAAAACACACACACAAATATCATGCCTGTACTGGGAGGTATCCACCTCTTGGATTTTTCATGAAATTGCAGCAGGATATTAATGCAACATGGCATCAGCCACTGGCATCCGTGAATGCCATCTTATTTGCCAGTAGTGATGTAGGGGCTATAAATGAGTCCATCACTATTCTTCAGTAATTGAATGTTACGGCTTTAGCTCATTTGAGATGCATGGGTTGGTGTGAACTGCATGTCTATTTTCACTTACAGTACATGAAAGACACTTATTTTAGAGTTCAATAAAAAATCAGTAAGATTTTACCCATGATTTATATTGTGACACACCATAGTTCTTCATTGGAATCTGCATCATATAAAGTGTCCTGGCTGGCTCATTAAGTTGTTGATCGCAAATTTACCCATCCTGGCTGGCTCGCCATATTGTTCAATTTATAGTTCTCCTAGCTCAGTAAGATGCCAGATCACAGGTTTCTTGCTACTAGCTGGCTCACAAATGATCCAGTTCAATTGCATTTGAAAATTTCAACTGCAGATTTCAAAGTGGAGGACTGTGATCTAAAAAAAATGTAAGAATTGTGTCATGGATTTTTCACTAGTTCTGTTTTTTAAATTGTAAATAAAGAACCATCAACCATCCAGACGTGCACAAACACCTTTCCACCAACCAAAAACTACTATTAAAATTGAGTATAATAATATTCATATTAATAATAATAATAATAATAATAATAATAGCAGCCCTCTGCACTAAAATATAAATTCCTCCTTAAAAACAATAGCACAACCAAAATGAAATTTCAACAAAATCCCAATTAATCCCTCGTCTCTACATATACATCAAGTCTCTCCTAAAATGTCACCAATGTGAAATAACATGTCTGGGGTCAGTGTTTGTGGACAAAAAAAAAAAACATATATATAATACACACACATACACACAACAAAAAAGGATTCAAACACACTGCCTTTTGTAAATTGGAATTTACAAATGAATCATTTTTCAGAGCACTTCTCTGCTGAGTCTCCCTTGATCGATAGACTCTCTTCAAAAAATAAATAAATAAATAAAAATCTCCTACATTAATCAAACTCTGACCTGAATCTTAAACAGGACACCGCGGGCTGGCCTGCGCCGAGATTGATTCACACTCAAAGGAAGAAAAGGCGATATAGAGATACATTTACAGCCAACGATGGTTCCTTTTGAGCACATCAAAGCTCCGTTCCCCTCAGGACCTAAAAGAGCGTCGCACCTGTTTCAATCTCCCAACTGCTGTTCTGATGTTTTCGAAAGCCTGCCGAGCTCAGTGACACTCTTCATCCTGCTCGTGCCCTCCAGTCACACACACACCCACACACACACACACAAACACACAAACACACACACACACACACACACACACACAAAATATCTCTTACATGCATATTTTCTTTGGCTTCTCATACATTCTACAGCTACAACAGTTATATCACAGGATCCAATGACGCTAAGGGCAAAAATTTGTGTCCCCCACAGCTTTGGAATGGAACAAACAAAACACAAGCTGTGTTTTATTTAGGTTGAATTTTTTATTTAGTATGAAGTGGTGCTGTATCCTACAGTACAACAACTACACAACAACATTATCTAATACTTGGCAAAATTAACTTGTGTAAAAGAAAATTAATACATGTCATACTGTTAGAGGAAAATAATCAACCACGGTATGGTGTGACGAAGCAGCATTACTCCTACCACCTTGGAGTTGATCACAAACTGTTTTACACCACAGTAATTTCCAGATTACTATTTATTTACCTATTTATTTAATTTTTTTTTTTTCAGAAAAAGTTTGTTGCTGCTCATATTTATAAAACAAAAGTTTTGCAAACCATACATATATGCAATAAACAACACCCAATTAATTGTACAAATCATAGAAAAAATATTTATACAGTGGAACCCCGGATTGCGAGTAACGTGGTTTACGAGTGTTCCGCAAACCGAGCAAAGATTTTAAATAATTTTTTATTCGGAAACCGAGCAAGTATTAGTTTACGAGCGCCGAGTATCATGCTTCACACATGCGACTCTTATTTTGACACCGAGCGTCACTCTCTCACCTTCCCCCCCCCCCCCCCCCTTCTCCTTCCCATTTTATAGATTGTATTAATTATTTTTATGTATTTATTTTTGGGGGCTGTGGAACGAATAATTTGAGTTTTCATTATTTCTTATGGGAAATTATGATTTGGTTTAAGAGTGTTTTGGAATACGAGCCCACTTCCGGAACGAATTATGCTCGTAATCCAAGGTTCCACTGTATTTATTTTTCAAAAGCACAAGATCAGATAATACAAAACAACTTAAACAGCGACATCATTACGATACTGTTACTCAGAAGCACTAATGCCTGAGAGCAGTGCTGGTCATTATCTCCCAACATCAGGATGTAGGGGTTCGGCCTTGACACTTCAGTCTGCTGGAGATATTTCACGGTGTCGGTTCCAACCTTAAAGAGAAAGAAATGAAAGAAAGTGAAAGTTTATGGAAAAATCGAGAGGGTTGGCTAGTATGCATATTTGTAAGAAGATTGGTGTTTTGTAACACCTCAGCTTTTTATATGTGGTTGCTAACGCTAGCAACCTAGCGAAATGCTAGCATCATGCTGGCACTACAGTTAACAGTTTAGCTTTCATTCATCACTTCACTATCTTCATACACCATGCAAGCATTCTACAAAGAAAGCTAAAAAGCTCAGACATTTTTGCAGTTTCGTTCATACACAGGTGGGGTTCTTTGGTTTGGCTAGCTAGCAGCCATTGTCAGATAAACTAGCATGCTATAGCACAGACCAGGCTGAAAGTTTGAGTGTAACGTTAACACAGTAACAGTAATAAATGTTACATACAGTGAACAAATTCAGTCATAGGTGACTTATATTTAACGTTTACATTTTATCTTAAATGGGTGAGGAGCAAGACCAAAAAAAGACACGAAGCTGACATAGCCACTGAATACACCGGTAACCTTAGGGGGAGGGGCGGTCTTGTCTGTGATGTTAGCTGTCACTTGCTAACCCAACTCCAATCCAGCCAGCTGGGTTAAACAAAAAGTACCCAACTCCCTTTAAATAACACAGAAAATTTACCCAACAGAGGCAACCCAGAGTTTGGGTAGTAAAAACAACCCAGCATTTTTTATTGTGTAGCAACTATAAACAGACAGTCCATCACTAACTCTGTTTTCGAAACATTTTTTTTTTTTTTTAATGTCCGTCATGTTTCCACAAAAACAGAAAGGATAACCAAATACGTTACTAAGCGTTGTCTCTCTTGGTGTGTCTCCGTCAGCTGTCTGGCGGCTTATGACATCAGGATAGTTGGGTCTTTAATTAGCCCAGCATCTCTGCTTGCCTTATTACATCATGACGAGCAGAAACAAACTGTGTCCTCAGCATTCCTTAACTGAGAGTCTTCAGCAAAAGGGTTAGAGACTTAATTGTTAGCGTCTCCCTGCAATTTGTTTACAGCTGAATGACCTTTAGTCTTCCTCTTGTTAAATTCAACTCGCAAAACCATCGAAGCAATTAGCCAGAGATTTCCACTAAGGCGATAATTGAGCGCACTAGAGGAGTCAAACTGCGACCCTGCTGATTCAGAACTCCTCTTACACACGCGTGAACCGGATCGGGCCTCGTTCTTCATATGGCAGCTCACTCACCAAAACGAGCGAGCTGGAAAAAGTGCAGGAGCTGAGGAGAAACCAAGCAAGACCGAGATTATGGCATGTGGACTGGAATCTTTAAAGACATGCTAAGTCAGTGAAACAGCTTTGAGAAATGACATCGTGACCATCAGACACCATGAGTCACACAAACATATTTTGTGTGTGTGTGTGTGTGTGTGTGTGTGTGTGTGTGTGTGTGTGTGTGTGTGTGTGTGTGTGTGTGTGTACATGCTGTAAATAAATGGATTCAGCATGGTATCAATAACATTGTTTCATATGGATTTTTTTTTTTTTTTTTTGCTATACCAGCGAAACCTATGTATTTTGTAAATACTATATTTAACAGTAAGAATTAAAGAAGTTTATATAAAGCCTCAAACATGAACACCATGGCAATATTGGGCTTTCAATGATTTCTTTGAACTGTTTTTCTTACACATGTACACACACTTAGATTACAGTGGTACTGAATGTCCAAAGTCATCTTTTAATTTCCTGTTAGCAATGATGATTGATCGCTACAAAATCAGTACAGTGGGAGAGTCAAACAGGTACAGTGCAGATTTGAGACAAAGGATGGTGTACAGTACTTACAATAGACACACCAGGAATGTGTCTCAAAGCTATTTACAAACAAGATCGGTTAATTTAAGAAAGCCAAGAAGCTCTGGTGAACTAGAAGCTCTTGAAACACTGGTGGTACTGTCTACAGTCAACTAAAAGAAGCCAAGAAATAAGCCCCCCCTCCAAAAATCCACACCTTTAAGCTCCACACATAAGTTTGCGGCTGACCACATGGACAAAAAAAGCCTTTTAGAGAATAGAGGATGATAGAGGATATAATCAGAGATATGTTAGGAGGTATCAAGGTAAAGCACTCAACCCCAAGAACACTGTAGGAGCTGGTGTGCATGGTGGTGGTAGCATCATGCTCTAGGGCTGGAATTAGAGTTGCACCAGTTGCAATTTTCTGATAGACTGGTCTACCAATGTTGCACCATCCAGATGTATTTTTTCCCCAAAACTAACTGAAAAAAAGACAAACATTTTTGTAATAGTAATGAAATATATATATATATATATATATATATATATATATATATATATATATATATATATATATATATATATACACAAACACATACATATACAGTGGAACCTCGGCTTGCGAGTAACGTGGTTTACGAGTGTTCCGCAAACGGAGCAAAGATTTTTAATCAGAAACCGAGCAAGTATTAGTTTACGAGCGCCGAGTATCATGTATCACGCATGCGACTCTTATTTTGACACCATCGTTTCCCCTGCTGCGTCCCCTGTGTCAAAATAAGAGTCCCCTGCTCTGTCTTAGTGCTCGTCTCTTATAACCAACATCTCCCCCTCTCTACTGTGTTCGCGCGCGCAATTTGACACTGTGCCCCACACACACCGACACACACATGTAATTTGACACTGACACAGACACACACACAGATCTCCCCGGCTGCACACGCACTTTAATCACACGGAAAACTCAGCTCTGTCTCTATATATATGTTAGAGAGAGTGAGATTAACAATTAAATAAGTATTAAATACAGTAGTAAATAATCATTTAATCATAATCACTATTTAATCCGTGTTGCATGGAATATTTTAATTAAGTTAAACTAGTTATCAAGAAGTAAGCTCTCTCTTTCACTGTATTACATTTTTACTAAACTAGGTCTGTCTGACACTCTGCAGATATTTGCCCTCTGTATTGCCTTGAGTGTTTCACCAATCCCAGAGACTTTATTACTCTTTACTTGTGGACAGGATGGTCATCAGAACTGACATGACTTGAACTCATAACTCTGTAGGAGAAGATTCGAGGAGCGCATCTGATTTATCCTTCACATGGTTCATTCTGTCAAAATAAGGTTAAATTGCCATCAATATTGCACTGATGGAATGCAATGCCATGTGTATATATGAATAAAAGACTAAAATTGGGCAAAAAAAAAGTCAGCATGAGAACTGAAAAGTATTTACGATTCGATTAACTCTTCCGGAGGTGATTATGTTAATTTCTCAGTACTACAAAAGGCTCATAAATAAAAGTGTGGCGTTCATTAAGCCGGTAGCAGCGTAATGTATGGATGCAGAGGGTAACATCAGGTTTAGTTAGTATGCCATCACCATGATACATTATGTTCGGATGCGCCCCGCGACCTGCTTTATTTAAAACGTGTCGGATGTAATGGGAAATCCCGTACCGTGTTTTTTTTTTTCTCACACCATCATGACTAGCACCAGCTCCATCAGAGACGCAGTGCGGCATGAAAAAGATGAAATGCTCGTCGCACGAGACATTTTACATCATGTTTTCTATCAAATCACACTTCGCCGTGCATCTCTAAAGCACTGAATCAATGTTCTGGGTGTTTTTTTTTGTTTGTTTTTTAATCTGGATTGAGAGTGAGCTGTTACAGATAGGATATGCCGTACTGTGTTTTTTACACCTAGTCATCATTGTTTTATATGAAAATTTATCTGTAATTGAACAAATTCACACCCAATTTCACTTCACCATAAACACAGAATCCAATCAGGATTCTCTATGAATTTTAAAGGCATTTAAAAAATAAATGAAAATCCCCAAACTGAAACACTGGAGACATTAGACGTGCTATGCACGGCCTTCGCCGTCATCCCTGTCTCTTTTTCTCTGCTTTGCTCTTCCTCATAGGACCTTCGATGCCTAGAGGCGAAAACACGCATACACACAGGGGGCGACCGGTTTATAAACAACGTCCGGTAATATAATATTTGCCTTCTGAATTATTGAACAGGGATTTTTATGAGTTTTTTTCCTCTCACGCTCCTACTTTAACGAATTCCTGCGTGGGATGCCTTTCAGAGTTTACTGACTCGTCTGCTTCTTAAATAATCCAAATATACCAACGGATGACTGGTATTTACATAAAGCACTCTCGCGCTAACGAACGTGCTTTGCAGTCAACTAAACGCGTGTCAGAGAGTGTTTACTTTTGCTATATTTTTTTTTTTCCAAATCCCTCATCAGATCAGATATTGCTGCGACTTGCGAAGCAGATGATCCTGCAATGAGAGTCAAACAAGAACTGTTATGAGGTAATCTTCTGTAAATAACAGAGTAGCATCTGTCAGCGATATATATATATTTTGCCCTGAAGTAGAAATTATTTTTATATCTTTGTTTCTAGGCGGTATACATAGTCATCAACTTGAGATTGTTGACAAATATTATGTCAGAATTGAAAAAGTGGAGAAAGTTGTGTGTATTCAGAATCAGGTTATGCACCTGGATTAATGTAAATCCAATTAAGTATTATGAGTTCATTCACCGTTTACTATTTTAAAAAGATTACTTTTTATTTCAAATGCACACACAAATTAATTCCTATTAATGCCCAAAAATAAATCTATAAATAAACCCAAATAAAGCATTCAATTAGGATAAAATAAAATAAATTTAAAAAAAACTCTCCACCCTGGCCAGTGTTCACATTCGTGATATTGTCCTGTATCTGAGTACCCTTGCATGTGTATTTGTGCTATCTAATACAGTAGATGGCAGTACACACCTAGTAGCCCATAACCACAGTATGAGGAAGTCAAACTTCATGCCAACTTAATATTATTGATCCATTCCATCCGTCAATCCATCTACAGTAGGAACCTCTGTAGTCCAACTAGGGACTGTAGTTGGATCTCTGGTCAACATTAACACATGCCTTTACAAACTATGGGCAATTTGAATGCCAAATATCACATTATCCACTCAGTATTAATTGCATTTTTTTCACTAATCCATATAGTAGTAGTCAGAACATATACTGTATATTATCCTGATCACCAACACACTGAGAAAAGTGAAATGGTTAGAAGATACTGTTCTATGTGGATAAGTGGGCAATAAAAGGAGTGTGTGAGGATGGAAAGAATGAGAGTTGATATACCATCTACAGTATGAGTCGGGCCTTAAATAAATCCCCACAAGGACGGTGGCACGAAGGTCTGGATGGACACATAATACAGAGGAAGTGACTAAACATCCCCGATGGCTAATAAATCTCTGCTCTAAGACAGCACCTCTTACAAAAGCTTGGGTTTCTTTGGACTCTGGTCAACGCGGCTCCGTTCTACAGTCGATGTCCCCCCCCGAGCGTCCCCGCGAGACTAGATGCAGCAAGACAACGAGATGCAGTTACGAGCTCCATTTCTTATTCATGTGATGAATCTCCGCTGAGACTTGAGGTCACCCAGAAGCAGTGGTGTTTTTTTTTAATAAGTTTCCCACAAGAGGGACATAGCAAGCCAGACAACTGGACACCGCATGAGGGGTAAATAGGGCTGTAGTCACCCAGATATATAAGTCACGCAAGTCAAAAAAGAAAAAAAAGGCAAAAACTGAACTCCGCTCAGTGGGAGAGATGAGCTCTCAAATATGCAGTATGCCTGAAAGGTTAAATATAAGTCAGACATTATGGGTGACATTTGCCCCCTCACCGAAACCCCCCCAAAATTTTAAAGCAGGAAAGAAACTTCAAGATGGAAATGCAGTAATGCTTCGTGACATTATGCACAAAGTAACAAGTGAGTCATATTCTCAAACAACAATAACCTCAGACAGGCAAAGCCTTCGGTCACGGCAAGACGGACTCGGGGATTTGCACGGCCCACTATTGTTTTTGTTGATGAATCATTTTGCATTGGAACAAGTCTCTGTGTGTGTGTCTATGTGTATGTGTGTGTGTGTGTCTGTGTGTGTGCGCAGTGATTACAGTGTATGGTTGGATTACTGGGGCAACAGCTGTCTCATCTCAATCCCATTCCACTTTCTTCCCCATGATGATGGCAGCCGCATCGGAAATGTGGTGAAAGAGCCGTCGACGGGGAGAAACGAATTTGACAGACGAGAAATGAAATGAAGTGAAAAATCAAAGTCACTTTCTATTCAGGTCTGGGATTGGTCCCAATATTGCCTTGGGCCACTTTCGATTGGCATCACCAGCAGCAACAAGCCACAAATAATTCACGACTAATCTTTACCACACTGAATTGGCCCGGAAACACAATTTTGCCAACAAGATCACCAGGAATCACTGAATTCCCATCAGAAGTAATTGAATTTAATGTTTGTTTTTACAAACCTGAATGCAACTGAGCATGACTTTAGATAATCAAGGTAATCTAGATCTAGAGGGTTTCTTCCAGCTATAGTTTTTATTTTCCCAGACCCACAGAAAGCATCTCAAATCTCAGGGGTCATGTCCAACATGTAGTTGGTCGGAGAAAACAAGCAGGATGGATGAGTCCTTTCACGAGCCAGCTATTAGTTTTCATTAGTTCTGTGAGGGAGGAAGTTTCGGAGATTGATTGGCTACATTTGACCACGCTCGGTCCTAAGGGCCTTGCTGTGATAGCTGGCTTGGACAGAGAGAGCGATCGTCCCTGCGTTCATTTTCAACTCCCTGTCATCATTTTTACTCATCTAATTTTCTCCAAGCAGATGTGGCAAAGGCAAGGTAGTCGCTTGTGCTCTAAAGTTGGATGCAAAAAACAGAGTCTGCTGCCAAACACTTTTTGTTCCGCTGTTTATCAAAAACTAATGGAGTTTGACATTGATGGCGTTCTTCAATCCTGGTTTGAATGCATTGTCCTCTCTGTCCAGTGCTGTTTTCATCAAAAGACCACCGTATGTCCTTTGGGGTGCCTAGATGTCGTACTGCAAGCAATTCAGAATGATTTGGGTGGTAAAAACCTTCTATGATTAGAGAATGACCTACATTTGTAAATCATTGCAGTAAGTAACTTGTGTTAAGATTTGTAGCATCAATTGAACATAATGCAATAAAATGGTATCCTTTCCAATTTAAGCACGACAAGAGTTATTTATTTAAATGGGTAAAATAAGTTAATAACCAAATACGTTCTCGTGTGTTTCAGTTTATGAGTAAGAAAAACATTAAAGCAGCCATACGGATTGATGAAATGCCTAGGATATAAATCCTTTCGCCATTTTGTTGTTTTTACTGCCAATTTTTTCACAGTATTGTTACATTTTGAATGTTTAACACATCACTCATTAAATCATGTAATAAAGTTTTCTATATATAGTAAAATCCGAATCAGTGTATTAGTAGGTATTATCTTTCATTTATTTAAAAAAAAAAAAAAAAAAGGTGCATACATACTGTAACACTTGCACTATATTGTTTTATGATTTGTACTTTGCTTGTTAGTTACATGTTTTAAAATACAGTTTAAAATTATCTAGTTTGAAATTTTTGTAATTCGGTGTGATATGCTATGTAAACTCGCTAAGCCAGTTAGTCATGTTCTTTTATGTTCATGTTTTACAAGCTAGCTAGATAGAAAAAATTGTAAATTAATGTGTTAAATTTGCTAGCTAGTAAAGTTTTGTAAATCTGCTTGTTAACTTATCTACTTGTTGGCTTAACAATCTAGCTAATGTTTACAGTAATTTATGGAGTATTAAATTAGCTAGGTATGAGTTGTTAATATTTTGTCAAATACATTGCTAAAATAAATAGGTAATCAAGTTTATAAATTAGTTTGGGATATTTCTTAAATTGTCTAGTTTAGCTTTGTAAACTAGTGTCGGAGTAAAACTAGCAAATTTAAGAAATTTTGAAAATTAATTTACGCCGTTTAGGAAATGTGTTTGCTAGTGCAGTTTTGTAAATTAGGTGAAGCAAATATCTAAATTTGCTAGATAGTTGAGTTTTGTAAACTAGCCATTCATTTTAATAAATTACCTAGCTAAATGCTGTAAATTACTGTGTTGAACTTCTTGAGCGTTACATTTTGTAAATTATACTGTTAAATTTGATTCATTTTAATATTTATACTTAAATTCTAGCTAGTTACATCTGATTGCTAATGTACCCTAGCAGGTTTTACTCTTGAATGCTTGTAGTTACCATTTGAATTTTACTCAAGCAGAACTTTATTAAGTAAGAATTCATAGGGATTCAAAACAGTATATAACAGGATGTTAATGTTATGCTTGTTTATACAGTATTTCCAAACAAGGAATCATGACATCAGCTAAGTAAAAGTTGTTTTATTTTAATGAGTGAAATGGCTATGCATTCAGACTGCAGAGACACAGCGTACATATCGTTTGTCATAGCAAATACACCCCAGCGATTTTTTTTTTTTATAAAGTCCATCCCTAAATACAAAACATTTATGCTCATGCGCCTTCCGCTTCGAGTCAGAAACGCCTCCGCTCTATCGATCGCCTATGCTTAATACTGGTTAAAAATCACTAAGGACAGAGTGTTTTTATTGACTGCTACAATATTGATGCGAGGGAGGATATAAAATAGCCCGAGATCGCTTCAAATAAGACTTTTACCCCCATCCTGCCTTCGCTCATTACTCATTCCAGTTATGGTTAAAAAAAAAATCTCCACCATGGCAATCGTTGTCCTGTCCACGGCTGTTTTCGTTTGACATTGAGGCATTATTTTCTTGTTTTCCCCGGCCAAGACGATTGAAAATCATTCGGTGGGAATGCAAAAGTGTGATATTCTTCATCATAATCCCCAATCCCCACCCCTCGACTTTAAAGCCCACTCTGCAGTGATAAATCCGATTGCCACAAAGTTGCCAGGATGTACGACCACTCAGCGATCGACTGCCTTTTTCAGGCTCAAAGGAAGAAAAAGCTGATGATTGCGTTGACCTATTTAGGAAGGGTCGACAGTACTTGTTGAGTTATTATGTAAAGGTTAGACAGGGCAAGCGCATTTTTCAGTGTGTGCATAATTCCTTCAGCTTGTCCTTTTTTCTGCTTCGGGGCCCTGTAGCTAAAAGATTTATTACACAATAAGCAGATAAAGTCTTAAATCAAAGTAATGCCTATTCCTAACTGCCCTATACTCCAATGATCTATTCGGTCTTTCCTATTTGTTTATACACAATTTCAGTTTCTTGCAATATTTTCTAATTAATATCCGTTTAGCTTTGCAGGACTCTTTGGCCTTGTGTGCAGTTTTGAAACACTTGATGTTTTATTCATGTGTAATTTCCAAGCGATGGTACAGTTTTTTTTTTGTGTGTTTTTTTTAATACACTGCACCATTTTTGCTTTTCACACTTTCGTGCAAAATAATTCCTTGAATTTATCTCTTCATTTTTCATTCCTCGGCTTTGCCTTTTTTTTTTCCCCGCCACAATGTCGAGACAGGATTCCGAGCAAGAGTCGGGCCGACTCACAGTTCTCTCTTCGCTTGTGTGCTAGTTTCCTTATTTTCATTCAACCCAATTGGCATTCGTGGCGAGACTCAAGAGTCTCAAAACAGCATGTGGGAACTAAACTCTCATTACAACAATTTGTACATGCCGTTTGATGGACTGAGATATTCATCCTGGTGTAATGATGACTATCTTTTCAAGGCAGGCTGACCTTTAAAAAAAAGTTATTAAAGAACTTGGGGTGATGGTGCAGTGTGGATGATGTTGATCTAGTTGTCAAGTCCTGTTTATGTAAAAACAAACAAAAAAAACAATTATTTTGCAGAGGAAAGAAATTGACAAATGGCACAATCCGGCCATTTTTACTAGAACTGATACATGGTACACCTTGAATAACAGATTCGCATTGATCAAAAGTTGATTTACTGTCATCTCCATGGCAGCAACTCTGTAGAAAGAGTTTCTCCATTGCATACTGTAGTAAAGTGAGAACCACCACTCACTTAGAGACATGGTAAATGTTCGGAAGCAGGTGGTAAAATGATGGCTCAGCCCGCAATAGCACTTTACTGCAAAGTAAAATTTATTCACAGTGCCGGGGAAACTGACAACCGACTGGTGAAGTATTTTTACAGGTGCACCAAAAATAGAAGGGAAAAAAGCCAACGGCAAATCAGCAGGAGGGAAATTCTGGGTGCATGCGTGTATGTGCGTGCGTGCGCGTGTGCGCCAGTGTTGCCCAGTTGACAACTGGGGCCACCCTGTTACACACATATGTTTCTTGCTTGTTTGTTTGTTTGTACCTTGATATCTTCAAGCCAAAAAAAATTATTAATTGTTAAAGGAATAATAAACTTTTTCAAGAATGTTCCTCAGCATTAGACACTAGCCATAAAAAAATGCATGATGTCATTCTTTAATAAAACTTTGTATCAGACTGCATCACTCCACTGTGGTATTTCTTACTTAAGAGAAAAATTATTGCTTACCTGTCTATGAAATGCAGTTTATTTTTGTTTTACTTAAACCTTCACCCATTGTTCACGCTAACTGAGACTTTAGCTAGCTACAAATAATTATTTAAATATACAGTACAGACCAAAAGTTTGGACACCCTTTCTCATTCAGCGAGTTTTCTTGATTGTGTTCTTTCTTGTGTTCTTTAGCCCAAACGCGTCTCTTCTGCTTGTTGCCTGTCCTTAGCAGTGGTTTCCTAGCAGATATTCTAGCATGAAGGCCTGGTTCACACAGTCTCCTCTTAACAGTTGTTCTAGAGATGTGTCTGCTGCTAGAACTCTGTGTGGTATTGACCTGCTCTCTGATCTGAGCTGCTGTTAACCTGCGATTTCTGAGGCTGGTGACTCGGATGAACTTATCCTCCGCAGCAGAGGTGACTCTTGGTCTTCCTTTCCTGGGGCGGTCCGCATGTCAGCCGGTTTCTTTGTAGCGCTTGATGGTTTTTGTGACTGCACTTGGGGACACTTTCAAAGTTTTCCCAATTTTTCGAACTGACTGACCTTCATTTCATAAAGTAATGATGGCCGCTCGTTTTTCTTTACTTAGCTGCTTTTTTTCTTGCCATAATACAAATTCAAACACTTTGAATGAGAAGATGAAAAAATTATATCCGGCAATGGGTGCACCTTTATGTGCTATGCTTACCCATAAACCTCCTTCTGTATTGTGACATGCTTCAGTGCAGAAATAGAAGCCAGTCTAAAGCTCTAATAAGTCAAGTGGTTTAAAAATACTCAAAAAAATTTTGTTACCATTTTAGTATATATTGCTGGATGGGTTTAGAGCAGCACGTTGAAAGTGCTCCTAGACAGACCTTAAAGCTTCCACTCATGGCATTTTCAGTATTCAAACAATCGGTTCTTTTCTTACATAGAATCCATCGATATTTTAGAGAAATCATTAAGATAAATCATGATCCCATACCCTAAAATCTCTAGGTGAAGGAGTACAGATTGTACTGGTAACACCGAATTAAACAAACAGCATTCAGTCGCCCAAAATAGCCTGCCAGATCCAGATATTCTACACCTACTCAGAAAAGGGGGAGAGCATCTTCATTTTTTCCATTCCTCCAAAACACCACCATAATAAAACATTTTTAAAAAAGAAAGAGAGAGAACTTCATATTGAGAGCAAAGTGCATCTAAAACAAATGAAAACATTATTATATTTCAGATCCTTTAAAGATGCCAGGATGACAGCTTTGCAACACTTGTCACTCCCTCGGCAGATTCACGAGGAGCCGCCTGGGACGGTGTTGACTTTTCACAACACTCTTAAAGATGTTCACACATGCTGAGCTGCCACCTTGCCTGTGCTGTCTTGCCTTTGCATTCACTACTAGTAGCTCAGATATGTAGGGTTTTTTTTGGTTGGTTATTTGCTTGTTTTGTTTGCTTATTTGAAAAATTACTGGACCTATTCAACCTGTTTCTATAAGGGTTTGTATCTCAGCAGCATGTCTAGGTGTATAGTACGATAGCAGAAGCAGAGTATTCACTTTTATGCTTTCAATGCAAACAAGCAGGACTCTATTAAAACTGAAAAGCAGCGGACCTTAAATGGAGCCCTGTGGGACACCCCATAAAAATTTTTATATTTGTATGATTTTAATTATAACCTACTTGCAGGCAAGCTAATAAAATATCTAATATACTAATAAGATCACATAACATAGTAAACAAAAAAAAGTTGGAGCATAGCATGTGAACAAGTGGTAAGGGTGTTCCTAGGACTTGAAAATGCACATTGATGAGTACTTAGGGGTTTAAAAAAATCTGATCCAATACCAATTCAATAGAGTTTCTTGTTTGATCCTCTCTAGTTATAAACTACCTTAAGTGCTTTTCTGAGGAATAGAAGAGTGAAAATGGGTAAATAATTGCTCATATAATATAAATCAATGTTTTTTTTTTCCATTGGAACTGCATAACCAATTTGTAAGTAACAATGTACAATAGCCAATATGTCATTTAAACAAAAGCCAAATGAAAATCTGTAGCTGTTGTATTTTTATGCACTGTGACAATTTATAATAGTAATGATTTAGATCAATACAACTTTAGGAACATATGTTCAATCAGGTTTGTGAATTTTTGATTGGAGCTATATGATATAAAGAACTTTCATTCTGCTGTGGTTATTTTATTACACATGATGTAGAAGCAGAAACTATGGATATTTAGAGCTTAACTGTGTATGATGTGTGTTTGTGTGTGTGTTTTTAAAAGTTTCACAGTCTAATGGGGCAGCAGTGAAATGGCCTGGAGACTGAATTTGTTCAAAACAAAATGAAAGAAAAAAAAATTCAGTTCAGTCTTTATGAAGTTTAGTGCATTTATCAGGGTGATACTTTTGCTTGGATCCTTTATACTGTTAGTCATGATTAAGCAGTAATGATAATATTTAAATCATGTGTACTTATTACAGTGTTTAGATTGATGCAGCTCATTTAACTCAAGTGTGAGTAAAATGTCCTTATTTAAAACATCTTCAAGTTAAATGTACTTACATTATTTATAGGGATCCTTGCTTTCTCCGTCACTTTGCCAGAGGTTAATCTTGGTTCCAGAATGTTTGTATCTCTCTCTCTACATTTCTGCTCTCAAAGTCTTCAAATGCTGCAGTGTGGTACATGACGTTTCTGACATCAACTTCTCCTGTTTTCCTTGGTGCAACCTGTTCGATGTCTGGCTGTTAGTACACTCTAGTGGTTTCTTTCTTTTGCAAGGCATTTCAAATAGCTGTATTGGCTATTCCCAATGCTTGTACAATGGCTCTGATGGATTTTCCTTCTTTTCCTTTCTTCAAAATGGCTTCCTTTTTCCGCCATTAACACAACTCTCCAGAACCCTCTGGTCTTCATGTTGCTTCCTTCTTTATAACAAAGACCATGCCTCAAACCAAGAGTAGACATTCAGAGCTGCAAATTGCTTAAACGACCAATAGATCTAACAAGACACATCTGGGCAACTTGGTGTTCCAATATATTTGGCCACAAAATGGAATAAAGATGCCATGTTCTGAGGTGTTTAACAGAAATCTAGATTTAAATATAATCTATCACAATCTCTTGTCCTATTGAACCCAAATGTCTTCAGTGCAGAGCAAAAATAATAGAATTTCCTTTACTGTTACAGTACTTTTTAAGGATACTGTCTTTGTTCATGTTTTTATATATACTGTATATATATCTTGTCAAAAAAGGGACATAGTGCTTTGAAACTTTCAAATAGAGCAATTTATATGCCACCAACATTGTATAGGCTTCACCTCAGGACAACAAACACTAGATTCAAAATGAATTCTTGACCACTGAAATATGTTCATTCAAATGTCAATGATATTTTTTTTTTCAATATATTGTATATTGGTATTATTAAACATGTCTCACTGTAACTCACAAGAACAGAAGACTATAAAATTAAAACGGAAAACTTCCAGGCCTCTTTTTGAAGTGTCTGTAACATATGACTTAGAAGACACAACAACAGCCGGGAGAAAACTTTGTGGTCCCGTCACAGAGCACTGGAACCAACGTGGGTGAGAGGATTTTTTTTTTTTGTTCCCCTCTGGTATGGAATTACTCATCCTTACACCATCATACATCTTTCCCTTTATGGTCGACCAGTTCCTCCCTGCACGATGGACACCTACCATCTATTCTCATTTTGAGTTTACTTCAAGAGTTACAGCCCTCTTTAGTGAGCTGTAGCCACCTCAGGCATCAATAGAGTGAGACATCTTGGCTGCCTTTGGGCCATGAAGCTCACAGAAACTGATTCTCACTTTGGCATTTAGAGGTGACCCATCAATTCACTTCAAGTCTGTCAAGGAAAATGATCTGATCAGCCTTGATCAGTCATGCATTTAACATTTCTCGGTAATCCAAGTTCATAAGACTAGATTAAATATATCTTGAAGGTAGAGTTGCTGCTGCGCAGATTCAGACACCCTGGTTTGATCCACCATGAGCTTGGACTTCTGTCGAAGGACTTGTAAGGTGTGACAGTTTTGGAAAACCCATTGGCTGTTGATCGAACCATTAATTTCTCCATAATTGATTAATTTTTGTAAATGTACTGTATATGTTTTCTCAACAGTTGATAGTAAATCAGTGCAAAGAATGGTTTTCCTCCAGGATGAATGAGTACCATGTGACTTTATGTAAGGCTTGGTTTGTAGATTGATTTTCCTCATTTTTCTTCCCCAGGTTCTCCCAAGATAATTTGCCTAGTAAAAGCAAGCTATAAATTCTACAACAATGCACCTTTAAAAATGGGTTTATTTTTTTATGTTTTCATTTATAGTCATCAGTGTTCAATCAGTTCCATGCACTTCCACAATCTTCCACAAAAGTTGCCTTTCAACTTTTGACCCACCTCAAGTGCAACAACTTATTTGAGAAATTTCAGTCAGGCTTTCGATTAGCCCACAGCACGGAGACAGCACTGATCAGGGTGATAAATGATCTACTCATGACAGCTGATGCAGGATCGCCTTCTTATCCTTCTTGATTTGACAGCAGCCTTCGACACAGTGGATCATACCATTCTCCTGGATCGTCTTCAGTACACTATTGGTTTGTCGCAAACTACATTGCAGTGGTTCCAGTCCTACCTGTCCGACAGGTCTGAATGTGTCATGCTGGGAGGATGTAAGTCCAGGGTGCTTAATGTCACATGTGGTGTTCCACAGGGGTCGGTTCTCGTCCCCATCCTTTTTACCACCTATATGTTACCTCTTGGGCGCATCATCAGCAGACATGGGCTGTCGTTTCACTGCTATGCCGACGACACGCAGCTTTATATTAAAACTGCTCCAAGCCCCTCTGAAGCTCTTTTGCACCTTACTGTATGCCTTGAGGAGATAAAGGCATGTATGAGCAACAACTTTCTATACAGCTGAACAGCAGTAAAACTGAGGCACTCCTTGTTGGTACATCTCATCAGATCCTTTCCTCTCCCATATCTCAATTTACTTTTGATGGTCAGGTTATCACTCAGTCCTCCACAGTCACTAACCTGGGGGTTCGGTTTGACCCACAGCTGACTTTCAGCGAACATATAAAACACCTGTGTAAAACCTCAGTATACCATCTACGAAATATCTCCAAACTCCGCCCCCTCCAAACATTTCCAGATGCAGAGAAACTTGTTCATGCCTTCATATCATCAAGTTTGGACTACTGTAATGGAATCTTTGTTGGGATCTCTATAAAGGACATTCAAAAACTACAATATATCCAAAATAGTGCCGCTAGAATTCTAACAAAAAACAGGAAATTTTAACACATCACTCCCATCCTCTAATCACTGCACTGGCTCCCTGTTTCATCCCGGATTGAATATAAAATCCTGCAGCTAACCCATAAATGTGTTACTGGTCAGGCACCATCATATCTGCAACATCTGATCACTGTACAACATTCTAACCGCACCCTTAGGTCATCAGGAAGCATGCTCCTCAAAGCCCCGTTTACCAGGCTCCGTACCATGGGGGATCTTCTGCTCAGTTGCACCAAAATTCTGGAATCGTCTTCCTGTTCATCTGAGAGCCATACAGAGCCTGGACTCTTTTAAAGTCAATCTGAAGACCTTTTTATTTAAGAAAGTTTATAATTGTTGATTTGGTTTTAAATTGATTGTTTTATACCTCTTCTATTTTTATTTTTTATTATTATTTTAGCCTTGATGTGGTCTTTTTAAACCCCCTTTTCTATCTTTATTTTTCTTTAAAGTTAGCACTTTGAGATTTAATGAATGAAAAGTGCGTTACAAATAAAATGTATTATTATTATTATTATTATTATTATTATTATTATTATTATCTCTTGCATTGCTGAAGTACAAAATTCCAACCACAAAAGAAACTGATTTGGGACTGCATGGCTCACAACTGCAGGGTTGGGAATTCAAATCTCCCACCTGGTGTGTGCATGGATTTTGGTTTCTTTCGTGCTTGGTTGGTTTCCTCTAGGTACTCTGGTTTTCTCCTGGATTCCAAAGACATGCACAGTAGGCTGAGTGGCATTTCCAAATTTCCTGTAATGTATAATTGGGTGTGTAAGTGTGTGTGCTTGTGCCTTGTGATGGATGGCCACCCAGCCCAAGGTGTACCTCGCCTTGTGCCCTTAGTTCCCCGGGATAGGCTCCAGGCCCCCTGAGACCCTTTACAGAAAAATCATTACAGATAATGGATAGAAGGATGGATGATTAGTTTTTTTATCTGTGGTGCAGGAACACTGTTACTCACTCACTCACTCTTTGTCTATACCACTTTATCCTGATATTAGAATTTTCAAAATTTGAGTATTAAAATTAGAATTGATTTGACCCTGGATGGAGTGCCAATCCATTGCAGGGCACACACACACAAACACATACTGTAGACACACGCTCAATCACACACTACAGGCAATTTGAATCCATCAATCTAGGAACCTCTGTAGTCCAACTAGGGACCGTGGAGGCCAATAGTGACTACTGATCTCTAGTACTTAGACCACTTGTATTTACTTCCATTGTATTTATTCCCATTCGTATGACCGTGGTAGGACCTCCGGTCAACATACACACACTCATTCACACACTACAGGCAATTTGGGAATGCCAATTAGCCTAATCAGTACATCTTGGGACTGTGGGAAGAAACCAGAGCACCTGGAGCGAACCCACCAAGCACGGAGAATATATATGGGCAAGAATCATACCCAGACCCTGGAACACTCTTAATTCCACAAAAAGTCAACCCAACCAAAGTTCTCCCAAAATTTGCCTACAAACATGGATGATCAGTTTATGAACTTAAAAGTAAAACTCAGTTCTTGAGCAGTGCTTAATGTTCACCCAATATCAACCACGTTTTGCCAACTTTTTTTTTTTTCCTCAATCATGCCAACTTTTTCGTTCCAGAACCCAGTGCTGAGCCAGGAAATGGCTTTTCCACTCATTCTTTAACCTTGGCAAGCCAATGTTAACTCAAAGTGTAGATCAACAGAGGCACACTTTGATGTTTAATATCCCAACCTAAACAGTTTCTGATGTCTTTCAAATGCTCATCATATCGAATCAAACACACCTAGGGTGATGATAAATATGGAACAGTCATATTTAAAAAAAAAAAAAAAAACAGCCCTCCTAAGGTCCTGTTTGCATGACTGGTTACGCTTCACTTCATCTTTCCTGTGTTTTGAGGGGATGTTTTTTAAAACACTCTTTATCTCTTTTGCTTTCTTTCTCTCTCTCTCTCTCTCTCTCTCTGAAGTGCTGTGCTGTTTAATTCATCCTGACCCTGCCTTCACGACGGGACACCGTAAAAACAAACAAGTCGCTCTAATATCCTTGAATTAGTCAGTGGGAGAAACACGTTCCACCTCCGCCACACCATCTATCCATTTTTTATGACATTAATATTAAATATTGGTCTCAGCCGAATTAATTTTCTCCCCCCAAGAAAGTAATAAGCAATTCTCGCACACAGAAGACAGCTTGTAGGTTGTGCACTTTTTCAGAAAAGAAAATTCTTTGTTCTTGCAGGAACAAATAATGACCAGTGAGCTGGAAAACGAGCAAGGCCAAGGATAAGCAGGAATCCCTTCATAACGGAGAATTACAAATAAAATAGGAACGCTCAGGCAAAAACAGTCCTCCATGATATTGCGTACTTGCATTAATCCACTTAGACTGAATAAAAGGAAATAAATAATTAATCCCATGTGAGCAATTTGGAACTAATAGCGCACTCTTGCAATTGGCTTCCCTGTACAAATCTAAATTTCTTTTAAAACCATTTCTGCTTTAAAGAGAAATATAAAAATGGACATCAGTCTGCCAAGCCAGACCACGCCAGTATCTTTGTCCAGCAATCTCAGCTCCAAGGAGCGTTCCACTTCATGGCTGCCATCTAAATTGCAAACAACAAGTACAATCAAAGAGGAAAATGGGCATTTCCTGCAAACCGACCACTGTGACCATCCTTGTCTGATAGTTCCTCTTACAGTACAATGATTCAGCGTTGATGGAAATGAAGAATTGACCAAATAAAGCCCTTAGTAACTCATCATGACCAAAAAAAAGCATTTAAAAAAAATGAATCCTTCAGGGGTGTGCGGCAAAAAATATATGTGTAATCAACAGAATCTAGGATAGCCGTTGGTTATCTCTTGGCTAGTTTTAAGGAGCTTGGATGGATTTATAGTTAGTATGTGTACCTATCACATTGGTGTACTTTGACGGGTACGTGTATGGCCTGTGGTTCATCCTTGGCTTTGGACAACGTACTGGTCCCCATCTATTTCATTTATCAATTGAAGGACGACCACTCGGCAGATATTTATAGATCGTTCTCTTTCTCAGGCTTTCCTCCAGTAAGGAACCATGTGATCTTAATCTAGGCTTGGTTTTTGTTATATTTTTGCATTTTTGCCTCCGCACATGCCTGGAATTAGATTTTTTGACAAAGCAATTGGATGAGATTGGTAATCCATTAGTCATACTCATTGAGTTTCCTTTTTTTTTTTAAAAAAAAAAAAAAAAAGGGCCACCATGTTTAACCTCTTTAGCAAGACAAAACCCTAAAGCAGGCCAAAGAACCACGAGTAATCCGATGAGCGTGCACCACAAAACAGATCTACTTTCAGGTTCATTCACTATAAAGCACACGAAATACAAGACACAGGTTTGCACTTCTCTCAAGTTTTCTACATACAGTAAGCTCTACTGGGGCACATGCAGTTCATTTGGTTTACTTCAATCAGCCAATCATTGGGCGGCAGCGCATTGAGCTTCTGTTAATCTCATGCCCATCTACAGTCTATTTTTAAGTAAAAACGAGATAATCTATGTTATTTATGAAACTGTTGTGTTATCACACCTTAATCCTGATCCTTGTTTTTCATGCTGCTGTAGTACAGTACATCGATTGGCATGCAAGCAACGGAGTTCACCAAGACATATACAATGCCGTGAACGGACATGCAAGCCGTGGTGTATGCCCCCAGACCGTAAGGTATGCCTCAGCTTATACTGTAGGTTAAACTGTGTTGTGATCACATTGTGGATTACACACGTGGACAAAATTGTTGGTACCCTTCGGTCAATGAAAGAAAAACTCACAATGGTCACAGAAATAACTTTAATCTGACAAAAGTAATAATAAATAAGAATTCTATGAATGTTAACCAATGAAAGTCAGACATTGCTTTTCAACCATGCTTCAACGGAATTATTTTTTAAAAATGAACTCATGGAACAGGCCTGGACAAAAATTATGGTACCCCTAACTTAATAGTTTGTTGCACAACCTTTTGAGGCAATCACTGCAATCAAACGATTCCTGTAACTATCAATGAGACTTCTGAACCTCTCTGCAGGTATTTTGGCCCACTCCTCATGAGCAAGCTGCTCCAGTTGTTTCCGCTTTGAAGGGTGCCTTTTCCAGACAGCATGTTTCAGCTCCTTCCAAAGATGCTCAATAGGATTGAGGTCAGGGCTCATAGAAGGCCACTTTAGAATAGTCCAATGTTTTCCTCTTAGCCATTCTTGGGTGTTTCTAGCTGTGTGTTTTGGGTCATTGTCCTGTTGCAAGACCCATGACCTGAGACTGAGACCCAGCTTTCTGACACTGGCCGGCACATTTCTCTCTAGAATCCCTTGATAGTCTTGAGATTTCATTGTACCCTGCACAGATTCAAGACACCCTGTGCCAGATGCAGCAAAGCAGCCCCAGAACATAACAGAGCCTCCTCCATGTTTCACAGTAGGGACAGTGTTCTTTTCTTTTTCCGTCTGTGAACATAGAGCTGATGTGCCTTGGCAAAAAGTTCCATTTTTGTCTCATCTGTCCATAGGACATTCTCCCAGAAGCTTTGTGGCTTGTCAACATGTAGTTCAGTATTCCAGTCTGGCTTTTTTATGATTTGTTTTCAACAATGGTGTCCTCCTTGGTCGTCTCCCATGTAGTCCACTTTGGCTCAAACAACGACGGATGGTGCGATCTGACACTGATGTTCCTTGAGCATGAAGTTCACCTTGGATCTCTTTAGAAGTCTTTCTGGGCTCTTTTGTTACCATTCGGATTATCCGTCTCTTTGATTTGTCATCAATTTTCCTCCTGCGGCCACGTCCAGGGAGGTTGGCTACAGTCCCATGGATCTTAAATTTCTGAATAATATGTGCAACTGTAGTCACAGGAACATCTAGCTGCCTGGAAATGGTCTTATAGCCTTTACCTTTAACATGCTTGTCTATAATTTTCGAATCTCCTGAGACAACTCTTTCCTTTGCTTCCTCTGGTCCATGTTGAGTGTGGTACATACCATGTCACCAAACAACACGGTGACTACCTGGAGCCCTATATATAGGCCCACTGACTGATTACAAGATTGTAGACACCTATGATGCTAATTAGTGGACACACCTTGAATTAACATGTCCCTTTGGTCACATTATTTTCAGTATTTTCTAGGGGTACCATCATTTTTGTCCAGGCCTGTTCCATGAGTTTCTTTTTTTAAATAATTCTGTTGAAGCATGGTTGAAAAGCAATGTCTGACTTTCATTGGTTATCATTCATAGAATTTTTTTAAAAATTATTACTTTTGTCAGATTAAAGTTATTTATGTGACCATTGTGAGTTTTTCTTTCATTGACCGAAGGGTACCAACAATTTTGTCCACGTGTGTAGGAAATAAAATCCATTCTTTCCCATTATTATCAACCTAAATTATTTCACTCCTAAATGTACAGTACTATCCAAAAGTCTTGCAAGTTACAGCAGTAAACAGTAATTAATGAAACAAAGTAAATAAAAAAAAAATTGGTGTGATAACCCCTTGTTTAAAATAAAGTGTCAGGTGGAATGTGTGCAATTTTATTTCATCATGTTCTCCCTGTTTTCTCAGGCATAAATCACAAGAGAAGATACCATCTCAAAATTGTGGTATAATTTATTGTCCATGTACTCAAACTGAAACTTAGCTAAAGGTTCATTTTATGCAACATGTTGCCACAGTTGCAATGACACCTCACAGCCTCAAGAACAAAAAAAATTCTCCTTGCCTTCTTTTTCTATGATTTTTTTTTTTAATGTACATTTTTCACAAAAATTTATCATGTTTAATTATATACAGGCTGTCAAACCTTCTAGCAGTAAATATTACTGTATAATTGATGAATGCAGAAAGCAGAGCAGGATTTACATCATGCCTTGTCTCCAATATATATATATATATATATATATATATATATATATATATATATATATATATATATATATATATATGATAGTAGTGATGGATCTTCCCCATTCAGCCACTGTGTAAGCAAGGATATGGAATTTCAAAGAAGGAAGGAAGGAAGGGAAATATTTAGATTGATTTGATATTGATTTTATCATAACATTTATTAGCTTTATTAATGTTTATTAGTTCCATCCTTGTCTGGATATGTTATCATATGAAATGCACCGAATGCATATAAGAGCACTGATGTCTCTACAAATGTTTTTTACTGATGTTTTAAGAGCACAAAATTTTTTTTTTTTTTTTATTTTAACGACAGAAATCATGATCAGGGTTTGTCTTGTTTGTCTAATGCATCGGCTTAGACAATGTAACAATGCCTTAGAAACTAAGGACTACAACACACGGGCGCATGCTATCTTGAAGAGGACCGTTATACAGTACAAAGTTCACTTTGGGGTTAATAAAACAAAGATGAAGTTTGAAGTATTGAAAAATGCATCATCTGAGGGGGATTTCAGTTGGAGCATTAATGGATAAACGTCGGGGAAGCTCTGAGACCTGTGTTCATTAGCCTTACTAAATAAACAGTAAAATATTGCACATTTAATAAAAAAAAAATCTGTGAAAAACTGATGTGATGTGCGTATCCTAATACAAAGATTTACTGTTTCATATTATATATTAAAAAAAACATTTTTTTTTCATTTTTTTAGAATGTTCACAAAACAGATTATGAGCGGCTTTCAAGTCAAACCAGGACTTTTGATGCAATTTCTGGTGAATGGAGGCGTAAAACCGATTGACATTTACAGAACACTTTAAGCACAGTACGTTGGCGAGACTCTTAGCCACAGTAAAACGTTTGAATAAAAGAAAAATTCTACCTGGGTGGTTTTCAAGCAATAGTGAAATGCTGGGATAAGTGCATTAGTGTAACTTCAGTAACTTGTGTTCTGCTATTCTGCACAATCAATTTCACGTAGGCTTTTATTGTTATTTCAACCATATATAGTTTAGTATACAGTTAAATGAAACAAGGTCCCTCAAGGACCACGGTGCTACATGCAACACAAATTAACAACATAATTTACCAGAACCTAACTAGCTAACTAAGAAAGCGAATTAGCTGACTCGCAGAGACAAGACAGACTGACATTTTTAAGCTAACAGAAAAACTATCCAAGTTCTATACAGAAGAGACAACAAAGTGCAAACAAGAGCGACGAAGTGACAGCATGACACATTTCAATACTTCGTGGTAATGAGGTAATGAGTTGAGGTGGTGGGAGGAGAAACAGTAAACAGTAGACATTCCGTATAAGTAGCAGCACAGATGAAATAGTTTTGCTTCAGTACCTTTTTCCAGATGGCAGGAGGGTGAATGGGTGTGTCTGATCAGCCCCAATGCTGGAGGCTTTGTGGATGCAGCGTGTGGTGGAGAGGTCTTCGATAGAGGGAAGAGACACCCTGATGATCTTCTCTGCTGTCCTCACTATCCGCTGTAGGATCTTGCAGTCCAAGATGGCACAGTTCCCAAAATAGACAGTGACGCAGGTGCTCAGGATGCTCTCGATAGTCCCACTATAGAACGTGGTAAGGATCGGTGGTGGAAGCTGGGTCTTCCTCAGCCCTCTCAGGAAGGAAGGAACTGGTGTTGAGGGACCAAGGTGAGGTTCTCCTCCAGGTGGACACCCAGGAATTTGGTGCTGTTGACGATCTCCACAGAGGAGCCGTTGATGTTCAGCAGAAGGTGGTCGCTCCTGGTCCTCCTGAAGTCAACAACCAGCACTTTTGTCTTATCAATGATCAGAGAGAGGTTGTTGTCTTTACACCAGTCACTTAGCCTCTGCACTTCAAAAAACTCAATTTGCCTTAAATACCCCTTGTAGTTCCGTTTATCACTTACTGTAGATTGTAACATTCGTATACTTGGTGGGGGTTTTTTTGTTTGTTTTTTAAAGAAAAAAATGTAGTCTGAATTGTTAGCAAGAAAGTGCAAATCTACAAAACACTGGCACTTCTCCATATCGATTATGTTTTCTTCCTTTCTTAAATAACATGCTTTATTTCATCTGTTTAATATCAGCCTCAAATGATGTACCTTGTAATAAGGCATCAGGAACTTCCTGAAGCATTATTATTTGCTGCACTGCATGTCTTCCAGCTTATGAATTTGCCCTTCATGACATGTTCTGTCACGGAAGCGATCCCCAAAATGAAAGGGCTCAGCCATTATTTTTCTTCGCCTCTAGCCCCTGTGTTTTACAGAAGCCTTGGCCTGTCACCTGCCTCTCCTGCACCAGTGTAAAAGCTTTAATATGTCGCTGGCATTATCAGCCTCTAACAACAGCCTGTCACAGTTTAACCAGGCCAGCCGTAAATCAGCCGAGCTCACGTAGTTTGCAAAAGTTTCACGTGCTTGGGGGAGGAAAGGGCCGCAAAGTGATTGGCAGTTTTGCCATCATGAATTTTAAACTGAAGAGAAGATGCGGCTCAGAGCACACAAGTGCATGCTGGTGTTGTTCGTGCTCTAACACACCTGTTTCAGCTCAGCACACACTCGCTCATTAGCCAACAAGTCGAATCAGATGTGTTTGAGCAGGAAAAACAGTACACTGTGGAAGTCTTCCAGAAAACCAAGAGAAAAGTCAAGCTAGATGGATGGATGGGTGGGTGGACTATTTTTGAATCACTCATTACTTTTATTTTTTATTCATAGGTAAATACAAATAAAATGACAATAGAAATATTAATAAAAAATATACAGTAGATAGATAGATAGATAGATAGATAGATAGATAGATAGATAGATCATCATTTTGTTGATTTATTCATGCCTTAATGCGAAAAAAACAAAAGATAAAGGGCATATAGGTTTATTTGGTGTTTTGTTGATTTGTGAACCAGCCGTGGACGGTCCCAAGCTGTAAAAGTAGGAGGGTTGCGCATCGGGCTAGCGATCTTGCCCTGTAAAACCCGAGTCCTACAGAAACGGGTCTGGGTCAGAGAGATGCGATGCACAAACAGCGGGCACACAAACACCTATGGGACGATCATCATTTATTCAGGTCATGATACCGAACATGCACATGGAATTGTTGTGTCAACGTTGGCGGCATCGGCCCTCACTGGAATGTATGCCTGTCCGTGACCGTATCATTTCAGCTCAACTCGAAACAACCCTAGCAAAGATCATGATTATTCAAGCATACACCTGACTGAAGATGCAGAAGACAACAGCATGGACACCTTTTATGAACAGCTCCAATAGACATTGGACCAAGCACTTCACCACGACATCATCCTGATCATCGGTGACTTCATCTCCAAATTGGACATCAAAAGGCGTGGCCTGGAACATGATATTGTCCTGCATGGCTCAGCTGACAAGACAAATGGCACAGCTCTGGCTATCGCCGCTGTTGGATGTACGAGTGTGTAGAGGAGCGAATGATGGCTAAGACCACTACCTCCTCCTCATGAAATGTCAACTAAAGCTGAAGCACCGATAAGTGCAGCAAAACGATCATGACCTTTTGCAGTGGATAGGCTCAAAGATCACGCAGCGGCAGAGCAGTTCAAGATCGAATTGAGCAATCAACTTGGATGTTGAAGAAGGATGGTCAAGGCTGAAAGAAGCAGTGACTGAATGTGCAGAGGAGCAAATTGGAAGAAGGCATGGCATGTACAGGGAGCGCTGGATCCAGAACCAGATCTGGGATCTAATAAATGATCAAAGAAATGCATGGCAGAATCTGTGCACAGCGGAGGCCTACCGGGAGTTGGACCGGAAAGTGAAAAGGAGTGGACCAGAACATAAAGATGCAATCACGACAGCTGAGACAGCTTTAGCCTGGACATGGTGTGTTCAAAAATGCTCAAATGCTCAAGCATGGTGACCAGCGCCTCATTTAAGAAATGACGGATCTTCTCAACTTCTGCTTGGTCAGCAGCGTGAGTCCAGGAAGACTGGCGAAGTGGGGTGATCATAAAGCGCTTTAAAAAAGGCAATTTGGCAGACTGCAACAACTGACTAGGAATCACACTCCTCTCAGTCCCTAGTAAAATATTCAGCATTGTCCTACTTGAAAACTTAAAAAAGCTGAGGATGGGAAGCTCCAGGAAGAACCGTCTGGTTTCCATAGTGGCAATTCTTGCACTAAACAAATCTTCATCCTAAAAACCATCATCGAGCAGAGCCAGCAGCTGTTCTCTGAATACCAGCAGCAGTTCTTGGTTAATTTTGTCGACTGTACCAAGACTTGTGTCCACTGGGATCCGTTTTAGCGTATTATGCGGCAATCTCGTGTGATTTATCGAGGTCTTCCGTAACATCAAGTTCGGATCCAGCTGCTGTGTCTGGATGTAAGATGGTAACACAGAGTTCTTCGTCATTGAGACCGGCTTGAAGCAAGGGTGCATTCTCTCTCTGTTCCTCTTTCTTCTAACCATCATTTGGGATGGGAAAAGCTCTGGATGGATATGGAATCCCATGACAAGCACCAACATGCCTGACAGACCTCAACTTTGGAGATGACATTTGGCTCAGCCACCAAAAATGACACAAATGCGATGATGTCAAATCTGGAGCGAGAACGTGCCAAGGTTGGACTTCCGATTAGTGGGAGCAAGACCAAGATCATTAGAAAAGACTCGAAGAGGTCACCAGGTTCAACTAGGCATAATCCTAGTGAATGATGGCATACTTTTGTCTTTTTTTGAAGGCTGCGGTCTTCCAGCAGCTCCAGCTCCGGCTCCGGCTCCTGGCTGACCCAGAAGGTCGACATAGCCACAAAATTCGTCTGTTAAATTCTATCGTCATCCCAACTGCATGCAAAATCTAGCATGGATGGACAGGTTGATAAATAGACTTGTTCAGTATTTGAATCACTGATCATTTTTATTCATAATTTAATATATAAAAAGAATGACAGAAATAAAAGATAGATAGATAACTAGGTAGAGAGGTAGACAGACAGACAGATCCATAAATGAAATAATTAAATGTTGTGTTCATTCATTGATTCACTTTTATGAGAGAAAGAAAGAAAGCAAGAAAGGCTGGAAAGGAGGAAGGAAGGAAGATGGATAAATGAAAACGTATTCATCAGTGTTTTGCTAATTTATGCATTATTTTTATTTATAGCTAAATACGATAGATAGATAGATAGATAGATAGATAGATAGATAGATAGATAGATAGATAGATAGATAGATAGATAGATAGATTTGTGTTTTGGTGTTTAATTAATCATTTTTTTATTCTTTCACGTTTAACTATAACAGAAAAAAAGAAAAAAACTAAGATAAAAGTTTTGAAAGAGGAAGATTGATAAATAATTTAATTCATTCAGATAGACAGAAGTTAAATAAAAATAATCATAATAATCATAATAATAATTAATGTGTGATAATCTACAATCTACAGCACAGACAGACTCACTAGTTTGTAGCATTAAATATATTCCGTAAACCCTGTTGTGTGACTAAGACCAGTAAAACACTATATTATCAGCCATTAATTTAGAATTCTGGAAAAAGACTGTGTTGATTGTGCAGATTGAACTGTGCGTCACTGGAGGTTAAAAAGGCCAGAACATGCTTTTAAAAATAAAAGAAGTCAGATCTGATGTGCCTTTGTTGTCATAATTGACTGATTGTACTGTGATATTGCTAATTTCTCTAATGCTGGGACTTCCATATTTTCTCTCTCTCTCTCTCTCTCTCTCTCTCTCTCGCTCTCTCTTTCTCTCTGACGCACACACACACACACACACACACACACACACACACACACACACAAAGAACCCATCTAACTGCTGATAGTCGTAAGCCTTGTTTTTCAGGCCTGTTGTCCGGGAAACGGCTCCTTGTTTGGACGTGTCGTCAAGGAAACAAAGCGAGGGGAAAATCTGCGGATTGAAATCATATTTTTAGAAAATCAATCCTCGGGATGCAGCACACGGTACATTGGAAGCTCTGAAAGACCTCTGCATCAGGCTGGCTTGGTAATTGGTGAAAACGATGTGCAGCACCATTTAGCTGACATTAAATCAACCACTGGCCTGATCCCAACGTGAAGATGTTCTAATGAGAGCAACGACACTGGCGACACTGCTTTTCTATAAAAACATTAAAACATCATTGTGTCTACCTAATAAAAGTCATATTTGCAACAGCACACTTACAGGTTTATTGTTTAGGGGGAAGGCTGAGATGATTTCATGAGCATTAGTACTTATTTGTTTTGCTCCAGCTTTCAGGGGTATATAAAAATGGCCTTTGTGGTATTTGCTCGTCTGAGATGAAAAACTTCCAACATGATTGCTGGTGAGGAACAGACGGGCATCGCCCGCTAGAACGTCTAAATTCAACCCATTGTGAGTTCAGACTTCAGAGCTGTTTACGATTCTGTCAGCACTCCGACAGCAGAGATCACAGCTCAGACATCCATGTTACAAAAATACACTGAACATCAGGTTAAATGCGCGCGCGCGTGTATACTGTATCTCGTCTTGTGAGATGATGACATAGAACACGTATTCAAAATAAGCAATATCATGTTTGATTTATGTTGGGAAAAGTCACTGTAACTGACTGAAAGGTGCAGAGGACGTACCTCCTTTATTCCTCCTGAGTCACAGTCATCAGCCCTCCGTTACTGTCCAAAATGGCACATGGGAAATCATTAATTTACTGGATGGCACAAAGGTCGTGCCCTTTTCACCTGTAACTGACAGACACTGTGCAGGAATTGACCATACAGAAGGAAGGAAATCAACATTACACTCCTTCCTTACAAAGACTGACAGGCCACATCTCCTTATCTAGGACAGACAGGCACATAAGTTTTGCACGCATCTCCTTTAGTGGGATAAAAGCAATACTTCTTTCATTCGATTCACCAAAGCTGCACCTCTTTTACTTTGACTGACAGACATACAGGCCACATTTTTAAATAATAACCCCTGTTGTGAATGCAGTTTCCATACGGTCATCCAAACTGAACCACTTTTTCCATAAATTGCTGTGACTGTGGCAAAAACATCAATGTTAGTGCACCAATTAAAATCAGCAAATCTTTTGATTGTGAAAGACGTTTCATCCCGAATGCATGTACTATACAACTAGATGTCATTGTACACTTCACAATAAGCACACGATTACTCCAACATCAACGCTGTCATGCCTTCACCATTCTTTTTCCTCTCCCCATAAAGCTCATACAAGCAGCCTCATTTTAGTTTGGACGTTCCCAGTGAATGTCTTTCGCACGGCATTAGAGGCAATGATGAAAAATATGACAACTTCACAAAGCGTCTCGAGCAGCGCAACCAGCCGGCTGACGGGATCACTGCACAAAACTTCATTTACGAGGATAATTGGCATTCACTAGCCGATAGATTGCAACCTTTCAGTGGGGGCTCGTTGAAGACAGGTGATTATGGCAGCCTGCCGTAATGGAATCGGCTTTTTTTTCTTTTTTTTTTATTGTTTATCATCCTGCTTACTCAAACACGCACACACACACACGGGCATCCCAGGGAAAGGAGGTAGGGCAGACAAGGGGTTATTTTAGAAATCTGGTAGATACTTAGTGCCTTATTTCACATTCATTCTCCACCAGACAGCTGGCAGTGCAGAGGCATTAGAGAGCCTTGTATAGGAACTCTTTAAGAATGAAAGAGCTTGTTTTCTAGGACTCTCCAGGATCAGCGCGTTTGTGACTTGTGTCACCTGACTGTTTTTATGACGGTCTATAAAAAACGGTTAAACATACAGTATGGGCAATACCTATACAAAAATGTGTAACAGAATTTTAATAAACACTTCCTGATCAGTGATCAGACTGATCAGTTTGTGTAAATTCTTACATATTTCCAAGACATTTTGCGGCATAGACTTGTAATTTACTCTAAGGTTTTTACTTGTATTCCTGCCCTTTTTAACAATTGCGGGCCTTTTTCCTTTCTTCCAGGCGTGTGTTCTTTGCCAGGCAACTTCTATGCCACCCTTTGGTATTTGCGACTCTCATTAAGCGAACGGGAGGGAGGCTGTGCTAAAGGCTTCACCACCTTATTAGCAGAGATGTTTTTATTACGTCCTTTTTTAATGAGGCGGAATGCAGAAACCCACTTTGCTCGTCTGCGTTTATTTGGGATGCTAATGAGCAAAATTATGTAGCTGGAGGCTGAAACCAAAGCTAAATAAATAAATAAGCAACGGACATGGCCACTCTGTAATACACTCAATTTATGTTTTGTAATGAATGTTGATGGATGAATCAATGAAGATTAATACAAATATTTTCTCAGCATTTCCTTCCACATGCTTTTTCCATCAGGTCTACTATTAAAGTAATGCTAAATCTATATATACATTTTTTTAATGCATGTTGTAGGTAGTCAAATTAGATAAAATAATGTGGATAAATTGACAGACTGGTGCACATTTTCTACATCACATTTCCTTCAGGTGGAAATAGAAATCAATTTGTAAATCGCTGTAGAACCGAAATTTAAAGCAAGTGATATTTCTACATTAATAATTTATATTAATGAACCCCTTGTATTCCTCCTGTAGGGTTCATCATTGTTACCTGATAATGAGATGCTGACCTGCAGCAAGGTTACTGGTGTATGGCATCCTTAAATTTTCCTAAATCGAGTACAAATTAAGATTCTAAAGGGAATGCAAGCAAAAGAATTAAAAAATATTAATTTAAACCAATCATGGGCATCTAGCCATAAATATAAGCGAAGAAATTAGGCTAAGTAGCAAGGATGGAAAATTAGGATAACTAGCAGTCAAAAATTAGGCTAACTAGTGAGCAGAGAAATGATGCTAATTGGTGAGCAAATAAAGTAAACTAACTAGCAAGCAGAGAAATTAGGCTAATTAACAAACAGAGAACTTAAGCTAAGTAGTGAGAAGAACAATTTACCCAATTATTGAGTGGAGAACATAAGCTAATTAGTGAACAAGAAATGAGGCCAGATAGCAAGCAAAAAAAAAAAAAAAAAAATAGGCTAAAAAGTAAAGAAATTAAGCTAATCAATGAGCAGAGTAATAAAGCTACAGTAACTAGTGAGCAAAAAGAAATTACCTGTTCAGCAGAGAAATTAAGCTAATTCATGAGTAGTGAAACTAAGCTAACTAGCCAGCAGAGCAATTAGCCTAAACTAGTGAACAGAGAGAGAACATAAGCTAGTGAGTGGAGAGATTAGGCCAACTAGCAAAACCAAAAAAAAAAAAAAAAAGGCTAGCCTGTAGAGAAATAAAAAGTGACCGGAAAAATTAAGCTAACTAGCGAGCAGTACAATTGATCTAACTAGCCAGCAGAGAAATTAGGCTAAGTAGCTACTGTAACAAACCAATTATCCTAACTAGCATGCAGGGAAATTAGCATAACTAGCCAGCAGAACAATCATCCTAACTAATCAGCAGAGAAATTAGGCTAACTAGCGGGTAGACAAAAAAAAAAAAAGCTAATAGGCAAGCAAAGAAATTAACCTGATTAATGAGCAGCGAAATTAGGCTAACTAACAAGTGGAGAAATAAGCTAATTAGTTAGCAGAGGAATTGGGTTAGCTGCCACTGTGCATCTTTACTTCCAGTACACTGAAGATTTTTCTAGCTGTTTCTTAGTATGCTGGTGAGAATGGACACCAAGCTACTGTATGACATGTTTTTATCACTAATGTGGTGGAAAAAATATCAGTAGTTTAATTAGTACTATTAGTATGTCTGGAACATTTCTGTCAAAAGTAACTTTGGGCGAAAATAAAATTTTATATTGATCTGTTGCTGGTGCTCTCTCTCTCTCTCTCTCTCTCTCTGTCTCTCTCTTGCACTCTCTCTTTGTCTTCTTTATCCCCATAATTCAGTGGTTCACGCTCTTTCCCCTACTTGCATCATCAAGCATAATAGAAAGTATAATGCAAAAAAATCCATTACTAAAATGCTGCAAAACAGAATAACTGCTTCAGCACTAATAAAACACTATAAGTGTAGCTAGTCGTGTCAATAAGCCCTGAGGAATGCAGAATGAAATAAACATGTTTTACCCTAAATCATGATTGCTCTTCTGTGGCCATTGACTAGTTTTTCTTTATGAAATCTGTTCCATGTAGTGCCATAGAAGTAAGACAGCATCATTTAGATGGTGGATGTACGTTGCTAGTTTTAACCTCTGAAACGTTCTGGGAAATTTAGGTTAGGAATTTAATGTGGAAAATGTCAGCCCAAAAGATTTCAACATATTAAATCTAATGCATAATATTTAACAATGTTAGAACATCCACACTTTAATAAGAATTAAAATAACAGCAATCGAATCAAAATAAAATTTTAAAAGCAATTTTTTTTTTCTAATTACTCTACATATTGGTGAATTAAAATTAGCCTTGCTCTACACAACGCTCCCAACACCAAATATTGCTAGTGTAAACTGTCGTTGGCAAATGTATGTAACGTTACATTAGGGCTCTAAAACAAAAATATGATTGGTTTATATTTTATGATTAGATAAAAAATTTGCAAGTTGCCATTGCGTGCATTGTTAGCTTAGCTTAAGCGCCATGTTGTCATTTGCTATAGCATGCTAACTAGCATCTGGTGGGGTAATCTCTGTGTTCCCAGCATCTTAGGTCCGCAGATTTATAAGGTACATAATGCGAGAATGAGAAAGCGTCCCCAGGCTTCCCAGGGTTTCATGTTCCCCTGGTCTATATAGCACCTAATGAAAACCTAAAAAAAAGATGTTCACCAGCTCGCTATTGGTTTGATGGAATTCTTTCTGGGGGCCCCTAAAACCGCATAAAATGCTAACTCTTCGTTTTATTGCATTTAAAACATTTGAATACAAAATATAGAAATATTTTATCTTGAAATGTGTCACAGAATAAGCTGTTTAATGTGAGTTAACAGAAAAATGAGATGAGAACATAGGATGCTGGGAGCATAGGTACACTCCTGAATCTGGCAAGTGTCCCTGTATGTGCTGTAAATGTAAATGATAATGGGAAGGTTGTAAATAATCCTGACTGGATCATTAGCATGATGATGGACATGTCTGGAAAATGGAGCATGAGAAAATGTGCTTTCGCTCTTCTGTTTTTAGGCACTAACAATGACACCTGACACGCATCACTTATGTTTGAGATTGTTGAAATGGTTTTCTCTATGAAATGCCATCGTAACTGTGCAAGCAATAAGAATGTCTCTCTGTGACACCAGGAAATAGCTGCAAATTTCTCACAAGAAGAATGAGAATACAGCACAGGAATCACTCAATATAAACAGATTTGATGTCTTGCTTTATAAATCTCCTGGCTCCTATTTCCTGAATGTGTTTTATAGCTTCAGTTACTTGTATGTAACAGGTATTTTTAGACTGTAATAATGTCTCGCTTGCATATTTTCTAATTTTAGTGAATGCTTTTTCTCTCTGCTCTTCCTCCTCATCTCCTTTCATGCTCTGCGCGCACACACACACACACACACACACACATACACACTGGAAGAAGATCAATCAAACACAATTTGGGAAATGTCAAGCTCCAGACCAGCTCTGGCGTACTGTACACTCAGCTGCACGTGCGCTCGAATATCGACGCTGTTAATTATAGAGACCATTAGCCCAAGGCACGATCGATGGAATCCGGCTCTAACCAACCAGCGGATGACGGTTTTTTTGTTTTCCTTTTCATAAGCCATTCCTGCGAATCTCCATAAGCAAACGAGTGTTCATGAACCCAATATTACCAAGTTCTCAAGAAGACAGCTCTGTCAGTTAATTGGTATTCAGGTTGAAAATAAAGAGCAAATTACAGCCAGTGTGGGCTGTTGCGATTATAAGTCTGGCCGTATCATTCATTTAGAACAATATTGACCATATTAGAATGGAAAAATGATGTCGCCATGACTCGTTGGTTGAACTGGAGGAGAGCTCAGTGTTGGCATGGCAGCGGTGATTTACATCAGTTATTCAAAGCTAGCCCGTGCTGGATTTATTTTTTGACGAATATGCTTTGAACTGCTCATGAGGTCCTAAAATGTATATTACATACTCAACATAAATGTCTTAAATATTCATCTAGCCTCTTAAAACAGTAGAGTCATTAGAGACCACTGGAGCACAACTCTGCAGCACCATCTCAAGGGCTGGAGGACATACATGTTAGAGACAAAGGCCATGAAATACATGAAAATCATTTCAAAGCAAAAGTGGTTACCAAAAGTTTTCACATTTGTCATTTTTATTTTACTGTTTGTCCTTATAAAATGGTGTGAGCATGTGTTCATTATTAGGGGCTAAAACTTTGTTGCACCTTTGTTAACCCAAAAACTGTAAATCACTATTATCTTTCTAAGGAATCAGAGCGGCGTTTTTTGTTTTGTTTTTTTTTTATTCCTCAAGAAAAAAAAATTCTGTCGGGTATGAACACTGGAAATATTTAATAAAAATTCTGTTTTGCATTCACACTCTAGTTCGTCACTTTTGGTCCAAATGGAGACAAGACACATCCTGTCAAACAGCTCAAAAATCTCAAGTCCTCTGGAAAAAAAATCAAGTATCTTAAAAAGAATTAACCCCTGCAAAACTTTATACACCCCTTTGAAAAATATGAACTACCCTATTCAAGGTAACCTTGCAGGAGGCTCATTGATAGGGCGAATGGGCAAAGCCACGCCCCCTCCACTCACGCCACACTCATAAGACTCACTGCCAATGTAAATTCTTATACTTTGTGTGGGGTATGTTTGAGCCGTTTTGACCGTTTTGCCCAGGACAAGCATTTACACTTTCTTTCAGCCCCTACTTCATTTTTGTCCAGGAATTGTCTTAGTTTCAACTGTTGTTACAGTTTTAACAACATGAAAACAACCCTTTGTGGAGATGTACAGTATGAAATATAGTCCTGAAAGTTAATTTAAGAAGAATCATTTTCTGCACTTTTCTGACCCCGCACAGACATCATGAGCAGTATTTAGAAAGCCACTTAAAAATGTAGCACATTAAGCCTCAAGAGCCTCCTAAAAATGTTAAGCCAACATCCCTGAGCTTGCTTTTTATTGCTTCAATAAAAGAACATAAAACTTTATAACACAAAAATGTTAAAAAGTCAACCTATGAATTTCTCTCTGTTTGTGTGTGTGAGGTCTCGATGTCTGAAAAAGCCGAGGTAACACTAAGAAGATAATGCAGTGTTATTTAACTCGCACCTCAACACACCACATACTATTAAAAACAAATTAAGGAGCTCATTTATTTACATTCGTTTCACAGACACCACACATTACTAATTTCCAGGCAAGATGTTCTTTTCTTAATCCAAGGACAGTGTCAGGGAGAGTGGACTCGTTAACAGCCAGTGACCTCAAGTTAGTTAGAAAGAGGAAGAATAGTAACAATAAAAATTACAAAAAGAATGGACTAAAAAAATGATATTCGGAATAAGTTGTTTGAAAGAATAGTTCAAACCGACAGGGCTGCTGTTGCTAATGAGGGATAATAAGGAACAGAAATCCAAATATTGGGGATGTTTATTTAGCATTTATTGAAGAAGTCTACAGTGTCTACTACTAGTTAGTTACCATCTGCGATAAAGATAGCGTTTTCATTTATTCAGTTCTGAGAAACGTTCATAAGGTAGCGGCTTTTTATATCTGCGTGTTATTGTAAACTGGAACTAGGTTGTTTCATGGATGCTCCATGACATTAAATGCAACCAATCGCAAGCTACGCTGACAACGAGGTATGGAACTCTGCAATAAATGAAATAGATTTGTTTACCGTAGTGATATAACAGGAAAGAAGGATGACCCATCACTGGAAAATAATCCGTGTAACTCTGCTTCATCACATTGTAAAATATAAATATAAAAAAATATCACAAATCTAAAATATCATTATATAGTCAAATATTTAGTGTGACTAAAATGCCACTCCGCAAGTCCACTTCTGGCATGCCTGTTTAATACACAATGTAAAAATGTGTTTTAAAGAAGTGCTTCTAGTATGGCTAGTCTCCCTAGTCGTGTGGATTTGTCCTGCTACAACTTTACTATTTTACTATTTCATGGCACAGCAGTAGTTCTATATAAACAACCTAAATAACAGGCACTAGACACACAGGTTTATACTGTATAAAACTCTTTTACAAACCGCTTCATTGTATTCACAGAGTGTTTCCATCATGAAACGTCCCCGAGAGGGAAGAGTGGTAATGATGCTGGCCACAGAGCCCAGCAGCTTTCCTGCCTCCTGCAAAGGAAACAAAGTGCCAGGCCTAATAACTAATGGCACGACCACGGCTGCCTTGTTCTCCTGCCAGCAGCTTGACTCCCTCGCCTTGAGTGTTCGCAGCTGGGAGGTGCATTATGGGAGCTTATTTTCACGCACTGGACTGCCTGTACTGTAATTCGAACGCTTTAAACCCTGATTGCATGCTGCCGAACTGCCCGAGACCTATTGATGATGCTGAGCTATTTTCTTTGCATGCTGTGATCCAGTTTCAATCTAAGGCAAGAAGGCGGTGGGTTGGAGATGCACAAGTTGTCAGACAGGGCCGAGTAATAGGCCCCTCATTAGTTTCAGAACCTGTAGCAGGATCTGGACTTTACCACCACCACCACCCCCCTCCCCTCGTCTCATTCTCCTGACAGTGCTGAGCAGGCAGATGAGAGCTACCGAGAACATGTGACGTCTCTTGGAAGCTCTTATACTTTGGATTAGTTATTAGAATGAATCGCTGTGCAAAAGTCCCCTAGATCAGCAAGGACATAACGATTAGCTACAACCCGTTGCGTGTCTTTAAGATAGCAAGAAATTTGTCTAAGTCAGCAGTCTGCTGGAAATGCTTTTATATTACATATAAACAGTCCCATAGGTGCATAAATCTCAAACCTCCTTCCCAGATACTAGTCAGTATTGGTTTGTTGACCTTATAATTTCCTCTTGAGGGAACCTCCTTCACCATTTTAGAAGCAGTTATTAGGGTGATTCAATGTCTGTGGTGCTGCGTAGTACATTTGAATTTATTTTTATTACTTTTTCAACATTAAATCTAAGGAAACTGTTCTAAAAATGTGTCTGGTTGCATTTGGCTTTTAAAAAAGGAACAAGGTTGAGTTTTTATAGTAGAGAATTAGCAAAGAATATGGATAAATATGGTTGTTTATGGCGTGAGGTCATCAGGGTCATGCTAATCATTTATGTTTCAGATAATTTCTTAATGATTGTTTTATTTATTTAAAATTTACTATTTAAATAAGGACAGTAAAACAAAAAACAATAAGTAAATTAAGTACATTTTCTTATTTTGATTATTTTTAAGAAGTTCGGGAGATGCAACTTCGAAGAGCTATGGGATGGGGGATCTTATTGTATGAGCTCTTTTTACATTAGGCAGAAAATCTGACCTTTTTAAAGATATGACCAGAACAAAAATACAAAATTCTTACATCCATTTTCTGTGGGGGGGAAACACAAGGTGCTCCATTATAGCTACACTAAACAGCATTAAAAAGCCACAGAAACTGTTTTTAAAATGTAAACAAGAGCAAGACAATGGTTACGGTTTAAAATGATCATCTCATATTTGGTCAATTTAAGCAGAGAGAATTGTTTCATGCTGTGTGTAGAGCTACTTAATTTGTTTATGATTTACTGCTGTAATTTTGCTGCTTTATTTTGCTAGTAAATAATAGTAATTAGCCTACTAGCTAGTTAGAGAACAGCTACTTGGCTTGGTAGCCAATTAGCTGGAGGCTAAAATCTAAGATGATTTCTAACGTCTAACTCTTTCTTCAGATATTTTACCCAGGTGCCACACTGACAGTGCAGGGCCAGAAAAGATGAACCTGACATGATTAGCACCATAGCACATGCTATCATCAAAACTCCTGAAACAATGGGGCACATTTGATGATATAGTTTTCCTCAGTGCTAAATGTTCAGTGGGAGAAAAAAAAAAATCCGGCTACTCAAAATTAGCATGCCAGATACTTAGCAATTTAATATGACTATGTGGATAGACTGACAAATTGCTGAGGAACTATGTTTTCTAAAAAAAATTTAAAAAAATATATACTTTCCTTATCTCTCTGCCTCTCTTTGTAATCTCAAATATATATATAGCGCTAACATTTGAGAATCACACGAACATGAGTCCAGTCAGAAAATGAGACATCTGCCCGTATTTGTCTTGCTTTATTTCCCCTCTCGGTCATGACAAGGTTTTTTTACGCAACACAAAACCTGTCCAACCTGGGGACACGTTCCTCCAGATGAACCAGCGTCTGATATCTGAATGCTTGTCCTGCTATGAGTTAACAAACCGATACCGGAACATTTCCTGCTTTTCCGCTGTGGGATTTCTCTCAGTCTCTGGGTTTGTCATGGACGTCAGGCTCGAGCGATTACATCAGGAGGACGTGAAGTGTTTGCTCTAATGTGCTTAACTGTGCTACGTCTGTGAGTCATGTGGGCTGCATCACAATGGGATGAAGCACATATTCATGTAAAATGGAGGATTTAAAAAAAATCATCTTGCATAAGAACCTCACACAAATCTTCCTTAGATGGCATTTCTCCATCCAGCCATCCGCGAAATTGTGTTTTACATAAAGGAAGCCATCAGAGAAAAGCTCAGACTCTTCCCCAAAAAATGTCCACAGCAGCCCCTTTCACGGCGCTTCCTCTGCTTAACTAAAACTCCCTGTGGTTTAATTAATCTATTTAAAGTCACTGGCTTCGTGAAGAGGACACTTTTTAGTGTGTGTGTGTGTGTGTGTGTGTGTGTGTGTGCGCGCACATGTGTATGTGTGTGTATGTGTGTGAGAGAGAGAGAGAGAGAGATAGGCAACCAATTAATTCAGCTCTAAGAAAGCAGGGGTGAGGACGCATGGAGCCTTGCTACAGCGCTATATTAGTCATGAGATGTGTCAAAACACTTCGTGACGACCAGCAGGGGGCGACCACATGCAGTTTAAAGGTGAAGGTGGTCGGTGTGAGTGTGTATGTGTCTAGATTATGGTCTACAAATCGCCATACCTGTAAAACATACTCATATAGAGTGCTTTATACCAGATTACCTGATTAGTTTGGCTAAATACACAAAACACAGTTGCGTTCTTAGAACCAGTTCTGCTGCTTCGCAAAGCGAACAAACGAAATTTTCAGTTCAATCATTAAGCACACGAGGTTATGCTACTTCGGAAGGTGTACGATATTATATAAAGGAGGATAATTAGTATAATTAGCATAATTAGCATAATTAGTTTTTTCTGAGTACAACAGAGCATATGTTATGGTGTGTCCATTAACCACTTGTTATCATGGGTGAAAGAAGGCTGGTATGGTCCAGTTCTGCATGCCACTAAAAGATTCAGTGGTAGTCCACAATAATAGAAAGAGGAGAGAGCACTGGCCGGGCAAAACCAGTAACGGAAGCACTTTCAGCAAGAAAAAACACATCTGCTACGCCATCTTAAATCCCATCTAAAACGTCTCTTTGTCTTCTTACTAACTGCTTCCAAGTCTTTCTGAATTGCCTCTGAACAGAAACGACAAAGCTAACTAGCTTCTGCAACAAAGCTGAATCCCAAGTGATTCTACACCCTACATACAGTATCGTAGCACACTAGCTCTCCATTTCAAACTATTTGGGATTCAACACCACCAAACAGTTATTCAGCTGAGGCTATTCTAAAGCAGAATAAGTAGATACATAAATAGAAACTTACAAGATTTACAGGACAGTCCAACACCTCTATGGTTTATTTTCCTTGCCTTTTGGCAACTTAAAATTTCTTTCAACCCTGCTTGTTTTTGTTTTTTTTAATAATTAATTGTGCTTGTTTTTTTTTTTTTTCAATTATTATTATTATTTTAATTATTCAACTGTCCTATATTACTCAAAGTATTTTTCCTTATTTTAAATAAATAATTTAACGCTGCTTTTCTTTTTCATAGTTAGTTTTTATTTTTTACACACTTGTCAGTTATGCTTGTCTTTTTTTATATTATAACAACTAGTGAGCATTTTTATTAGCTTTTTTTTTTTTCAAATACGGAATGATTTGTACAATAATTATCATGTACATTAAACATCACAGATGGCATAGATACCACTGTGAATCTGTGAACCGCACACAGTCTAAAGTGTGATGAGTAATTAAGTCTCTGAAAGAGCTTTAGTCCACCAGGCCGCTGTAAGTCTACACTTCCTGCTATTGACCGCCGCTGCGGCTGCCAAATGGTTAGATACATTACCCCAGACAAAATGGTTATCAAAAGCAATAATAATAGAATAGCAGATGTAGAAAATGAATTAATTTGCGCACTGACCACATGCCGGTTCATCTGTGTCCTCAGATCAATCGCTCCTTTAGCCTCTGGGGGCCTTCAGATGGAATTATAAATCGATGATGTTATACAAAGCATCTCTCCGCGATGCCTGCATCCTCTCGGGAAAGACAGACGGGTGTGATCTTGAACTCATGAGGACGCAAATGAAGCGCTCACTCGACACAGATCATACGAGCTCATCGCAGGAGCGATGGCCTATTTGGAGTTTATGCCTCATATGTCTCTTTGAGACTGCCTTTTGACTCAAACTTTTTTTTAGTGTATCTGAATAATATGAATCTTTTCACACAGGAATTCTCTGTCTTTTGTGATCGTTATACAAAAACCGGTAGTGACATGAAACCAAGGACACTATGATATTTTTTATTGAGCTTTACCATGACATTTAGTATTATAATGGGTTTTCTGAATACAGTATTTTCATTCATATGAAGGAAAACCTCTGATGTCCAGGTCTGAGAGGTTTTAAATTGATCAATCGATCAGTGACATTACACATACTGTATCTGGCGAAATAGAATTCAGCTGGAAGAGTAAAAATAATAATAATTTTACCAAAAAAAAAAAAAAAACAGTTTTCCAGTCGTGTGCCAGATGATTGGCAGGCAAAAGTCTGGTGTGACCTCTACGTTACAGTAAGCAATTCTTCTATTTCTGTATCATCAAAAGCGAGAAGCATTCCACCATTACCATCTTCTATTGATTTGAAAAAGATAGAGACTTCACAAGTCGATTCACAATTCAAAGGAAATATACATCTTTTAGGTGAATTTTATCCACATTTGCTCAGATCTCTGTGTCATCCAGAGCAGGAGGTCAAACATCATAAATGCTACCAGAGATCTTTATTATAAAATGACACCACACTGAGCATAAGACTAAGCTTTAGGTTTTGTATTTCTCATTCGGCCGATGTTTTTCCAACGTGACTTTCATTTGAGACAGGATCCATCTAAACAGTTGTCATGTTAAGGGTCATGCTCAAGGGTCATTGCCAGTTTGGCAGCCTGGCAGCTTGGTGGTGCTGGGATTTGCCCTCATGACCATCTGATCAGTAGCCCAAGGCTCTGACTTTGTACAGCATCTGATCTTTTGGAGGCCTTGAGCAAAATTCGCCAGAAAACACATTGTAGTTGTTAGCTTCAACCCCAGATTACCTGCTGTTACCCCATTACCACCTTACTCAATTGTTTCTTTATTCATTCATTCATTCATTCATTCTTACATTTCTCAATGATTCTTTTCATTTTTACGGGTGGCAAAGGACTGAGAAGATCTGTTCAGACTTCTCTATCAGCAGGGACAGACTCTTGCTCCTTCTGGGGATCCCCTGACATAACTATCTAATCTGTCAGAGTTAAATTCGACACTGAGTACTGGGCCTCTGTCCAGTGGGATAACTTCTCCAGTTGGCCCCCAGTTTGCTTTGAGGTCTCTGTCCTATGGGACATGGATGATAATCTTTCAAGTAGGACTTGGGTCTTCACTTCTGTCTCCTTCCAATGTAACATGCCTAATACTTTCTCCAGTAGGTCCTGGGTTTACTCTGACGTGTCCTTCCAATGTCACATGCCTGATAATGTCTTAAGTGGGTCCTGGGTTTCCTCGGATGTTTCTATCCAATGCGACATGTCTGATGATCTCTCCGGTGGGTCCTAGGTATATTTAAGTCTCCATCCAACAGGAAGTTCTCTAGCAATCTCTCCAGATGGTCCTGGGTTTACAACAAGGTCTCTGTCCAATGGAACATGCCTGATAAATTCTCCACTAGGTTCCTGGGTCTACCTCAGCATCTCCATCCAATTGAAAATTTCAGAGATTCTCTCCATTAGGTGCTGGGTTTACTTTGGGGCCTCTATATAATGGGGTATGCTTGATCTCTCCAGGGGGTCCTGGGTCTACCTCAGGGTCTCCATTCTCATCTGCCTCCTCTCAATTTGAAGAAGCGGAGGCTTGGCTACAAGGACCCTCTCAGATTTCAGTGCGCCTCCAAACAAAAGGTGGTTCCTGGGAGTCTTGGAAACATTTTGCTGAAGTTTCCAGAGTGCCTGACGTTAGCCCCCAAGTGAGCATATTGAAAGCTGGAAGATTGCATAAGTCTGGTGTGGTTTAATCTGTTTTAAAGTCGATTTAAAAAGAAGTTAATTTGCAGCCCCTATTTTAGCTCGGAAGACCCAAATGACAAATACGTGCTTGGTCTGCTCGCCCTCTTGCTAATATTTAATGGTGTTTTTCCCTGGAGTCTGCAGTGGCTGGAATTGAATTAAACTGTATTAAATTCAGTGCTGAAGCGAAGAGAAGAGAAAAGAAGAGAAGAGACAGCCTCTGGTCAACAGGTGCAAATCGTTATGGGATTTGGAGTCCTCCCATCAGCACTGTTTATGTGAGTCACCCAGATCAGATTAGTACTCGGAGATGACGATCCCTCGCTCCAAATCTGGCTTCAACCTTGAAGGGTACCGGCTGTTTATTCAATCAGGGCCTTTTTTTTCCTGTTGACTTTTTCACAGAGCGAGCTATTGATTAGTGATATCACCGCCGTAGGCTTTAAAAAACGACAGATAAATGGCAGCAAAAGACACAGGAAGCTCACCTTGCTTACTAACACACACACCATACACACACACACACACACACACACACACATAAATGTAGAGTGAATGGTATGGGAAGAGTCAGATGGTTAAGAGTGAAGGTAGGAGTGTGTGTGTGTGTGTGTGTGTGAGAGAGAGAGAGAGAGAGAGCGCTTTGATGAGTCCTGTGAATGTCACTTTCATTCTCATTACAAGTCTTCCCCACAGGAAATGCACAACGGTGCCGATTAATAAACAATCGATGCCTGCCAATTAAAAAACTGCTAGGAATAATTGAAGGCCTGCGCAACGGTGTGATCGTGCATGATTAAGCCATTAAACCTCCGCTCATAACATCTTAATCGGGTGAAATATGGCCATCATTAGACATCGTAAATGAGACGCGTTGCCTCCTGAATGTTGGGGGTAAATTAAACAGGACGGGATCACAACTCATTTGATGTTACATTACTTTACATTAGCGCATAATGGCGCCCTGGTGAGTTCACATTGTCTATCAGGAATGAATCAAACGCTAAACAAAACAATGAAAACAGATTGTACGAGGAGGTGAGTGCGGGACAAGCGGGGGACGTCTTACGAGAGCCGAGATCAGAGGACTCAGGATGACTGGTACAAACAACGAGACGTGCACGTGCACCGGGACACCGTGAGACTGCACTAGTCATGAATCTAAATTTCAGCAGGACATTTTTCTTAGCCAGCATTTAACTGCTGGGAGTCCTGGTGGAAAACGATGCTACTGCCCCCTGTTGGTTGTTGCTGTTCTAAACACAGAAGAATGAAAGCCTCTTTTCATCCTCAGCAGCATGAGCTGAGAGTTTGCATGACTATGGCTGCATTCCAGTATTGTTCTCTCTCGACCTTATTGACTCTCCAGGACCGTTTCTTCTTAGAGTCATTCCCAGTTGCAGTTGTAAACCCCGTTCCAATAATTTATTAGGTCAAGCGAAGTTCATTATTTGTGCCCTTAGAGGCCTCAGGTCCTGAGTCAACATCAGTTTCTACATCAGGAGCAGAAGGTTATACAGAATTCATTGCAATCTGATAAAATCCCTTCTTTAAATACAGCAAAATGGACGTTTTCCTTTACAGTGTATAATATTTGCTTGCAGAAAAAAAGCCGCAGTTCATATTTTCTATCCCTGGTATCATTTTGGGTTTAAAGGCAAGACAAATATTTCTAAGGCTTCAACAACAAATAGATAATTTGCAGATTCTGATTAGGGAGCCAAGAATTTGACTTGAGCAGTCAACTTCCACAAAATGATTCTGAGTACTCGGGCGTGCTCAGGTACAAATCTGCTTTATTATGCAGGTGACATCGTCGTCTGAAGCAAGAGGATGTGTGTCAGATGTCTTTAGGAAGTGGACGGTTTAGTTTAACAGAAAACAGTAAGCTTTTATCCTCCTCTCCTGAAATTCTACTTTATATCATATACGCTAATTTATTCCAGTGTATGGATATGTTAATTTAAGGGGGGGGGGGGGGGGGGGGTGCACAGTAATTGCTTTTTGATCATTTGTTCTGCAGGCCTGTTGGCTTGACCGAAACCCTGAATTTCAACAAGGCACTAATCTATAATTAATCATACAAAAAAACTTTCAGTTTATTTCTATAGGATTTCTCTCCAATGTACCTGAGACTAAACAGTGATGCGTTGTTGCCATCTAGTGGACATAATGAAAAATGCATACCTCTTTCTTTTTCTTTTTCTTTTTTATGAACATTTCAGGTCTCACTTATTATTATTCAGGAGCTGCTTTCACAAACAGAAGACTCGGGATTATACATGGCCACTCGCACCCCTGTGTTTGGATTAGAAGGGATTTGTTTGAGATACTTTTGACCCGGTGTCCGACTTTAGCATTGTATGAAGCCACTTCTGTGTCGCTGGGGAAACAGTAACCTGTGCAGTTTCGGCTTCACATCAGTCTGACTGGAATGTGCTAGAAAAAGAGAAAAAAGGAAAAGAGAGGTAGGAAAATAAAAATAGACAGAAAAGAAGAGAATATCGTGAAAAGAGGATTTTCAAGAACAAAAGAAGATAGAGAGATGGAGAGAGAGAATGTAAGAAGAGATCGAAGAGAAGAAATGAGCAAAGGAAAAAGATGAAGTGAAGATGACTTAAAGTTGAAGTGCAGTGAACATATAAAAGAAAAGAAGACACAACGAGTGAGAAGTCAGTTACAGATATAAAAAAGAAAGAAAGTAAGAAACGTAAGGGGGGAAGAAAGAAGGATAAAGAAGAAAAGAAGTCAAGTGAAATTAAAGAAAAAAGAAAAAACATGAAGATGAAAAGGAGGAAAGAGAAGATGGTGTTGAGCTGGGAGGTAAAGAAAATAAAGAATTACAGAAGAGAAGAGAAGATCCTGAGAAGTAAAGAAAAGAATTAACAGAAAAGAGGGAAATCAAAAGAGAATGAGTCAAAAGAAAAGTGAGACGATGAAGAAAAAAAGAAAAGTGGATGTGAGAACTAGAAGGTAAGTAATTTAAAAAAAACATTACAGAAGAGACTTACAGACTTACATTACAGAATATTGTGACATAAGATGGTAAAAAGAAATGGAAAGAAAAGATGGGAATGAAAAGGGGAGAGGGAAGAAAAGAAAAAAAAGAAGAAAAGCAAAGTGAACAGAATATGATGGAGAAAGTGGAAGTGAAGAAAATAAAATATTAAACCAGACGGGAGAAAAACAGAGGGAAAAAATAATTGACAGAAAAGAGGGAAATGTGAATGAGAACAAGAAGAGGGAAGAAGAAAATAGAAGATAGAGGATGGTGAGAAGCAAAATAAAAAGGACATGAGAGAAGAGGAAAAGATTGTGAGGAAAGATGATTAAAAAAGAAAGAAAAAATGGAAAAATAAAAAGAGAAGAACAGTAAAAATGGGAAAGTATACAAAATAAAGCAAAGGAATTGAAAATAGGGATGAGAAGAAAAAGAAATATCGAAATACAAAAAGAAAAAATGGAGAGAGGAAGTCAGACAAGAAGAAGTGAAGTGAAGATTTCTTTGGATTCGCCAATTTAAACAAAATTCGCACCAAAAAAATAAAAACTGTCTTCTTTATCAGTGTGTGTGTGTGTGTGTGTGTGTGTGTGTGTGTGTGTGTGTGACATGAGTAATTATTTTCAGAGAGGGTGGCACTGCTGGATTGTTTGCATTGTTTCCTACGTGCCCAAGGTCACTGTGCAGCCACGCGCCTCTCGGTCCCCATATGCCACCCTGACGCGACTGGCGTGACAGCTTTACTGCAGCGGCATTATTACTTCAGCTTCTTCCCTCTGACATGATCTTCAACATTCTTGGCTTGCGCTCACAATTATTCTTTTTGGCAAACAAAAGCGACTGAAGTGAGACACGATCCATGACCAGAGTTGACCAGGCGAGGGTTAAGAGCCTCAACAGGCTGCGTGATAAGTGGGATTTAAACCCACGACCTACAGGATGCAGAACATTAACCTCAGAATATTCAAATGTTTATTTATTGTTACAATGTAACAAAACACTCACTCGTTAAAACAAATGTTAAAACATGGTTACAAAATAGTAATACTACGGAGAATCTGATTGACCTGATGGTTTATCTGAAGGTAATAACAGCACCTTTACAAGAATCTGCATGACAGACATAAAGAAATCATTATGTAATGAATAAATGCAGAAAATGTTTATATGATGAGACTTTTTTTTTCTACCATGAGAAACTCTCCAGGACAAAGATGTTCCCAATTATCATTTTGATTATTTTCTTCTTCTTTTTTTAAACTTCAAGAGGAGAAAAGATTATCCGATATTGTAGCTGCTTCAACATAAGTGATAATTACTTAAATAAACATGGAAGATGTTCAGCAGTGTTAATGTGCCTACAAATGGGTCAACGTGTCAATGTCCTTTCTCTATTTAATAACTTAATTTTTTTTTTTAACTGATGTGGTCATACAAATATAGGTAATTCAATTCAATTTAAAAAAAATCCTTTATAATTTTTTTTTTTTTTTTTTTTTTTTTTTTTTTTTTTTTTTTTTAAAGTATACATTTGTAGCCATATCTCTAAAAAAGCTGGAGGCGACAATGGGGAAGAAAAAAAACTCCTGAAATGACACGAAGAAGAACTGTTAAGAGGAACCAGACTCAAAAGGAAACCATAGCGCCTCCGGATAGATGTGCGACATCATAATGAAATCATACGGTATGAAAAATGATTGTCGTGAGTCTTTCGGCTACATCTGTCCATTTGAACCGCGCAGCAACTTGGCACAGGTTTTTACGCCAGATGCCCTACCTGACGCAAATTTTATCCGGGCTTGGGACCGGTACTGCATAAAAATGATTACCGCTTAACAATTCTATTCCCAACAGAAAAGCAGATTAGTCATTTTCAGTGATTTTTTTTTTTTTTTTTTTTTTTGGTATGTGATAAACATGTACATAAATACATCAACTTTCAACTGAGTAGTATTTTCATTTACCACTTTTGAACTTCATTATTCAGAAGCTTTATTACAATTTAAAGAGAAATTTAGGGTGAAGACGTTTACCTCAAATAAACCTTAAGATTCACTGACGGATATGACTCGTACCTCCTACCTGATTTGTTTCATGTTTGCTCCAGGTTTTTCTCATTTCTCCTGACCCTCGCCTAGAGCGCACGTTGACAAGATGACAGCTCCTCTCTTTTTAATATTCAAGCCGCAGTGGTGAAGCTTTGGCCCTGCGCTCCTGCCTTGCTGTCTTACTGAAAGGAGTTTTTTTTTTTTTTTTTTTTTCAAGAAGAGTGAAGGCATTCCTGCTGGGTGTGCTTGTAGCTTTATTCTCTACCCTTTTGTCTTTGATGCTGAATGGATCCTCATCTCCTGCTGAGAAGAAGCATCCCAATTACACGCCGTCGAGAGCGTCGCATTGATGGGCTGTTACGCTAAACACACATGGTGCTTAGAGTTTAGCTTACAACAAAGAAGAAGAATGTAATAAATTGACTTCATCAGCTAATGTTTATCCGTGTGCTTAACTCAGGTTTAAGAAGAGAATGAACTTCTACTTGAACTCTTTATTTTAGACTTTATGTGAGTCTAAGAGGCAGATTCAGTTCCTTTCGGTAAGACTAATGCACATGATGGATGGCCAGATATCGATCAGAAAAACAATTAATTAAATATTTTTCCGTTGAAAAGACTGCTAGCCTCTCCGCTTCTGGTCTGTTGCTGCACTTCATTCTTATTTAATTATAAAAACGGGTCCAGTCTCATTAAAAATGCAGACATTTTAGGCTGTTCTGTTGTGAGAATAGTCAACTTCATGGTGGTAAAAGTAACTCTACATTGTCAGGCTTAACTTGATACCAGACCTAACACCTAAAATGACCAATTTCATTCTTTTGCCTATTGATGTAATGAAAAAGATGAAACCGCTAGTGAATTAGTGAGTCTGTAATGAAAGAAAGCGTATAGATAACTACACAGTTTGTAGTGTACCAGCATGCTGACTCCTCCAAGATACACTTTATGGCCAAATGTCTGACACCTTATATACTCTGACACTTATATGTGCCACTGCAAACTCTAATTTTCTCTTCTATGAAAGTAGATGAAAGTTTCCAGTAGATTTTGGAGTGTGTCAGGATTTGTCTTCAGATCAGGCACTGATTTTGGGATGTCAGAGAGGCTCCAGTTCCAGTTCATTACAAAAGTATTGAATGGTTTTGAGGTTGGGGTTCAGTATAGGACACTTAAGATCTACTCTAATCTAAATGCATCATGTCTTCATGGAGCTCCCTTTTTTGCACAGACTTGGAAAATATTCAGGTTTCTTAGTTACAGTAAAGGGTAACTGTAATGCTACAGTATATGAAGACATTCTCATTTGTTTGGAAAAGAGCCATAGGTGAGTGATGACACTACTGACGGTCTGGCCCCTGGGGATGAATTCTCGATGCACAATGGTCATACACATGGTCAAGCTGCACACCTGCCTTGCCTTTTTTTTGTTTGTCGTGGAGAGGATGGGCTCTTCCACTGTCAAAACACTTCCACTGTTGCTTCATCTCGGTGCGCTCATAGCACCTTGAACAACTCGTTGCAGCAGCACTGCCGTAAACTTGCCAAATCATGTCAAACATCTCTGTGGCAGATTTGCTCAGTTGCTCAAGTTGCTCTTGCGTGTGCATGCTCTAACTTGCTGCCGATGATGACAGCTCAGAAGTGGTAACGCTCATGGGCGGAATTGCACCAGTTGCACAGCTCCCGATTTGTACACACGTCTTTTGCCGCACGACCTTGTAAAGGTCAGTGCTTCCTGTGACTGTGCGTGCGGCCTTGTCCTGCCACCTGTTGGCGTGTTGTAAAACTGACCATTAGGTAGAATCATTCTGCCAAACTTTGAGTTTCAGTTTGTTAGACAGTGGTTAGTTAGTTCATAGTTACCGCGTGCTATTCATGAAAAACTGAAGAAAATTCAGCGTTCACAGCAGTGATGATGTGTTCATTCAAATAATTTATGTGTACAATAGACTGATAGGTTTTGGAGACGGGTGATTTTTTATGAGGAAGTTGTACTTGAATGGTTTGACACCTTGACGCTAACGCTCGTCCCTGCAGTGCGTTGATCGCGGACGTAGCATGAGCGCGTGACAGTCAGGAACAGTCACGTGCTCCCCGCGTGCGTTTGCCCTGTGATGACGCGGCAGCTCGAGCAGGGCAGATTGTCAGAGCAGTGCGTTCATTAATTACCACTTGCCATGTCCGGATTGCTCCAAATCTAATGATCCTTTTAACTGGAACGGCGATTTACTCCACTTCCCCAGAATGAGCGACTCGACTAATTTCCTTAATTTGCGGGTAAAGACGCTCCCGCTTATTGAACGGCGCGCGCGCGCGCGCGCTCGCCCGCACTGCCTCGGGGTCAAACAGAGTAATTGCACCGGCCAAGACATGAAGCTCAGGAGTGTGTGTGTGTGTGTGTGTGGGCTCTTATTGTGTGAAAAGTGGAAATGTCCGATCAGCTCGGCTCTTTAATCAAACTCGAGACCGGTGGTTAGATGAGGCTCATTCAGCCTCGCTTCACTGAGCCTTTTACCACACACACACACACACACAGAGAGAGAGGGCAGGGGCAGGACGGCTAAATTACTGTAAACACTGTATAAGCATATAAATGGTCCTGTCTTTACTGGATCTGCCACGTGCATGCGCAGTTTTACTCTACAACCATTATTGTCAGAAATGTTAATGTAGCAATGTATTATTTATTTTTTTTAATTTTTGTTTAATGAAATATTTTGTCTTATTATTTGTTAATTAAATTATTTTTAAAAGAAGGAAATAAGCTGTATATTTATAGTGCTTCTTGTACATAATTAAAAAAATATATTTATGATGTTATATTCTGTAATATTTATATTAGGCTTTTGTGTGCCCTTAAAACCTGAGCGCGACAATTATGTGCATGCAGCACAGCATAAGTCAATGGTGATTTTAAAAAATGAGCTTCTTTTTTTTTTCTTTTTCTTTTTCTTTTTGGTCATAGAAATAACCGAAAACAACAATAGAAACGCACGATCGTGTGTATCTGTGCTATTTCTTTGCCAATGTAACCCTTTTTTTTTTTTTTTTTTTTTCAGTCAGTCATGTTTGAGGTATTTAGTCATCATTTGAAGATTGCCAGAGCCCCAACTGCACGGACATCTGTAGAAACTTCCAAAAATCCACCACCTAGGTCTCAGAACAGAAAACAGTCTACATGCATGTCTTCCTCAATCTCTATGCTGAGAAGAGGATCTCACACTATCCTCCATAATCCTGAGCCCTATATATGTTTTTTAAAAACAGCAAAACAACTAATGGCTTAAAAGTTCTTTGCTTTAATGGTTACATCTACATACACTGTATGGAGCAAAGTATTTGGTCCTACAATGACATTGTATCCAAATATATATAATTTGGAGTCAGTCCCCCTTTTGCAGCTGTAACAGTTTCCACTCTTCTTGGAAGAATGTTCACAAGATTTTGGAGTGTTTCTGTGGGAATCCGTGCCCATTCGTTCAGTAGAGCATTTATGAGGTTCAGCAATGATGTTGGATTAGAAGGCCTGGCTCACAGTCTCCATTCCAGTTCATCCCAAAGGTGCTTGATGTCAACCCCACTGACATTAGGCCAGTCAAGATCTTCCACACCAAACTCATCAAACCTTGTCTTTATACTCCTTGCTTTGGGCACTAGGGTACAGACATGTTGGAATAGAAAAGGGCCTTTCCTAAACTGTTGCCACAAAGTTGCATAGAAGCATAGCATTGTCCAAGATGTCTTGGCATGCTGAAGCTTTAGGATTGTCCTTCAAGTGGGGATAAGGGGCCTAATCGAAACACTTGAATTCAATAATTAACAGGTTCGGCTGAATACGTTTGTCAATGTAGTGTACATTCACTACAACAAAACTTAAAAGCTATCCATCTTTCCATACCACCTATCGCAGGTAACTTATGGCACAAGGTAGGAAAACCCATCACAGGGCACAAGCCAACACATAAAAACCTCACACACTTAATTTCACAATATGGACAATTTGGAAATGCCAATCAGCGTACAACCGGAGTACCGGAGTACTGGATGTGCGAGGAAACAGTTCTAATCACTAAACCACTATTCCTCTAAACTAGTTAGTTAACTATTGCAAGTTTATTATTTGAAGTGATAATTCACTTCAATTCTCTTCACTGCTACACTCTTGCTGGTAAAAAAAAGGGTCTCAACCCTATAGTTCATCGTTCACTTGCCCTACAGTGAAGCATACACCTTTTTTTTTTTTTATCCCTTTAACAGCCTATTTATCTTTCACTTAAAAAGGTAAAAAAGATAAGTGGACCACACTAATGACAACTGTACGATTTAGTACTTTGTTTTTTACAAGAGGGTAAGTGGCGAATGTGCTTGAATGCACACTATAGCTTTTAAAAAATGGTGAAAGCACACACACTGTGGATTCATGGTTGTCAAATGAAGTGCTCGGGCCCGATAGAGAGTAAAATCACTTAAATGAAATGCCCTAATCGACTCATGTAGGCCAGTGGTTGTGGTGCCACCTTGTTGTAAACTTTAAAACACATTTCCAGCCTTACAAAGAGCTCTTTAATGAGACATGAAATGAAAAGGCAATTACATGTCAATAAAAAAACTTCCTGAAAAGCATCTAGGTTTAGGGCAAGTAAAATGTGCAATAAATGAGCAGTCATGGAAAGAAGCAAAGCAGTAACAATTCATATGTCACTAATAAGTGACATATCCGATTGATTGAAGTCACTAATCACAACGCAGTCATTTTAACATGGGCCTATCCTGATAACACTAGGACTGACATGGGATTACATCCTGGATGGGAATGGCAGGCCATCCCAGGAAAACATACACACATAGATACAGTGATTTAATTGATTGGCAATTTCAGCTATTTAGTTTATTCATTTATTGTCAATGTTTTTGTTTTTTTTTACATTGGAGAATACCAAAGCGCCTAGATCGTCCTGTACAGGGTCAACTCCTAAGTACTTATCTTCAAACATTTAAATGTATTTATGTGATATGAATTCATTTTTGAGGAACCAGCATCTGTGATTCAAAGTGAGTGCACCTCCCAATAACTGTAACAGTTACATATAAGTGCTTGAACTGATCTTGGAATCTGCAGTTGTGTAGGAACGGATCGTGACTTGTGCACCGAGCAGCTCGGGCTTCCCATTGTACTGTGCGTTAGACAATGCAGTGAGTGCCGTCAAACAAACCTGTGTTCAGTTGCACAGGGACGCTAAAACCTGAAGAGAATCATTATAACTAACAGGAAGTTGAGAGACTTTGGGCTTGGCAAATAAAAAGCAATTTCAGAACCACTGATTGAATAATGTACAGTACTAAAAGTGAGTGCATGTATATATTTGAGCCTGTTTGGATTTCAGAAAACCTAAAATAAATGTAAAATAACCCTTGTGCTCCTAGTTCTTGCGGTTGCAAAATCATTCTGGCACAGTAAAAAAAAAAAAAAAAAAAAAGGTACATTCAAAGAAAACAGTAAAAACATGATTTTGCTATTACATGATGAATGTATGTAAACTTCTGAAAACAATTGTGTTTATCCCTTAACAAGACATGCTTTACCTGCTGTTTTTTTTTTTTTTTTTTTTTTTTAACCTGAGGTTTCAGGTGCTAAAAAGACCCCAGCTCCAGTCTGCTGGCCCGTGCATGGCCGTCTGCCTCAGTGGGCTTCAAACACAGGCACAGCGGGTGGCTGTTTCCAGATTGACCTTTGATACGCTCCTGCCATCTTCCACTCCCCCGGGTCTCAGGGCCACAGCAGATGGGGAGTGGGACTCTCTCTCCTCATTGCCTATTCGGCAGGGCTGCAGGCTGTTGCGTGCGCCAGTAGGGTGGCGAGGATTAAACATGCGTGGAGGAAAATGAATGGACGCAGAGCGTGCCCATTTATTCAGCTCCGTGTAAGGCTCATTAACCCGATGACGGGCTAGCAGGTCATGCTGATTTCCTTATTTAACTTTAATATTTATCACACACGCACACTCTCTCTCAACTTTCTCTCTATTATCTGTGCACGTGCATACACAAGCTCTTACAGTGTGACACTCATAACCTAGGACCTTAAATTCCTTTTTTTTAAATACATGTAAAAATACAATCATTTTTTTACATTTGTTTTTTTGTTTTTTTTATACAGATGGGATGTGTACTATATACAATTTCAAAAATGTATCATTAGGTTGTCATACACTGAGCTGTAACTGAAATCATTATTATCACCCCACGTTGCCATCAACTTTTCACCAGGATTCCAAGAAAGAAAAAAAAAAAAGTTTAACCGTAACCCATGACAGCATATGGGAGATGTGCAGCAAGCCTCAGACTGGGCGACGGGTGCCAGGGGACGCCAGGCAACCCACCTCGCGCCCCTTTTCATCAGTCCCTCAGATGAGGAGCCTCTCCAGGCCCCTGGGGACAGACTGACTTATGATGATCTTCCCCACACCCCACCACCATCCCATCCATGCCAAAACACAAGGCTGTGAGTGTTCCAGCGCTGGTGGAACTCAGCCCTCGGGTGTGTGCTTAGCCAAAAGGCAAAAAACGCTTACAGGCAGGAAATGTAGCGCTACACATTAACGACCCTGAAGACCTGCCTCGACCCAATCCGTCATCGTGCACTGGCGTTTATCGTTTATTGTTTGCACACTTACTTTAGGTTGAGCCTTTCTCATTAGCACTTTTTCAGTTTGTAAATAGTTTATAGATGTACGTCGATTGTTTCATTTGCAGTTTTACCTCTTTAAAGGGATCTGTGTGCAAATGTATTTTATATACAGCTTTTTCAATTGCAGAAATAATATTTAAATTGTAATAATTTATATAGTGAACAAAGCAAATTGACTTATGTATGTATGTGTAGATGGTGTTGATTCAGTTTGAAAAATAAAAATATGAATTATCTTACATTTAAAAGAAGTTTCATAGAATGCATTTTAATCATTAGTTGCCTAAACAGTTATATGTTAAATTATACATGAAATAAAAAAGATGTAAATGTTTACATCATGTAAATTTGTGCATGATACACAAAAGCACTAAATAAAACTGTCTGTGTGTGTAAGGTTTAATTTAATTGAATCCATAATGCAAATGTTAAAATATTTGAAAAAAAAAAATGTGTAAATGTGTAATGATAATATATTGTACACTGTATATAGTGGATAACAAACAAATACATTTCTATGCATTTTAAATATGAATTAAAAATTCCCCAGTGTTGCGTTAAGCTCAGTATAATTTCTTCATCTACTTCAGGAAGAAATATATAATGCCCGAATCAATATTGGAATGAAATGCCGCTGCAGTCGATGATCTTGGCTTATTGCTTGTTGTTATTTGAGCCCATCTTGTTTACCTGAGTGATTCATTGCTTGGACTGGAGTTACGGGGTTCGACAGGTGTGCCTCACGAGCCGCCTTCCACCTGCTCGGTTTATGGCCTTAAACACTCCGCTGCTCCCATTTTACAGTTTATTTGAGAACTGACACAATCGTACATCACGCTGCCGTAGGAAGTCGGCTTCTTCCCCAATGGCACTAACTGTTGATTCCAGTGAATGAGGATGTTTGCTCAACAGTCCCAAGTTCAGAACAGGAATAAATGTTTTGTACACATTGACTAGGATGTCCGATTTATTACATGCATGCAATTTGGCCTCGCTTGAGTATTCTGAAAGTTTTTGCCTAACTGAAGTCAGATCATGTGGTGTCTGTTTTTGTCTAATGCGTAGAATAGTGACTTCATTGGATATAAGAAGGGGGGAAAAAACAGTGCAATGTCACCCATGCATCTTGGATGAAACCAAAATACATAATAATCAATCAATTTTTGGTGGAATAATCGTCTCTCTCCAAAGAGAAGAATCACAACGCAATTTGTATTATAATATAACATTTTCCCCCCTACAATCATCCATCACCAGAGAACAATTGCCTTCTTAAAGTGTCAAAATCACAAATCCTCCTTTCTTCTCTGGGCATGAGAGGAACTTTTCCTATTGGCCCTGAAACACCCGACTGTCGCTCCAAGGGGAGGAGGGTCCACTCCGACTGGGTACTAAAGGAGCAATCAGGGCACCTGGATGAAGGCAGGAAGTGTCTCCATATCTGGTGGCCAGTTTCTGAGTAATTGCATCATCCTTAAAGATCTTTCTTTCAGCTGAGGTTTTAAACTTTTTTTTTTTTTTTTACTCACAGCAGAATTGCTTGGATTTTGAAAAGACAGACCTTGGAGGGGAGACAGGATCAAGTGCTTCTGCTTCACCTGCAAACCTTTCAACAGGATCATCTTTTTTTCTAATATATTTAAATCAAAGTAGGAAGAGGTGCTGTTTTTTTTGTTTTTTTTTAACTGCCAGGATAATTGTTGGAGAACATCAAGGATTATTTCCTCTATATTTAAATACTTGTTTGTTTATATTGCTTTACCAAAAAGCAGACTTCCTGGAATTGATCAACCTGCCCCACATCGAGGCGCGTTTTATTTGCCCCAGGCCTTCTCTATCCTGACCATGATGGCCAACGCTGAACTTTTGACTTGGTCGGACGCGCACGTGCCAAAGCGCGCGCAAGACATCCCGCAGTCGGAGCGCGCGACGCTCACCCGCAGTGATCCGCGCGGATGGATCGGCGCGCACGCGCACGCGCGTGCCGCCGCCGCCGCAGCCCGTCCCACTCACTACGCGCGCACGTCGCCGGACATCGGCACCCCGGACACGCCGGCAGACGCTGTTGCCCCGAGAGAGCACGCGCTCGGCGCCGCGCACAGGCACCGGCGCGTCGCGGCGAACGCGCGCGAACGGAGGCGCATGCACGGCCTGAACCGCGCGTTCGACCGCCTGCGCAGCGTCATCCCGTCTCTGGAGAACGACAAGAAGCTCTCCAAGTACGACACGCTGCAGATGGCGCAGATCTACATCGCCGAGCTGTCCGAGCTGCTCGAGGGCGTGGCGTCGTGCGGCACCGGGGAGGCGGCGCGCGCGCGCCGGTGCTTCCAGACCCCGTGCGCCGCTTACACATTGGACGCGACGGCGACGATGGCGACGACGCCGCCGACCGCGGGTCCGGTGACCGAAGGACGCGTGCTGATCCTGTCGGCGCCCGCGGCCCACTTCGACGCCGAAAAGTTGGAGCTCGCGGCGGCCAGCGGCAGCGACGGAGAGTCCTCACAGTGCAGCGACGCCGAGGAGGCACATCCGGGAACCCAGTGAGCATCAGGGTTACAATAAAAACGAACTGTGTTCATGCATGGAAGTGACTGCGCAGTAGATCGATGAAACACCACAACACTGATATTTTATATGACACTAAAGGTGAGCTGGGTGAAGGGAAAGCTCCCGAAAGTAGCTAGCTAACACACTACTAATACTAGTTTTGATAAAACAACAAATAACAGCATTGTATTCAAATCTCTTTTATATGGCAAACTACCAACACACTTAACAGATCGCACTTGTACAGAGTGCTTTTGGATTCTTACGTCTGATTGGTCGTTGGTTGATCGGGTTTGATTTTTATCTATATAACAGTAGCTATTTATATACGTTGCTGTATTATATATATATATATAGAGAGAGAGAGAGAGAGAGAGAGAGAGAGAGAGAGTTGTTGTTTGACTTTTGGCTGCTCCCGGTGAGGGGTTATCTCAGCAGGCCATCGGATCCACACAACATCTTGGCATAGGTTTTCCATTCCCTGATACAACACTCCTATTTTATAGCTTGGAACCAGCACTGCATTTAGTAACTGGGGTTTGGATGGGAACTGAACCCGGCGCTACCACATGGCAGACAAGACACCCACCTACCACTGAGCCACAAATGACCTATCTGAGGCGTTGCCACCCCACGGCTTCATCCGCAAGGCTCCGAGCTCTGCCAGGCCTAAACTTAAATGAGGTTTTGTTCACAGATTTTACAGCATATCATTAAAACATGGCGTTATCAGTAATTGCACTGTAAACACTCTTCCCTTTACTTTTATTGTTCTCATTTTTATCGTCTTGTCTTTTGTACAAACAACCGCTTAGATTGTTATCTGCAAAGCTCAAGTGTTTACTGTGCAAACAAGTTTAACCTTATACTTCACTTTTATTTCGTAGCTCAACTTCTCTAACAACTTAAGAACTGTCCTCTCATTTCTCCTTTTTTCCCAATGAAATAAAAAACCAGTGTACAGGGTGGACTGAAGCATTTGCCTCTTTAAATAAAGAAAGCCGTAGAACTATATATATTTTTTTAATATTAAAGTAGTCAGCTTATTTATTCTGCTAATATTAATGTATTTATGACATCTTGAAATGTATAATTGGAGACCAAAACACAATGACGTGGTTCAACACAGGCCTGCTGTGAGTTTTATTTTCAATGCTGTTGTTTTTATTTCAGATTTCTTGTTTTCATTATTCAAAAGATTTTTTCGGATACACCAGTATTGTAAAGGCCAATAACATGGTCATAATCTTTCACAAACAATGTATTATTGCGGCCCTAAATATAAACCTGTGATTGTGTGTGGGCTCATAAACCTATTATCTCTGTCTGTGTTTTAGTAGACATTGGACCAAATAGATGCAGTAGTAGTTAAAGTAGCCTGTTGAGGAAATGAATATGAACCTGAGATGACCCATAGGAAGAAGAAAAAAAAGGCTTCATCGTGAAGCTCTGAGTATTTTGGGATTTCTGCACTTTATTGCCTGAGCGTTGTGATTTACATTCACACATGACACACGTCCACTGCCGGTGAACCAACTGCTATTTATGTATGTCATGTATTATTGTTTTTTAAATAAAAACATTGAAAAGAAATGACTGTTTTAATGTACAAAAATTCTAACATTCTGGTGTGTTTAAATACATTTACATAGACATTATATAATATTGCTCATATCATATCATATCATATTATATATTTTCACAGTCTGTATAATGTCTGATACACCCATCACGTTTCCTTACATAGTTTAAATTTTATTGCATAGTGCAAAGGAAGGCTCTGGATTTAATCATGTTCATGAGCTCAGGCTTTTGCCCAAGTCTTAGTACTGAATCCATACATTATTCAAGTACCATTTAGGGAAAGTCAACTTTCTCATGTGGGTTGATAGTTAATAGATAATGAGCATAGTTATTTAGCTACTACAGAAAATGTTGATTGTCTTTAGACGTGCAACTTATTGTACATTAAAATGTTCTTGGCTCAGTTATTTCTCTCTATAACAAGGTGAAGAGCGACACAGTAAGTATTCTTGCCAGCAAAAGTGCAAGCAAGAAATTCAAGCAGACCTGGGGTGCCAATACTTTAGTACCACAGGGGGGAAAAAAGGCAATTTATCAGGTAATAAACTCCTTCTGATGATGGTACAATCCTGTCCCGGGCTGTCTGGTAGCCAGAGGCTTTATCAGGATAATTCCGTCACAATAGTGTTTTATCAATCATCAGTCTACACTATTTCAAGCTCCATCATACGCTTAGTTCCAGAGAAATGAATTAATAGTATTCTTGGTACAGAACTTTACAACAGCTGAGAAACCAAATCAATGTTAGCTCAATCCTTCTTTTAACGGTGGTGAGTTCATTTCCGGATCTCATAGTAATCTGGCTCGTTCAGCAAATCTGAGTTGTCTTCATATGGTTTGGGTGTTGGAGTTGGTGAGATCCTGGTCTTGTCCTTGAAGAGAACATCTGACAGAAATTGTTTGAAGTTGACCGCGCCCTCTGGAGACTCCCGGCTGCTTTTTGTTTGCTCTTGGTCGATATGTGCGTCAGATTTTCTTCTGACATGGAGAATGGGTCTGACTGTGCTGTACAACTGACTGTCAGAACTGTCCTGTCTTGACTGGGCTTTCTGGTTCCATTCACATGATTCGTAATCATGTTCTTTGTCGGTAAAGTCCATAACATTTGGATCTGCCTCTGCCTCAGTTATGAGTTTGGGTACAGGCAGTGGTGGAGGTGCTGGTATATTTCTTGGTTTGGGCTGAGGCTTCACCTTGGCATACACTTCTTGATCACATCCAGGTTGAGGGCTTCTGGCAGAGGGTTTTGGACCAGGAAGCGCAGGAAGAGCGAGGTTTCTTCGGGAGATGGCCGAGGAGATTTTTGGAGATGCCGAACTGGCGGTCTGCACTGGCGGTTGGACCGTATTCTCTTGTGGCAGAGCGGTAGCTTGGGACAGCAGGTCTTGCACGCTTTGATGCATGATGGCCTCCTCAATAGCCCGATAGATCTGTGGCCCCTTCTTGGAGAGGAAAATGAAGACGCCCTCTCCTGTTTGGCAGCGGCGGCCTGCCTCAATTGTTATCCCTTCCTGTAAAAGGTTTGACAATAAAGAGTAAGGCCTTTGTCGAATTGAAGCACAGGGGTTGAGGGGTGAAAAGTAAGCAAGGATTAAATCCTTGGCTGCATTCTGAATTTATGGAACTTGGAATTTTTGGAAATGTTCAAAATGATGCTATTGTATATGTGTATATGCTGTAGGCCAATGTTTCCCAAAGTGTGGGCTGTAAGAGTAAAAGTAGAAGTTTTACATTTTTAGCTTGGTAATTAGGTTTAAAATTCACAACAACAACAAAAAATTCTGAATAAGTATATACCATTTAAATGTAACCAGACTTTATAAAACAAAGCCAAGGGGTTTAAACAATGTGATATTCTTCATTTATCTTAGTCTTGTATGTCGATCAGAGTTGTGAGTAAAGGTGGGAGTCGTGTCTTTGGGCATGGCTGCAATAGATCAATTTCTTTAGCTTTTGATAATAACATTGCCCTTGACCATGACAAGTTTGTTTTATAGGTGGCGCCAGGTCTTCATTGCCTGTCACCCAAGTACGGGCCGAATTCCTTTTGTGACTGGTAGTGATTCGGATCAGTTTTTGGTGGTTTACTATGAAAGCATCAATCATAGAAAACTAAAAAAATAGTTGTTACAATTGAGTCTGTTTCAGTATACATACCTTGACCAGGCCAAATCTGCGGAGAAAGCGATACGGCCAGGAGAACACGTTATGGCCTGTCTTCATGTCCAGCAAGCATAGGTTCTCTTTCTCAGGAGACAGCAGGTATGCTCCAAATATGCAGCAGCGGATGGAGGCCTCCGAGGTTGCCACCTTCACCTGGAACTGACCTGTGCGCAGAATTGAGAGGATGTAACTCTGCAAACTCTTTTCAATAGAGTAAAGCATTCTCACATGGACAGATCAGCTTGGGATAGCATTGTGAGGGGAACTCTAAGAGGTCTTGGCCCCCTGCTTGGATCCTAAGTTTGGATCAATTGTTCTTCTTATGTCCGTGTGCATTTTTTTCTGGCTCTCTCAAAATATCCCCAAAATATTCAGGTAGGTGGAGTGGTTATGCTAAATTGCCCCACCATCTAAAATATTACTATTAGACCGAATGTCACCATCTGATTGTAAGTTTCATTGAGAAACTTTGGGATGTGCTGGAGAAGGCTTTGCGCAGTGGTCCAACTCTCGCATCATCAATACAAAATGTGAGCAAAATTAATGCGCCTCTGGATAAGCTTTGCATGTACCCACTCGCAAAAGTGCGTAGACCCCTCTAATTTCAGAAGACATTTCAGTATATATCTTTTCAAAGGACAATATTATAGAAATATATTTTACCGTAGTCAATGTACAGCTTGTGTGATTTTACTGTCCTCTGAAAATAACTCAACATACAGCCATTAGTGTCAAAATAGCTGGCGACAAAAGTTTGTACACCCGAAGCGATAGCCGCTGTACATCTTAAACCATGCAAAGTCACGTGTCCTATTCATCATGTTCATGTGTTTGTCAATGGCCGAGTACGCCTCCAGACCTGAACCCTATCGAGCACCCGTGGGACGTCCTCAAGTGGAAGGTGGCGAAGAGCCATGTGTCTAACATCCAGCAGCTCCGTGATATCATTATAGAAGAGTGGAAGAGGATCCCAGCAACAACATGTGCAGCTCTGGTGAATTCCATGCCCAGGAGGATTAAAGCCGTGCTAGATCATTTAACAATGGTGCTCACCACAAAATACTGACACTTTGGACACAGTTTCACTTAGGGTGTACTTATTTTCATTGCCAGTTAGCTGAGTTATTGTCAGAGGACGGTAAATCTGTACTGCTACACAAGCTACATACAATAACATGTTCATAACATACAATAACATATAATACAGTGGTTGCTGAAATGTGTGGGGTGCACTCACTTTTGTGAGATACTGTATATAGTGTCTATAATTTTAGTGTGTGCGACGTATTCTTGGCTGGCTAGTGTATAAAACAACATCTTGATGTCACCAATTCTACTTTGCTCATTGTTTCAAAGTATAGATTTGACATTAGCGCATTTGTATCCTGTTGCAAGACACTGATCACAATCAATATCTGAGGGCCACCTCAAACTTGTCAGCCTCTTTAGAAATAGGGGGGGGGGGGGGAGGGGGGAATGAGGGCAGAATAGACATACATGTTTAAAGACTAGTCTTGTGCACAATGATAAAGCAGCAAATAAACAAGAAGTTCCATTTCACCTGGACCCAAGGAGGAGTAGATGTCGTTTTCCGTCATGGGCGCATCATCACCGAAACCATCACCCTGCGTTCTCCTGACCTCTCCACCTGCATCGTTCCACTAAGACAATATACATATAGGTGTTACAAAAAACGGTCTGTACGCACAATTCCTCTTTTTCACACTTCGTCTTTATAGGGCAGCCAGAAAAGATGTTGTGCAAGCAACAGAGTGAGATGCGAAGACAAGGCGAGGTTTATCAGTAACTTCCTCATTCGGCAGGTTCGGTTATCACACAGGAACTAAACCCCAGCACAGATGAATATTCCCAGCAGAGTTCAACGTGCTCGATCGAGCTATAAAATCATCTGCTGCTTTATTATCAGATTGTACAAAACAAACTTTATTTTTGGAGCGGTTGTTAAATTACCTTCGTGCTGGGGGCTGCGTGTAAAATACTGTAAATCCTCTACTCTTGATGATCAGTTGCACCAAAAAGTATAGTGGGAACAGAAAACCGAATGCAAGGTGCGACGTTACAGGAGGATGTCAAATGAATGACGGCATGGTGTGACCCGGGATGACGTTTATTAAATGATGGCACACTTTATTCCATTTATTGTTATCATTTAATGTTGTGAAATATCTCTGAACGTTTCAGACGTTTTTTTCTCAGTCATTTTCTCACCAACCACACCTCTTTCCTCTCTTCAGAGAACAGAAAATGCAAAAATTTCTTGTGTCGGAAAAACATAAAGCATGAGTTGAATAAAAAATCGCACACAAAAGATTTTGTGATTGCGGAAATGAATAATCGTGTAATAGAATGGGTGTATTAGTGTATTAAGATGATCTGGTTTGAAATCGAAATGAAACGATTGTCAGAGATGCTGTATGTACTAGACACTATATGTAACCACCATAGCTTGCGTGTGTTGACGTTTATAAATAAATCATGACCTGACAACCAAATAAATTTACTTCATGGTAAAATAATAATAATAATAATAAATAATGTACTTCTTATTTTTCATACTGTACTCTATGTAACAACTAGAAGTCCTACCCTGTCAGAATTTCCTACCAGTAGCAGAAATTTATATTTACATCAGTCTGTGCTACTTTCTCAATATATTGTACCTATAGTTTTAGATGGATGCGAAAATATAGTACGGTTTTATCGGAGGTAGCATTTCCAGTCATACTGGTAGCATTTTGTGACATGTTTTTAAGTGTTATCTGAATAAAACCCATGTCACTTTAACACTGGTAGCAATTTTTGACAAGCTCATTGAATGTTAACTAGCCGAGCAAATAAAATGAAATGTGCAATAAAGCACACAAATGAAAAAAATAAATAAAAAATCACTACTAAATATACACCTACGTGGCTATGAGTCACTCGGATTAGTAGCATAAATGAATGGACAGAGCGCTAAAGCCGCTAGACATGACATAATGTCGGTATGGGCATGCGTGTGGGTAGAATAGAGTGATGGGTAGGATTCATTTATAGCGCACCTGCTTTCTCGTTATAAACAAAGCAATGACAACAGAACAGAGCTGCTACTCTGAGATATTTGTGGCGTTTCGCATATCGCAGTTAGCAATAAGAGGAGCAAATGTCAGTGTCAGTGCTTGTTCAAGGAAAAGATCGAATTAAAGCAAGTAATTCAAGACGGCGGTTTAAAGTCGTTTTCCTCTCGAGCGGAATTATAACTCTGATTGGTCATGTGAAGTGTCAATCAAGTAGCTCCTTCTGGAAGTAGGCGGGGCCTGTTCATACACTTCATACAGTGGATGAGCTAAAAGCTACTTAAAAGTTAAGAGTGAGCATTTTTACTGTAGTGCATGCATTATATTGTGACGTCTCATCGGTTGCATAATAAGAACAAGTGCAACTGCACACACACACACACACACACACACACACACACACACACACACACCCTAAAGACAGATAGATTGTACTTCTGATTGTACTCGGTCAGTGTGTATTTTTACACTACTTCTCAAATCGACATTGTGGATGGAAATTATCCGACTAAAGTATTTGCATTCTTTACACCTTTAACTGTATTACACGTACTTAATTACTGCTAACAATGTGTAACAGATTTGCCTTCAAAACAGTGCAAATGAAGCCTGGGTAGTCACATGACATGACTCTACTGTATAGTCTGGGTCGGAATGAAATCAGCTTCAGCGTCACATCTATTTTTTATTTTTATTTTTTTTCATATCACTGCATCAATGCACCAAATCTGCGGCCCAAATTAACAGGCATTGTAACATAGTTTTAACAGGCTTGTTTTTTCTTCACTGCATGTGAGTTTACCTGAAATGCCAGAGAGCACAGGGCGGACACCCACTCCTCATGCGTCGGCGCTGCCAGCGTGTAGATGCGCTGAGCTGTGTTGAGGTAGAAAGCGGTGCATCCTGCCGGGCAGCTTTCACTCAGAGCCGGCGTCACGCTGAGGCACTCCGACAGCCGGATCACGCGCTTCTCGGTTTTCTTCAGGATGGCGAGCTTCGCGGAGACGCCCGCACCTTCTCGGACGTCGTACATCTCGATGCGACCGATTCCCACCTGGCTGGGTTTAAACACCATCACCCAGATCTTCCTCCAGATCTTCTGTTCATCACGCAGAGACACACAGGACAGAGACATGGAAAAGGTGGCGACGTTATGCTTTTTGTCCTTAATCGTGATTTTGTTTGTTTGTTTGTTTGTTTGTTTGTTTGTTTGTTTAGTTCGTGGATTATAAATTCTGAAGCACGATACTTCAGAATTCTCCATTCTGATTGGTCAGAAGGAGTCTCCAGTGTCAGCATATGTACTTACTTACTTGACTGTACATACTGTATTCAAAGGAGAGGGAAGGGCTGTTTATAGCTGCTAGAATGAAGAGGTCACATAAGATGAGCTGAGTTTGTGAATGTTTTGCAACTTTAATCGGCGTCCTTGCTTTTAATCCCTTTGAATTGAATGCTGTTTTTTTTTTTTTGTTTGTTTTTTTGCGAATGGAGAACAAGTGTTGATGTGGCGTTTGGTCAAGAAAGCTTCTCCATCTTTATAGCGGTATGAACCAGAAATATTCAACAGCGTATGAGCAACACTACCGGCAAGACACAGGAAGTGGCCAGAGATTGTACTCTGTCTTCATTTATCATTAGGTACTTTTCACAGCCTTCACTTGCGTTCACGTGTCATCGCAGAGCTCTAGAACGAGGTAAAACAAAGTCCTTTCTGATGTAATTCAACTCTGAGCCGGATCCGGACTGCTTGCTTCCATATTTCTGCACCGAGACCAGTTAAGTGCCAGACGTGAGACGCTGAGACGCCGAGCTGCCTCGGGTCTCACATGCATGATTCATGACCTTTACACACCATTGTGCATACCGAGACACCTCGGGAGCCTAAACAGCTGTGTGCATCATTAATGCAGCGTGTTAATATTATCTCGACGCTCACAAGTTCCCACAATTCGTTATGAATCATTTAGCAGCGTTTCAATGGGGGGGGGGACTAAACAACAACAATACAAAATTTAAAAAAAACAGGCACATCTGTCTGAGCTAACCACAGGAGGTGTCTGTACCAAAAGTGTACAGTAGCTATAAATGCGGCATCAAACATATGCCATTTGAGATGTCCAGAGGATGCTGGATTTTGTTGTTACATGTTGAGGTTGGGATTTTAAGGACAAAATGAACAAAGTGCGATTAACCGCTGTGATCGTGTCTGTGATAAAAATCGGACTGTCTAATAATTAAGAATGAACATTGTTTAAAATATATAATATTTCTTAATATATACGTATGTGATATCTGTAATTTGTGTATCATGCCTGTATTTTTTCGACTTGAAATATGAAATGACCATCATATCATAAAATCATCGAGAAAAAAAAAAAGATTTCTTCTTCCTGTGATCTTTAGGAAATTCAGTTCCCGTTCTGGTGAATGGCAGATATTTCACAAGGACCAATGTGTCGTCCAGGTAAGTCAACTTAGATAAAGATAATTTTAAAAAAATACTCTTTTAGTAGAAGTATCAAGTATGATAGAGTATCATGGAAATGAGATGAGATGATGAACGGAGCCGCACTTTAATGCAGAAATAAAATGATTTAAGGTTATTTAAATGGTAAACTGAAGTTATAATGAACAGAAATAGTGGGGGGGGGGGGGAACCTACTTTCATCATTAAATTATTATTATTATTATTATTATTATTATTATATAATTAGATTTGGACTTATGATTAAAACAGAAGGTACACTTTCACATTAATAATCACTGCCCATCTTTTTAACTAGTCCGTACATCAAACGGAGCAAAAAAGTGTTTAATTAAAGACCCACCTTTCCAAATTTGACTCCTTGTAAAAACATAGAGCCTTCTTTCTCTAATACATCCATCGTTCAGCTTCAGAGCAAATCCTTCAGCGTGTCGTCTTACGCTAAACCTGAGGGGAACTGAAGAGTCTGTCAGCAACCAGCCACCAGAAGATTCATATGAATTTCCTCATGCACGTTGCGCCATGCGCCACCAAAGGGTTTGCAAGCAGCATGTCAGTCGCAGACAGATATACTTTCGAGTGACGGAAAGAGGTGTCAAAGTTCTGTTTTGCTTCATACTGTTATAGGTCACTTTGTAGCCGTGGACATGTCACTAAATGTCAGATACCTTTTACCCAGATCTGTATATATACATCTTCAAATCACTTTGCTCATGAGTGGTAATCCCCTATACACAGATACAGTAGATGTAAGGTTTAAAAATGTGCATGGGAGTTAAACACTTTTGGAGAGAGTTGCAAAATGATGCATGTCCGTAAAACAGCTTAGTTCCTGTTATGACTTGTTTTTGTTTTTGTTTGTTTGTTTGTTTGTTTGTTTGTTTGTTTGTTTGTTTGTTTTTACCCACTCTGATGTAGAAAAACGTTCAAGCGTACTGACACTTTAGACTCCGTCTATAAACATCAATAAAAGCCTGGTTACAGTCACACACACTTTGGAGTTCACACACATCTTTAAATACCTTGCTGTGATGCTGTATTGCGTTTTAAAGGTCCACTGACGCAGACTAGACGATCAATAGCGGTTCAGGTAGTAAGCCTATGGTTACGCTCGTGCTTAGATCCTTCAAAGTGGTGTTAAGTGTAAAACAGAACGATGTTGCGTGACCAGATTAATTATCATCATAGATCTCGATTTTGCCCGTTAAGTGCTGTAGCTACTAGTGTTCAACAATTCAACGACCAATTAACGACACGATTTATTAATCATTAATTTCATTCATAAATATTGGGAATCTGACAATCTGGCGACACAGTACAAGTTTGACAGTTCAATGTAAAATTAGAATGGAAAAAAACAAACAAAAAAAAAAAACCAGGCGTAGATCTGCCACATGTCAGACATGTCTTGAAGATCATTTTTTTCACACATATGTCAGAAGTGCAATTCTATTTTAATAGTGTTATTTCACACTAAACAGAGATCTTATACAAGGGTATTAGGAGTTGTTCCGTAGTCTCTGCATAGTAAAGATATCATGGGGTAAACAGGACTAAACATAGGCGTGCTCGTCTTTCTTTGTTACTTTTTTTTTTTGTTTCAATCCCATGCTTTTGTTATCAAATTAATTAATATTCTCAACAACAACAACAACAACAAAAAAAGTGTAAATTGGTACAGATAGATTTAACCAGCCACTATGTTTGTTTGTTGAAAATATACAAGTATAAACGTTGAATGAGGTTCCTGACGTGCTAAGTTGAAATCCTGGACATGTTCTTGGTTTTCTCCTCAAATTCTGATGATGCCAGAACCACAGCAGGTTCGACAATGACTCTTTGTACTCTTAATGTTATTGACCGTTAGCGTCGCCACCTCCCATCCCATTTCGATCCTGACACTTGGTAGATATTTCACTAAAAGTGTTAAGTAGCATTAATCAACTTGATGAAACATTCTCCGTTTACCTTGACAGAAAGCAAGGACAGGCTCAGTGACAAAATTTCATTTGAGCATTAGTAAAGTGAGATGGTGGAAGAGGCGGGGCTTACAGTATGTCAGTGCAATTGGTGCATTATCTGTTTATATTGGGAATTTACAACAACAACAACAACAACAACAACCACAACAAAAACTATACTTGGTGTATTTTTGATAACTCATTAATGGTAAAGAACACCACAAAAACATTACATTCATCTTGTGAAATTAACTACAACACAGGTATATACAGTCATATCCAAAAGTTAGTGCCCCTTCCTTTCTCCTGGCGACCCTTCCAAGCAAACCGTACTTATGCAGTCTGTTTCTAATTGAACATCCTCACAAAAAATATGTTTCTTTTTTTTTTTTCTCTCTGAGCATTACATGGTCCGGCCTTGGAGTGAATGTGCTGTGACATCCACTCCTGTGAAGACTGGCAACTGTCTTGAATGCTTCCCGCTTATGCATAATGTTTCTCACTGTACAGTAGAAAGCTGAACTTCAAAATGTTTGGAAATGTTTATATAGCCATTTCCAGATCGAACTGGCTCTCCAAGACCATTTCTTAAGACATAAGAAATGGTCGTACGTTAACACACACAGCTGAATGCTTCAGACCAGCAAACGTCTGATTTTATAGAGGTTTACACACCTACAGGTGTTCAGCTAATTAAGGGCTGATGATTAGCAGCACCTGGCTGCAACTTACCCTCTTATCCTTTGGAAGGAATAATGGGGTACTTAATTTCCTGCCTTACTTTTTGTTAAATAAATAACTGCACAATGAAGAAGTTATATGCTGTTGTCCATCTGAGGATGTATAAACCTAAGACACGCTTCGGTCAGATGAATTTTATGTTTTTACACAAAGTAACTTTTGAACATGACTGTGTTTTACCTTAAAGGTTACATATTCGACTATTTCTTCAACAAGTCAACCTCGGTCTCAGAGTTTCCACAAAGTGTGTCTGTTAATGCTCCTGCTGAAATAACCCTGAAATATATATATTTTCATAATATTTTTTTATCTGCTTCACTCCTTCTAGAAATGTGCTGTTTCAGCATCTATGTAAATGAGCTTCCCATGAGCCCTGCTTCACCAGAGGACAGTGGAGATGTGTAACAAGCCAATGGAGGGTGTCTTCTTAAATGAGGTCTCATTTTGGGTTAGGGGTCGAACTGGCTTGTTTAAGTCCCGACTAATACAAAATCGATAAAAAAAATTTTAAAAAATGCAAGGGAGTGTTTATTTCCTCTGGTTGTTCGTTTGTACATGCACACCGGAGACCCATGTGAAAGTCTAAATATTACTGAAAAGTCAATTTTGCATAATTGGACTTCTTTAATGACATTTTGCATCAGTTGTATTCTACAATATCAAAAATAATCTTGCACTCAATACTTTCCACAATGAATACAGAAAAATATATATATAAATAAAAAGTAAAACAGACAGTTTTCAAAATAAAACTGTAATTTTTGGTGTGTAGTTAAATCAAAAATACAGCAGGCATTGGTGGCTCAGTGGTAGGTTTCTCGCATATCATGCGGAAGACCCGGGTTCGATTCCCACCCGGTGCCCAAACCCCAGCCACTGGATGCGGTGCAGGTCTCAAGCCCGAATAAAATGGGAGGGTGGCATCCCGCATATAAACTGTGCCAAGTTGTTGTGCGGATCAGTTGGTCCGCTGTGGCGACCCGTCAACGGGAGACTAACAACAGTTTTCAAAATACAGATAAGATCAAAAGGGAAAAATATACATTATAACAATTATATATGTAACACACTATATAAATTGTTACATATATATGTTTTAAAAAATTTTTACATAATGTATATGTAGCACATTATACAAATACACCTAGGCACGAAAACCCCAGTGTGCCCACATGCAGTAAGGTGATGTCGCTCTTCTTCCACAGCGAGGAAATCCAGAGTTTTAAAAGTCCATGGAGCTGTTGGCCAGACAGTCCCTGCGGCTGATGTTGGTGACCTGCTTGGTCTGCATGGCCTCCAGCTTGGGACATTCGGTGATACGATGACCAAGACCACCGCAGAACGCACAGCCTCTCTCTCCTGGAGAGAAAAAGAGGAGAAAACAACGGTGGGTTTCATACAGCATGCTTAGTAGTAGTGCTTGAGAAGCAAAACCAGCCAGGGCTCATTCAGTAAACTCGTGTGCGAGTGTTTTTATAGGACCGATCCAAATTAAAATCAAAATACAAAAATGAAATGATGATGAGGAACGCTCACCTCCGATATCCAGCATGGCTTCGTCCCCGGTCTGGAGCACCTGTAGAACCGGTGGAACTTTCTGCTTGGCTTCTACCAGCAAGGCCTTCAGATCCATCAGCACCGATTCCTCTGCAATGGTGAGGGGAAAGGATCAGAATTCACACAGATCACCCACTTACATCCTCAAGGTTTACTACCAATACATCTCACATGGTTTAGATTATTTGGTGCAGACGCTGTCCAAGGTTTCCTCACATCAAACCGTGATGCTTGTATGACTAACATCATACTTCTATTTGTTGTATTGGTGTAAGATTTAAAAGAAGACAGTAATACAGGGATATAACGTTTTATCCTTACCACATCCCTTGTTGATGAACGTTGTGGCTATTCCTGTTTTGCCCGATCGACCCGTTCTACCGATTCTGTGGACTGTCAGAGAGAACAATTTGCGGAAATCAATAAGCATTCAAATATGCAAGGTATCAGTTTGCACGACGGACTGCGGTATGGCTGTTGTCAGTCATTTATTTTATCATGAAATAATCTTTAGATATAATGCAGCCACAAAGCAGTCTGTTACAGACAGTGCAACCATGGTGGCTTTTTTTTTTCTCTTTCCTTTCGTCCTTCCTTTTCTATGTTCTTACCGTAGTTCTCGATCTCTTCAGGCATGTCGTAGTTAATTACATGTTGAATGGCAGGGAAATCCAAACCCTTGGAAGCTACATCCGTGGCCACCAAAACATCTTTCTTCCCTTCCTTGAAGGCCTCGATGGCTTTCGTTCTTTCCTCTTGGTCTGAAGAACAGGAAGATTAGCATTACAGTCAGGAACCTCTTCAACCATTAAAGCTGTGGTTTGAAAGATTTCAGTGTTTCTAAGACTCCAGTCATGATTTTTTAGATTGAAAATCCATTAGAAAGAGAACAGATTTACATTGGCGCCATGTAATTTGTTTTTGATTTTTTATATATTATATATATTCAGGGTGCATTTTGACATATTTTTAGCCAGAATTTAGCCCCGCCCTCACTCACAACTGCAGAGCGACTTTTACACAACGAGGATCATTTTGTGTGATACAATGGGGCCAGTTAATAGGGGAAGCTAAATGCTAGCAGTACTCTTAAATGAGTCCAATAATATCCAGGATCTTAGATGTTAGATGGCGCCTTACCTTTGCCACCGTGGATCGCCACGGCCTCCACGCCTTTGAGAAGCAGGTACTCGTGGATGGCGTCTACGTCTGCTTTCTTCTCAGCAAATATTAACACCTGTGAGGGAGCAGATTGTACAAAAAAGGTATGCTGCAATGTTAGTACGCTACGATTAGACGTCTTGGGTTTGATCTTTTTAGAGACTGTGGATCTCATGGTATTTTCACACGGAACAGTTTAGACAGTACCGTGTGAAAACGCCCAAACTAAAAAATGTAGTAAAAAAAATATATATTTTTTTAAAACATCCTTTGAGGGGAGGGTCTGAAGCCTGTAACATCATAACATCAGAGAAGCACGATCAGGGCATTCTGAGGTGACAGGAAGTATACATTATCTCTTCAAAAAAAAAAAAAAAAAAAAACAGAAACATCTCTTGAAAGCGTTGAGGTGCACTGGGACAACATCAGACCACCATCAGGTTTCACATCTATCAGTCAGGAACAGGAATCTGAGACCATCATGAGCACAGACTCACCCAAACAAACTGGATAGATTTAGCCTAAAAAAAACGGTGTGACCATTAACTCAACCTCTATCTGCAACATATTTTTGCTTTACAGTGCAATACGGTGGATGATGGGTGTACATAATCATTCTGCACAGAAGTGAAAAAAGAGCTTAAACATTTTTTTTTTTTTTTAAAAAGGGACAGTAAGAGAACATAGAGTTTTATCCTGTCCAAGAATTCTTTTGATTAAATGTGTGAAAAAGTATGCGGTACATACAGGAGGTGGGGTCTTCTGTAAGCACTCCAGGAGGTACACCATTTTAGCTTCCTCTTTGACATATTCTACTTCCTGTGGAAAAATTACGCAATATATGAAACCGTGTTGAAACACTGCTACAGCAATGACAACCCACTTTATTAATGTTTATGAACACTATGTCTGACTGCTTCTCCATCCTGTCATGACATCGCGAGAATTAAGTTTCCACTTCAAGTACAGTCAGTGAATTCATTAACTCGTGCGAAGAAGCTGCATCTTTTCAAGACGTGTCCTGCTATTATTCTCTCTCTCTCTGTTATAATACATGATTTATGATTTGTTCCTCCTCGCAAAACTAAGCGTTCACCTGAATGACGTCCAAGCTGGCGGCTCCGGCTCGACCCACGTTTATGGTGATTGGTTTGACCAGGGCGCTTTTGGCGAAATTCTGGATCTTCTTGGGCATAGTGGCGCTGAATAGCAGCGTCTGTCTCTGACCCTAAAAGTATAAAAGAATTAATAAATGAATTAATGAATGAATGAATAAAACAAACATGCTTACTTTATACTTTCATACATTCCATACTGTAATAAAGTAAATGCTAAGTATAGGTGTTTCTAGAGAAGCTATGATTCCTGAGAAGTTTCTTCTCTAGAAATGATGTGTACTTCCCTTAATGTGTTCTATGTATGCGTGTCATGCATTAGCTTTTCTGTGGGATCGTAACCAGAAGGCCTAGTTTTAGGTTTCCAGGCGGATGGGTGAGCTTCAGCTACACATGATTCTGTCACCGGATTACAGGTGCATAACTGATAAGCAGTGTTAATGTGTTGATATTATGCTGATCAGTGAGAAGAGCAAGAAGCAAATCTAATGCAAATATGAAAATAATTAAATTAAATTATCGCTCACAACCATCTCACACACCCACTCCAGTAGCCAACATGATATTCGCTGAACCTTCAGGCTGACAAATCCACTGAAATCAAAAACGCATGACTGCAAAAATGACTTTACCCTAAATCCCCACCTTTCATTTGCAGACGTTATGACACAAATCTTGCATATCACACACTATTTATTAGTGAGAAATGCAAGGGTATAATTACACTAAGCTTTTTTTTTTTTAGAATTCAGTTCATTTTAGGGAATTAAAATAATGCCCTAGACAGATCCTGATAAAGACTTCACTATGCAGCTACAAAAAGGGCATCGTTGTAGAGAAAAGGAGGATGTGACTTTGTTTTTTTGTTAGTTTTTTTTTTTTTTTGCACTAGCCTCATGATTATCATCTGCTTTTTTCTTTTTTTACAACCCAGCTGTAAAATAAAGCAAAGTGAACGAAAATAATTTGCTCAGTGGTATGATTAAATGGCAAACAGATATCACTAAATAGTTGATTTATTTGCGTAATTAAATTCAAAAAGTGAAACTCATATTAGACAGATTCATTACACACAAACTGATATATATTTCAAGTGTTTATTTCCTTTAATAAAGTGATTATAGCTTACAGCTAACAAAGACCCAAAAGTCAGTATCTCGGAAAATTTTAATATTACTTAAGACGAATTCACGACAAAAATAAATAAATAAATAAATAAAATTTTGAACACAGAAATGTTGTACTACTGAAAAGTATGAACATGTACAGCTCTCAGTACTTGGTCGGGGCTCCCTTAGCATGAACTACTGCAGCAATGTGGCGTGACATGGAGGCGATTAATCCGTGGCACTGCTGAGGTGATACAGAAGCCCAGGTTGCTCCGATAGCGGCCTTCAGCTCTTCCGCGTTGTTTGGTCTGGTGTCTCGCATCTTCCTTATCACGGTACCCCGTGATAGCCTTTACGGGGTTTAGGTCGGGCGAGTTTGCTGGTCCATCAGGCAAAGGGATACCATGATCCTTAAACCAGGTGTTAGTACTTTTTGTACAGCCGAGGAAAGCATGAAGAGCTCTAAAACTTCCTGGTAGACGCTGCACTGACCTTGGACATGATAAAACACTAGCAGAAGACATGGCTCCCCGAACCACTACTGACTGCAAACAACTTGGATTCTTTGCCTCTCCTCTCTTCCTCCAGACTCTGGAACCTTGAATTCCAAATGAAATGGAATTTACTTTCATCTGAAAAGAGACCTTTGGCCCACTGAGCAACAGTCCAATCCTTTTTGTCTTTTCCCCCAGGTAAGACGCCTCTGACGTTGTCTCTGGTTCAAGAGTGGCTTGACACTAGGATTGCGATGTCCTGGATACGCCAGTGTGTGGTGGCTCTTGAGGCACTGACTCCACTCCTGTTGAATCTCCCCCAAATTCTTGAATGGGCTTCGTTCACAATCTATTTAAGACTGCGGTTATCTCTGGTGCTTTTGCAGCTTTTTCTACCACATTTTTTCCTTCCATTCAACTTTCCATTATTGTGCTTGGATACACTCTATAAACAGCCATCTTCTTTAGTAATGACCTTTTGTGGCCCACTGAACCAGGCCGAGAAACCATTTAAAGGCGCAGGAAACCTTAGCAGGTGTTTTGAGTTAATTAGCTGATTAGAGTGTGACATCATGAGCCTCCAATTTTAAACTTTTTCAAGATATTAAAAAAATTTCGGAGATACTGAATTTTGGGTTTTCATTAGTTGTAAGCCATAATCATCAAAACGAAAAGAAATAAACCCTTTGTGCTGGCGACTTCATTTGCGTGGAATGTTGGCATAGATATCAAATCAACAAATACTTTAACTGACCTGTACATTTTAAAAACGCAATTGCCCACTTATAAGCACATTTTTAAAACTAATTTTTTTTTTCCAAAGTCATTTTTTTTAATGATACAAGGCCATTTTCCGTTTAAATTTCAAAGCAACACATCTTCTCATCCTGTAGGCTGATTGCGATGAAACAAAGCCTGTATGTTGCCTCAAGCTCTGCCAAATACACTAGTGTGAAAACCCCATTACAATTCATTCAGTTGTTCCTATGTGACGCGTGCATAAACAGACAGACAAACAAAAATTCCAGAAACCATCTTGATGTGTTCTATTACTCATCTTACATCATTATTTCGTAAATGTCTTCATTGTACAGACACGACCACTTTAGTCTCTAGACCTATAATAAGACTAAAGTGGCCGTGTCTGTACATTGAAGATATTTACGAAATAATGATGTAAGATGAGTTGGGTGCAATGTTACAGTAGTACAGTATGTGTCTTGCCATCACACGTCTACTCACTGAATACAACGCGACAGCACGCGCCGTAAAAAAACGAAAGCCCCAGTTACTGTAATCCCTCTTCTCACCTTTCATTCACCATAGGTGTGAATTTTTCGAACCAGTCCCGCTGGTGGGAGATTTGGCAGATTTGGGTGTTTTAAAGCTAATTAACAAGCCTAAAATGTATTTCGCCAGCAAAACATAAAATAAATAAAAATGTTTAATGGTAGCAATTGAATCAGACATGATAGTTGGATTTGATACTTTGAGTGTCATAAATTCATAAATTTACTGAATATATTCAGATTTTGTAAAATAACGAAACGCGCCTTTATTTCGCCTAAAGGTCTAAATATTCCTTTTTATTTACGGACAGGTGTAATATATTTGATCTGCTCCACTACATTATATTTCAAGACATCCTTAATTTACCTTAGTCAAATCTACAAATTTACACATTACAGCATGGACACGCTAAAAACTACAGTCTAATGCCACAAAAGTAAACAAATCGTATGATCAATTAATAATAAAAGCTTTGAGATGACCATTTTGTCGTATTTGTGTGTTCATTGGATTAAACTAAAACGTTAGCATTTTTTTTTTCTGATATGCTACAATAATGGTCGTTAAGGAATTTTGTTTCTTAACTATAAATAAATATTTATTTATTTATTTACGTATAGTAAAGGCATTTAAAAATGAGAGCAGAGACGTTGTACGCAGAGTCATGTTGGACAGCAGAAGGATGTTGCGTGCACACGCGGAAAACACGTTGAGCACGCAGGGGAGACACAGCACGCGCAGAACCGAGCTGTTGAGCGTTCAAGGGAGACACGCATCTGCATTTGATTCACAAGAATCTAGATTATCCACAACCCATTCTCACCTTCCACGTCACCATGACATACATAGCGTAGATAAATACAGTCCATCCACATGTACAGTAAAGGCATTTCAAAATGACCAACATCAGTAAGATTCATTCTCGACACATCAGGACACTGAAGTCAGCTGTAGGTCCAGTAGTTGTCTTAAAGCATGCAGGCGAATGGAGCATTAAGCGCAGGGGCGGGGCTCCGGGGTGTGAGGAGACGAGAATCTGACCGTTTTTTATCTTTAACATTAAATTAATAACAAACATTTATTTGGCAATAAACTTTTTGGAAAAAAGACTTAACTAAATTAATGTAAATTATGATGATCATAACAGCATATTGCACTTAATTCTTATCATAAGAATGCACAAACATCAGCGCTGCTGACCGACATCATGTTTGAATTTTATGGTCATTTAGTTCCATTAATTTCAGTTAATAAATTTACTAAATAAAAATAAAAGAAATTACTAAATAAATATAAAAAGAAACACAAAGTATAAGATGGCAAAACCCTTTTGTGGGGTTTCTAATTATGGTACAATCTAAAGTCTCACTGTGTTTACTTTTCGTTAAATTCAATGTAAATGACTATTTAATTTCAATTCTACATTTGTAATGTAATTCTAGTATTGTGATTATGCGTTTGTTTAATCACAATGTTTGGCCTGAATTAATATGCTACAGTATCATGTGCAGCTGTCGATGAGCTACAGCTCATTAACGCTTAAGAGAACGAACTAAGACCTCAGTCTTAGACAGTCTTAAGCCTCAGGCTGTGGTTATACGCCTCTAAGCTGCGTAAAGCCGGCTAACGCAAAACCCTAATGCCGTCGCCAGGTGCCACAACAGTGGAAGTCCAATTCTGTTTGAGTAACATCTGTAAAACTGATTTGACACAGCTAGACGAAAGGGAGTAGAGTGTTCCCAGTCAGGGAAGAAGAGAAAGGTTGGTTGGTTAAACAAAAATGTACAAAAAGTGTGTTTAGATTTTTTTGAAGTCAAGAAAACATGATTGAACAGACAGCTCTCACCTTAAAATAAGAGAAGATGGTCCTGATGTCCTCCTCAAAGCCCATATCGATCATCCTGTCAGCCTCGTCCAAAGCCAGGTATCGACAGATATCCAGACTCACCATCTTCTTATTGAGCAGGTCCATCAGACGGCCCGGTGTAGCCACCATCATGTGCACGCCGCTGCAAAAAGGATGCACGTGTTTATTCTGCTACCATTTATTTTATACATCTTCAAAAACTGTGGTGAAGTAGTTTTGGAATACTCTGTTGATTAAATCATTTCTCAGGACACACACTTACTGCTTGACCACCTCCATCTGCTCTTTCACAGACATGCCCCCGATGCAGAGGGCAGTGCGCAGCTGAGGCGCACTCTCGTCCTCCAGGAGCTTGCAGTAATACTCTATGATGCCGTGCGTCTGCCTCGCCAGCTCCCTCTGCAGGAGAAGTAATAGCATCATGTCCAAAAATATACCTCAGTATAGTCTTTATTCTGTTACATCTCACAAAGTTGGATGTATAAAATGTGTGTGTGTGTGTGTGTGTGTGTGTGTGTGTGTGTGTGTGTGTGTGTGTGCGTGTGTGTGCGTGCGTACAGAAGGGCAGATGATCAGCCCGTAGGGTCCCTCTCTTTTGCAGAAGGGCAGGCGTTTTTCCTGCTCCAGACAGAACATGATGATGGGCAGAGTGAAGACCAGAGTCTTTCCTGAACCCGTGAACGCAATGCCAATCATATCTCTGCCAGAAAGACTTTACGCAGACAGGAAGAAACTGTTAACAGGAAATAAACAGAGCACACAAGCAACTATGCTTCTCTTTACCAGATCAGAGTGTTGGGATCTTACATAGTCGGGATTCCCTGGATCTGGATGGGTGTTGGATGAACGATTCCTTTCTTCTTAAGGCCTTTCAGGATAGCTGCAAAATATCGTTGTTTGTAGAATTTAAGTTTAAAGAACATACAATATGAAGGAATTAATTAACAAGACTCTCTGTACAGCTATCCAAGTGGCTGTTGTTTACAATTTTATTGTAATTAGGATATATTAGGTATTTATTTTTGTGTCAATTGTTCATAAAATATATTCATGCTTAGCATTTAAAAGATACATTAAAAACTTTTTAATTACCAGCCTATTATTTGCTTTACATTACTATTGTACTTCTTTTAATTACTACAATTTTGCAATTAAAATGTAATTAACAGAAATATTTCTTCTATTTGTCACTACTAAAATTTAATCAACCAGTTGTCTTTTTTTTTTTTTTTACATTTTTGTGCATTATGAGCTGCATTTATTCATCTTCTAATGATATTCTATAAATGATTACTACAGAAGTCTTTATTGTGATTTTAAGTATTGTGATATTTATACATAGCCAGAAGTGCAATAAAAGCCAGTTGCAAACATTACGACATTTTATATTATTATATTCTACAAATCCACAATAAATTAATTCTTTATTTTATTTTACAGCTGCGTCTTTTTGTGTCTTATGTCCAGAGTAGCAAATTATTACACTGCAGTGATTTTCCATGAATGGTTCAGTTACCTTGAGGAAACTTCATCTCTCTGAAGCTCTTAATGGGTGGCGGGATGCCATCGCCCTCCACCAGGATGTGGTACTTCTTCCTCACCCGATCGTGCCTCACTACAGGCATGCTCAAGATATAGCGAGGAGGCTTCCAGCTTAACAGCGCAAAAAATATATATATATATATTTACTCAATACAAGTTATGATCATATAGATAAAGTTACTGTTGAAGGTTATTCTACACTGCTTATTAATGTCAGCTTTGTTAAGTTCTGTATCCAAACATACACTCTGGCATAATACTTATTTGTAATATCTTTAAACTGTTTTCATTATATCCTGTCGATTAAATAACTATATGTTTACATGCATAATAATATGCTAGAGGGAAATGAGAGCTCTTATTGTGAAGTGAATTTGGTTTTGGATTTGGTGTGTGTGTGTGAGAGAGAATGGCAGATAGCCATTATGACTAAATCAGTTCTCAGTGGGTTTACATAGTCGTCTATTGTTGAGCCTTGGTAATAAAGATGAGGACATGATGAGGACATCTCACCTGGTCTTAATTGGGTCTTCATAGGTGATACCTTTGGCCATCTCCTTGACGGACATTAAAGCTGAAAGAAATGACACATGGAAAAGTTTTATATGATGCAAACATTTTAGCATGCAGACAAAAGTGTTTTGACCATTATTTTAACTGAAATCATAAAATCATTAGACATTAAACGCACTTAATACATTTATAATACATAAGATGTTAACGTGATGGCCCCAAAGACCGCAAAACCCACCCCTCAGCACAGCCCAACTAACTCCAATTAACACTAGCTAGAGATTAAACAGTTTGTTATCGTCAGTTCCCACTCGATAATCATGGCTTCCCTGTCTCATACTGTGAGTGACGGGAGAGAAAGCACAGACAGCTTTGCTCCCTAAACTCGGAAATATGGAAGGTGTGACGTTCAGACACATGATTTCTCGGGTAATGTTGTATATACACCCCTCAGGAGATTTACACTGTTTTCTTGCCTGTGCATTCAATCTTCTTTAAATATTCATCCAAATATTTAATAATAATGTTTTAGAACATTTATATCGACCTTAAATGACAGGACTCACCTCGCCCCTCAGCCACACTCTCCAGAATCTTCTCCTCCTCCTTCAGCTGCTTCTCCTTTGCCGACTCTTTCCGGGCTGCAAAAACAGAACACAAATAATAATCAATCAAATCCCACAATCAGGAAAAAAAAAAAATTTTAACAAATAAATCACACTCAAACGGTAAAGAACCCATTTTTCTCTCAAAGCAAAGGATTTAAGAAGACGTCTTAAATCACATTTTGAAAACAGGTCACCCCTAAACAGACCAAGTGTCTACGCTACCTTCTGCCTTCTCCTTCAGGTGCTGGTGCTGGTCAAGCAGGCTGACGTTGGAGCGTGGCCCGAGACCCTCGTCCTCATCCTTCTGTTCTCCTCCACTGTCCCGCTGGTCCTCCTCGGTCAAACCTTTCCCTCTGAAACGCATCATCTTCTGCAACTGAGAGTTCAAACGCACATCCGAAACACATTAAGCACCAAAACTGAACACAACTCAGATTAACACCAAAAAAAAAGAATCCAGCATATCTATTGTTCATGCAATAAAAATCTAAAGACATCATTATTAAAAAAGAGGGGGGGGGGGTTACATTCAGTACGTACCATCTGTTGTTTTCTAATCTTAACAGGAACATAAGGGACGTAGTCATCATCGTCTGAACCCTCTGACGCAGACTTCTCCTCTGTGTAGTTTCGCTGGAAAATTAAATATTAGTATCTCTTATTTATTCATATTTTAAGGCACATTTTAAGGTAGTTGAGAATTCACCTTGTATTTACGTCGTGATAAAATTAAGGACAATTAATAATCCATGCCAATGGTTTCAAATCCCTAATTATAACGTAATTGTAATTATATTTTATATATCATATTAATCAATATACCAATGTTCGACTCTTGTTCCAAAATAAAAGCTAAGCTGTTAAGGCACTTCATTACTTTATTTTACTTTAGTTTAAAAAACTTAAAGCCATGTGCAAGTGTGTAAATACACTTCACAGAAACAGTGATATAGGTGTAATATACAGGTATACTGTAACTCGCTGCATAAACTGAATATGATTCATATTTTTAAAAAACTTCATATTATAATATTTCAATATTTCTCACAATTTGAACATAATTACTCTGTGTCAAAACACATCTTGTTTAGTTAAAAACGCTTAAGAGAGTCCATAAATTCATGAAGTAAACCTGAAAGTCGCCTGAGTGAATATAGCAGTCATGTGACTTCACAGTAAAAAGATTTAAAAGATTAAAAGCGATCTGTGAGCACAGCTCTAGCCAGTAGATGAAATGGTTAATACCAATTTGTTCATTTATAAATCAATAAAGAAGACAAAACTATAAATATCCATAATAGTTGCAAGCAACGATGATGGGCCCAAGCACCTGTGCCATCACCAGTTGTGTGCAACATACAACCTGTGTGCCTTTTGACCTCCAATGCACCGCGTTGCTGATGTCACTCAATGTGGGCCGGGATCGATGGAGGTGTAGTGTGCGTGGAGTGTGTTTGTGTGTGGCACGTGTGTTTAGTTAACAGTACTGATGTCCTAAATGTGCGTATTGCAAATGACCTTTATATAGATATAAAATCTTTAGAAAATCAATAGGGCCCTTTACACACTATGACAACATGGTGCTGATGTCATAGTCCTTGGGCCCTAAAAAAAGAATGCTTAGAAGAACTAGAGGGCCCTCGCATATTTATGACATCTGCACTATTAAAACAGCATTATCAAAGCGATGACGATGAAGTCATAGTCATGTTGTCATCGTGCTTTCTTAGTGCGCGGCCCTAATAACATTGGAGTGCTATAAGAGAGAAGCAGTCACGTGTCTTCGACCTGCTTAAAAAAAAGATTCAAATCGTCTCGTGAGTCGAATCACTTGACTGAATCATATAAACAGCTCTAACCACTAGATTATCGGGTTCATTTACAAACCATTAAATAAGACAAATATAAAATGTACGTAACGTAAGCGAGATAAACTGAATTAGCTCTGTAGTAAACCTTACTACAGAGCTAATTCAGTTTATCTTAGTGTAAATGCACTAAAACGACAGTCAACTAGGACACATAATTGAAACATATACTTCATTTTAAAATCACCATTTTACGCTCCGTACATGAAATAGTGCACTATTAATTATTATTATTATCCGTATAAAACAGCTATAAGCTTGCTAATCACTAAGGAACCAGTTAGCACAAGCGCACACTCTGCTAATATAACGATTTCTGAGAAAAATGTCAATAATAACCACAAAATAAAACACACTTACCTTCCTCTGTTTCGCTTCGGAATCCATCGCGCGTGAATTTTAATACCCTGTTTATCTGTTTAAGAAAATATTTCGTGTTAATTTACAATCCAAAATATATGTTCGGCTAGTTTTCTAGATACTGTTTAGTGTTGCTTTTCTTTCGTACCCGTTTTTTTTAACATACTACTCATCCAGCGTGTTGATTGGCTAGTACGTCCTATAAGCGTCGCGCCGATTGGATGGTAAAAGCAACTACGTCATAAGGAGGACAACTAACCACCAATCGCGCTCATGATGCGGGGTTTGGCACAATACAGGTATGAAAAACGAAAAGTACGCACGCGTTACATTTCTACGGCAGCCGAATTAGGACAAAATATTTTCTTCCCTTTTTTTTTCTTCAGCGAAGGCGTTTCTACGGAGCCCCCCCCCTCCGTAAGTTTCTGTAAACAAGACATTGTGTTTATAAACACATACATAAAATTATTATAATTTGAATTATACTAGTTATAATTATGTTATGATAATTATTATAATTTTATTTTTTTATTTTTAAAAAATACATAAATAAAACGTTTGAAGCGAGAGGTTACCGTTTAAGACAATTTAAAGCTAGAGTTCTTGGGGAAATGGGTCACTAAGTCCATGTCTTCTAACCAAGGAGGTGGTCAACACATTTATCCCTGTGAATCATCACCAAAAAACATGCACATCTAAAAAGTTGAATTGCCAATGCATGCCACTCCATATTCCTAAGACCACTCTGAGGAAAATATATTATTTTTAAATATTATTATAGTATTATTATAATTTTTTACGCATGCTTCTCTATTCCAAGGGCAGCTTATACACTAAATGTACGCATCCAATACCTCTGCAAATTACAGATTCCAAAAATGACAAATGACATCAAATGGTGTATAACTCAATACATTCCCTAAATGCATCAAATTCCCCCTTAAATTAACAAAGGAAATTTAATTCACAAATGAACAAAATTCTTTAACCTTAGAACATGAATTAAATTTAAGTTTTCTTTTAAAGAAAATAGAAACTAATTAACAGAACTTATTTAATTTAAGAGACAGCAGAAAAACAAAAAGAAAAGTCAACTTATTTGAAACACCATAACATGATTCCTGAATTAAATTTTTCTTTGCGCTGAGGTCTGAATATCATGTTTATATCTCTATATATGCAGTTACCTCTAAGTCTATAAAATTAAAGTCAATAAATATTAAATTAAGTCAATGAAAGAGGAATAAATAAACAATAAAATTTTTCTATAGCATTTCAGTAATATTTTGATGGCTGTGTATATTTCCTTATACTTGTATGAAATACAAACAACAATATTGAATCAATCTTTAGTGAATCTTTATTTGCACGCTGCTGGGCTGTAAATAAATGTGATTTATTTATTTATTTATTTCTGGAGTAAGCCATGCTGTGTCGTGCTTTCATTTATGTTTCTTCCACACGTTCTGACTCTACACGGTAAACTATTGCACTAATTGCAGATGCTAAGTGATGCAACATATCTCAAGGGGAAAAGTGCTAGATTATTAATTTTATTTATTTTAATTATTCCCGTTTATCAGAAAAGCATCAGGGTCTGGATAGGACTGTCACTCATTCTGCAATTAAACCATGCTTAAACCAAATTATATACAAAATCTTCAAGCAACATGCACTCAAGTGTCAGAAAGATTTCAAATACATCCCAAGTTAGTACAAAAGTAATAGCACTGTTTACCCGCAAATTGGTGCTTGTTAACCTTAACAGCTAAAACTTTCAACATTACAGCGCTTACAGGTGTTTTAGAAGAATTTTAACTACAAGGGAAAAGTGTGATTTTCATATTAAAAAACTGATGTGTATTTACTTTGATGCCCAAAAACGTATGGAAAAGCTGCTTCTCCTTATTTCTGCACCATCTGCTCACAAGCAGCGCACTCCAGGATGAAGATTTAAGTTGATTTAAACTTTCTTTTTGCTGCTTCCGTCAAAGGATCTTCACAGCGGACCATCCGATCTGCACACAACTTGCCAACTTGGGGGGGGGGGGAGGGGGGTCTAATTGCTCGGGTGCTTCCCATCCTTTAAGCATGAAGAAAACGCTGCTGATACAGGAAGACAAAAAGGGTGAAGCTGATTGGTTGGTTCTTGTCACATGACTTGTCACATGGTGCACTTGCAGCATTCTGATTCTCAGCTGAAGTTGGCATGATTTATCTTGCTGTAACAGAGAGATACAGATGTTACTATGACACAGAAGCTTGTATCCAGCAGAAGGGGCGTGTCCAAACAAAACCTCTCTTTGAGGTATGTGTCAAACAAAGCCTTGCATTTGACGGAATCACGTGACTAAATCATTATAGTGAAGATTGTTGTACTTACATTCATAAATCAAGATTAAGGATTTTTTTGCATATCACAATGAACTTTACATTTACTTCTTGCATAATATATGAAGAATGAAAAAGCACACAAAAACCTTGTTTTTATAAATGACCGCTGTTTATGTAATAATGGTTTCTGGTTTATTATTTCCAGCTCTCTTTATTCTCTTTTATTCCTCCTCTATTAATTCTCTTCATCGTGTATTGAATCCTTAACACTGACTATTCTGTTCAAATATTCCAAACAGTTACTTGTTAGTTATATTCATGTTCGTGTTCATAATAAAAGAAAGAAAGAACTTTACTATTTGTTCTTCACATTTCGTTTCCATACAGTGTAGTTTGCGTGTTAGTCAGTCACAAAACACATAATTAAAATTTCAGAAGAAATTTTAGAATTGTATTTAAAAATGAAAAAAAGTGAACAACGGTGGACACTATGGGACTTAAAACACGAGAAAGAACAAAGCTTTTTATTTAAAAACACGACGGAAATTTCTTTAAACATTATAGAACAATTTATTTCAAAACAGACGACGCAAAATAAAATTTCCATGATTATTTCATCCTTAAAGGATCTACCAATCAATGAATCTCTCTAATATATATATATACACACACACACACTATATAGACACTTGCAGCTGCATGTCCATATTATTTGTGCTGCTTGCGATATAGACATCAATCAATCCCAACCAAGTTTGCATCTCTCTTTTTGTCTGTATATAATGTATGTAAACTTGGTTGGGATTGATGTTGATTCTTTATTCACTATACTGAGTGGATCAAAAATCAATATAAGGAAAAGAGATGTTATATTTTATCATGATAAAAAAGATATCGAGAAGAGTCACGTTTTCATTTTAAATCTTTTAATATTACTAGGTAAAGAATTTGTACACATAATTCTTTGTAAATTGTCAGAAAGCATGCCTACTATGCCCCATTTCAAGTTTGATTTGAGAATTTGTTTTGAAACATTACAAGGACTTTTAAGCCGGAAAGGAACTAGAAATATGGATATATTTAAATAACTAAATTCCTTCTTTCTATTATAATTACATAATAGAATATATATATAAAATTATATATATGTGAATATAACGTGTTATACATGTTTGTAAAATGTTAAGGGGGAAAAACGTAATGAGGCTTCACCACATCACTAGTATTTACTAAAAAAAATAATAATAATAATAAAAAACCCGCCGACGGTTGGTCAGCGCATGCATGTAGTAACCAATGGTAACCGTGAACGCGGATTGATGACGTGTTTAACCTGCGACAGAAGCGTTGGTCAAATTTTTTGTTTGTTGCTAATGAATATTTGTTGTAGTAGAAAGTGTAGTTCGCATATTAGTCAGTCACAGAACACACCATTTAAATTTCTGAATATTTTTTTAAATTTTACTTCTTCTTTTTTTTTTTTAAAGAAAAAACGAACAGAGGTTATTAAAAACACTACGGAACTTGAAACACGACAAGAACAAAGTATTTTATTTTAAAACACGACGGAAATGTCTTTAAACATTATAGAAGAATTTATTTTACAAAAGGCGACGAGAAATAAAATAAAAAAATAAATAAATTTACGCTAAAATGATCTATCAATCAAATAATCTCTCTGTCTCTCTCTCATACATAGTCGTGGCCAAAAGTTTTGAGAATTACATAAATATTGGAAACTGGAAAAGTTGCTGCTTAGGTTTTTATAATAGCAATTTGCATATACTCCAGAATGTTATGAAGACTGATCAGATGAATTGCATAGTCCTTCTTTTCCACGAAAATGAACTTAATTCCGAAAAAAAAAAAAAAAAAAACTTTCCACTGCATTTCATTGCTGTCATTAAAGGACCTGCTGAGATCATTTAGGTCATTATGTCAGGCTGATTGGGTTAGAATGGCAGACTTGACATGTTAACAGGAGGGTGATGCTTGAAATCATTGTTCTTTCATTGTTAACCATGGTGACCTGCAAAGAAACGTGTGCAGCCATCATTGCGTTGCATAAAAATGGCTTCACAGGCAAGGATATTGTGGCTACTAAGATTGCACCTAAATCAACAATTTATAGGATCATCAAGAACTTCAAGGAAAGAGGTTCAATTCTTGTTAAGGAGGCTTCAGGGCGTCCCAAGAAATTCCAGCAAGCGCCAGGATCGTCTCCTAAAGAGGATTCAGCTGCGGGATCGGAGTGCCACCAGTGCAGAGCTTGCTCAGGAATGGCAGCAGGCAGGTGTGAGCGCATCTGCACGCACAGTGAGGTGAAGACTTTTGGAAGATGGCCTGGTGTCAAGAAGGGCAGCAAAGAAGCCACTTCTCTCCAAAAAAACCATCAGGGACAGATTGATCTTCTGCAAAAAGTATGGCGAATGGACTGCTGAGGACTGGGGCAAAGTCATATTCTCGGATGAAGCCTCTTTCCGATTGTTTGGGGCATCTGGAAAAAGGCTTGTCCGGAGAAGAAAAGGTGAGCGCTACCATCAGTCCTGTGTCATGCCAACAGTAAAGCATCCTGAGACCATTCATGTGTGGGGTTGCTTCTCATCCAAGGGAGTGGGCTCACTCACAATTTTGTCCAAAAACACAGCCATGAATAAAGAATGGTGCCAAAACACCCTCCAACAGCAACTTCTTCCAACAATCCAACAACAGTTTGGTGAAGAACAACGCATTTTCCAGCACGATGGAGCACCGTGCCATAAGGCAAAAGTGAGAACTAAGTGGCTCGGGGACCAAAACGTTGAAATTTTGGGTCCATGGCCTGGAAACTCCCCAGATCTTAATCCCATTGAGAACTTGTGGTCAACCCTCAAGAGGCGGGTGGACAAACAAAAACCCACTAATTCTGACAAACTCCAAGAAGTGATTATGAAAGAATGGGTTGCTATCAGTCAGGATTTGGCCCAGAAGTTGATTGAGAGCAGCCCAGTCGAATTGCAGAGGTCCTGAAAAAGAAGGGCCAACACTGCAAATACATAAATGTCATGTAATTGTCGATAAAAGCTTTTGAAACGTATGAAGTGCTTGTAATTATATTTCAGTACATCACAGAAACAACTGAAACAAAGATCTAAAAGCAGTTTAACAGCAAACTTTGTGAAAACTAATATTTGTGTCATTCTCAAAACTTTTGGCCACGACTGTACATACATACACTCACCTAAAGAATTATTAGGAACACCATACTAATACGGTGTTTGACCCCCTTTCACCTTCAGAACTGCCTTAATTCTACATGGCATTGATTCAACAAGGCGCTGCAAGCATTCTTTAGAAATGTTGGCCCATATTGATAGGATAACATCTTGCAGTTGATGGAGATTTGTGGGATGCACATCCAGGGCACGAAGCTCCCGTTCCACCACATCCCAAAGATGCTCTATTGGGTTGAGATCTGGTGACTGTGGGGGCCATTTTAGTATTTAGTGAACTCATTGTCATGTTCAAGAAACCAATTTGAAATGATTCGAGCTTTGTGACATGGTGCATTATCCTGCTGGATGTAGCCATCAGAGGATGGGTACATAGTGGTCATAAAGGGATGGACATGGTCAGAAACAATGATCAGGTAGGCCGTGGCATTTAAATGATGCCCAATTGGCACTAAGGGACCTAAATTGGGCCAAGAAAAGATCCCCCACACCATTACACCACCACCACCACCAGCCTGCACAGTGGTAACAAGGCATGATGGATCCATGTTCTCATTCTGTTTACGCCAAATTCTGACTCTACCATTTGAATGTCTCAACAGAAATCGAGACTCATCAGACCAGGCAACATTTTTCCAGTCTTTAACTGTCCAATTTTGGTGAGCTCGTGCAAATTGTAGCCTCTTTTTCCTATTTGTAGTGGAAATGAGTGGTACCCGGTGGGGTCTTCTGCTATTGTAGCCCATCCACCTGAAGGTTGTGCGTGTTGTGGCTTCACAAATGCTTTGCTGCGTACCTCAGTTGTAACAAGTGGTTATTTCAGTCAAAGTTCTATCAGCTTGAATCAGTCGGCCCATTCTCCTCTGACCGCTAGCATCAACAAGGCATTTTCGCCCACAGGACTGCCACGTACTGGATGTTTTTCCATTTTCACACCATTCTTTGTAAACCCTAGAAATGGTTGTGCGTGAAAATCCCAGTAACTGAGCAGATTGTGAAATACTCAGACCGGCCCGTCTTTCACCAACAACCATGCCACGCTCAATTTTGCTTAAATCACAGTTTTTTCCCATTCTGACATTCAGTTTGGAGTTCAGGAGATTGTCTTGACCAGGACCACACCCCTAAATGCATTGAAGCAACTGCCATGTGATTGGTTGATTAGATAATTGCATTAATGAGAAATTGAACAGGTGTTCCTAATAATCCTTTAGATGAGTATTCTTAAAATTAAAAGTTTAGTTTTAAAAGTTTAGCAGTCTGCACTATATATATATATATATACCCTCCATAATTATTGGCACCCCTGGTTAAGATGTGTTAAAAGCTTTAAAATAAACTCAGTTTTTATGAAGCATATTGTCTCACTGAAAATTGTAGAAAAATATAACGTGAATATAAAGTGAATTCTAAGGAGATATAAAGTGAATTTATGGGGTCACAAAGTCTCCAAAACAACCATCAGACGCTATCTACATGCCAACAAGCTCTTTGTGAGACAGGCAAGGAAAAAACCTTTTCTCAGTCACAATCATAAATGCAAACGTTTGGAGTTTGCTAAGTGGTACTGGGGCTTCAACTGGGACCGTGTTCTTTGGTCAGATGAGACCAAGATAGAGCTTTTTGGCAACAAACACTCTAAGTGGAAGACAAAAGATGAGTATGCAGAAAAGCACCTCATGCCCACTGTGAAGTATGGGGCAGGATCGGTGATACCGTGGGGCTGTTTCTCTTCCAGAGGCCCTGGGAACCTTGTTAGGGTGCATGGCATCATGAATACTTTGAAATACCAGGACATTTTAAAGCAAAATCTGGTGGCCTCTGCCCGAAAGCTGAAGATGGGTCGTCACTGGGTCTTTCAGCAAGATAATGACCCAAAACATGTGGCCAAATCTACACAGAAATGGTTCACCACACAGAATCAAGCTCCTCCCATGGCCATCTCAGTCCCCAGACCTCAACCCCATTGAAAACCTGCGGAATGAGCTGAAGAGGAGAGTGCAGAGGAGAGGAGTCAGGTCACTGGATGATTTAGAGACATTATGTCGAAGATTCCTCTTTCTGTGTTCTCTAATCTTGTGAAAGATTATAGAAGATTAGGTGCTGTTTTGTTGGCAAAAGGGGGTTGTACAAAGTATTAAACCTCAGGGGTGCTAATAATTGTGGCACCCATGATATGATGTAAAAGAATTATTTCTTAATGTGGGATTTTTTTTCCCACTGAATAAATGCACTTGAATGAATATGTGAAATCACCTAACTAGGAAAAGACCAGACTGAGCCCCCAAATTACAGTAGTATTGAGGTTAAGATGAGCCTCTATACACTTACCGACCGATGTTAAGAACCGGGAGAGGAACAAACACGCATGCAGGCACGATGTGTCTGAAGTTCTCTGCTTATCATCAAAGTGTGCATATTTAGTGTGTGTGGAGTTTGCATGTTCTCCCCGTGCTCAGTGGGTTTCCTCCCACAGTCCAAAGTCATGCAGATTAGACCAATAGGTTTTTCCAAATTGCCTGTAGTGTGTGTATGTAATAGATTGACACCCTGTCCCGGTTTACCACGTGTCGTGCCCAAAGTCAACTGGGCTAGGCTTCAGGCCACCTGCGAAAGGATAAGCAGTGCTGAAAATTAATTAATGAATTATAACCTGAACTGCATTCAAATTTGGCTTTGCTAACAATGGTTTGTAAATTATTAGTACCCCTACTATTAATATTTCGTGAGGTCATGTACTTGTTGCATTTCAATGTATATAGTCATCTCTTTTTACTAAACATGCTACATACAGATCACTGAGGACAAAAAAAAACACTAAGAAATAAACAGATGCATATTGTGTGACAAGTGGATATACTATAATATGTTTATATAGTATATAATAGTATATTATAGTAATAGTATTATGGAGTATATTATTAATTCCTTATGATTTTTTTAAAGAAATCAAACACAACACTTGTTTTTTTGTTTTTTTTTTCAAAACTGTCATGTTTTAATCTTTCTGAATGAAAGATTTTCACAGTATCAAAAGTGAATAATTAAAAAACGGAAAAAAAAAACAAAAATAAAGCAAATACAAACAAAAACAAGCCAACATACACTTGGCCTTTAATGGTATAGTATAAATCTACATTCCAAATGTTTAAAATAATGTCTCCTAGTTCAGTAAAACCTGGATAGCGTCAGAGATGTAGAAGAGGAAAACGACAGCTCGAACAGATTTAAAAACCCATCGTGGTTTTCATCTCGACCCTTCAGAGCGGAGCGACGGAAGTGACGATGCGACGTCGATCTTATTCCCAGGTCCCAACGGAATCGTTTAGTTAAGGTTTGTCTACTCAAGGTATGGAGGTGGCGACGCATACACGTGCAGAGTGATAATGTCATGAGTGTTGTACCATGGCTCTGAAGATCATTAACAGGAAGAAGAAGAGAGAGAAAAGAAAAAAAACAGGTCCTCGATATCAAACGTGACATAGAAAACAGCGGAACAGGTAGGTGTTTTTTTTTTTTTTTTTCATCTGAACTCGATCTAACTACAACAAGAAGCTAATACAGGGGCGGGGCAACTACAGAGCAGGATTCTCAGGAGCACAAAGAAACAAGGCTGAAATTGGAGAACTCTTCTAACGGTCATCTGGAACCCGACTGTCAGTTTGGAGCGGCATGCAAGGGAAGTCTTGGCGAGCTTTTCCCTTATCTTGGAGGATGAAAGTGTTAGACACAGGTAATAGATACAACACTGCTCTATATATTAGTGTTTTTTTTTTCTTTTTCAGAAATTATACTCAAAGACCCAAATAGGTTTCACATGGTCCCACACTGTAACCTTTTTTTAAGTACTTAAATATCCCCAGGCTTGTGTTTATCACATGTCTCAGGGGCAGGGAAAACACAAAGGAAGGAAGATTAAAAAAAAAAATTTCCATTGACAGAACCTACATATTACTTAAAGTCGGTACAGAGAATATTCATATTTATATGCATGTCATCGTATAGCCAAATGAATGAGATCAAAAACCATTAATCCTGACATCATCATGATCTTAAAACTAGAGTCTCTGAATAATTGTTGTACGAGATATCGTTTAGCTATTATATAGCATAAATTACAGATTTCATCGTAATTTAAAGGGTAAAAAAAAAAAACGTATTTTAAAACTAACAGTAAAACAACATTAGGGGAACCCTCTTTTACTGAGACGTCTGATACGGACAAATCTGAGAGGTTTCGGTGTTCAAATTCGGTCCTTGCATTAAACATTAACAAACCAATAATCATTTCTGTAATGTTGTCAGTATCTGCAGTATGTGTCAATGAGCACATGTCAGGATAAAAAGTACCTTTTGGGGGGAAAAAAACAACAACATAAGAATAAATAAATAGACATTGTGGGTCGACGGGCCGAGGTGTGGCATGGTTTGGGGTTTAAAACCTTTTTTTATTGTAAAATCATTATTTACACACTACAAAATGAAGCAATGAGGTTTGCTGCGAGTGATCCCGCTCTCTAAGTAAAAACTGTCCGGTGGACGATTATAGACTGAGTGGTCGAATGGGTCCCGTGGCGTACAGAGAGAGGGGCGGCGGCAGACAGATAGACGGTGACCTCCAGCCAATCGAATCAGGAGTACAGTGGCTACAGGCTAGAGACCAAGAGTCATAGTCGAGTCATATTGGGAAGTTCTTTCGGAGGGGTTTTTCCGTTTCCCTTCATCCAGGCGTGTGTTTGTGTGTGTGTATGTGTGAGACAGAGAGACAGAGTGTGTGTTTTTGTGTGAGAGTGCGTGCTGCGTTACTGCGCTGCGTTCGACGGCATCTTTTTCAGGCTGAAGTTGGACCAGTTTACGGCCACCTTCTGTCGCGTCTGTTTTGCCGAATCGAGGCAAAACCTGGGGAGAAAAACGACGAGACAAAGAGATTAGTCTGAACATTTATGAAGCGTGGTGAAATCGGTTATAAAATCTATGTCTGTTTGAGTATGTTGATGGAATTTTGATTAAAAAAAAAAATTTTTTTAACATGATGTCTATTTAATTTTGTTTTCCTAGAACACTCAGATATTTATATCTCAATATATATTGCAGGACAACATGCTGCATTTACAAGCCAGTGACGGAAATGAACTGTTTTCACTGGGGTGACTGGACGTCGGTCACTATTACACTAAATCAGCTAGACCTGATTAGGTTTTACGGCTTGGTGTTTAGTATGTACAGAACTTGTGCACTTAAAGCAGAGAACCTTTGCCCTTGATCTGCAATGAAAACATTAAAATCTTGCAATTGATTTAATCAAAAATTGACTTGACTGTTCCATTAAAGTGCAATATGAGACATGCTTTTTTTTTTTTTTTTTTTTTTTACATGGACGCAGGCTATTTTTTTTATTGTTTACTTGACCATCCATTTTTAACAAGACGCGTTTCAGTCAAACTTAAATTTCTGGTGACTGGAGGTGCGTGTTTGACATTTACAGAAGACTTAAAAAAGCACAGTGAGGTGATGAGACGCTTAGCTGCAGTAAAACAATTGTACGGTGCAAATGTTCTAAACAAGGCTGTATGTCCGTAAAATGATGATCCAGGCTGAGGCTCATAACTGTATTCTGCATCATCAAAAATCCTGGTTTGGCCTGAACACCCTTGTACAATAGTGAATGAGAAGAAAAATACCTTCAGATCATTTTAGTGTGATGCTGTATGTGCGTATAAGGTATAAATGAGATCCAGCGGTGATATTATTTTTTTGTTTATATATTACGATATGCAGCAGGAGGGATGTTGTACTTTCCGGTGTCATGGTTGCAATTAATCAGTGGTGCTGAGATCATAGTTCAATTAGTAATATGTCACACCACCACTTTTACCAGCTAATTGCATTAGTTGTTCGCTCCTGATTTGAATTATATATTGATTTCTAGACGAAGCTTCACCTCTTGAAATATTCGACCTCACGATCGATCTCGTCCATCTCAGTCGGATCCAGGTCCTTAGGGAGGAACACGTCATCTGTTTAAAAAAAAAAAAAAAAAAAGTCTTGTTTAGATGCTGAAAAAAATGCAGACACAACAATAGTGAGTTTCTCAGCTTGGGAGCGAAGCAAAGGTTCTTAAGGAACACCAGATCTAACTAATCAAATCAACAAGAAGGCTCTCACTGTGATGAATTTAAAACCTGTTTCCCCACTGATTAATTGAACATGTTTATTCTCGCTAAAACTAGAAGAAGGAACTGAAAAGAAAAAGAAAACATTTATATGCGGAGACTTCAGAGTAGTAATCTCTGCATGTAATCTTCCTGATATTACAGAATTGTAAGTTATATAGATCAGAATAAAGTCATCATCGATTATGTAGCAGACCATAAACGGAAAAAAAATATATATATATATATTTACCGATAGCACTACTGGACTTTTCCGTCTTGCTCTTGTTCTTCTTATTCTTTCCTTTGGACTGCTGTTGCTGCTGTGAGTTCTGAAAGTTGACCACGTTGTTTGAGATACTTTTCCTCTCTGCTTCCTGTTCCGATCTGTTATTACGCGCATCGTTGTCGTTCTTTCCCCTCTGTGTGTTTGAACCCGAGTGATGGTTCCCGTTCGGGGCTGCGTTCCCGTTCTGCTTCGAGGCTTGCTTGCTTTCCTCTAGCTTTTTGCTCGGCGTTTTCTGGCCCTCGCCATGCTGCTGGGCCCCTCTGCACACTCCCCTGGCTCCTTTCTCCACCTCGTTGATTTTATCCTGATTTCCAGATGTCGCTCGAGCTGGTTTGGAGTTAGCCTGCTGCTCCTGGGATGCCTGCTCCTGCTGCTGCCGCTGGTTTTTCTTGGCCTTCTTTGCCTTGGCGGCGTTGCCCGTGGTGTTCTTGGTCTCGTCTTTGGATTTGGGCGTGTCGTTGGGCGTAGGAGTGGTGTTAATGGTGGTTGTGGTGGTGGTGGTTATTGAGGTGTTTGCAGGGGCCGGGGGCTCGGGGGTGATGGTGGGAGGAGGACTGCTGCTGTTGTTATTCTCGCTAGTAAGGCCTTGTAGAATCTTCACGCTCTTTTTAAAGTTTTTGAAAGAGAGCGGCGCGAGGTCCAGGTCAATCTGCTGCGGCTCAGGCGCCGAACCGTTGAGGTGAGGCAGCAGTCGTTGGCCCTCCAACGAGGCGGCTTTTTTGGGGAAGTCGCTGACGTCGAGGTTGAGGTCGTACATGCTAAACGAGGCGCGAATGGAGTCTTTGATGGTGTTCTTAATCTCCTCGAGGCGAGACGTCAGGAAGCTGTTGACGCGCTCCAGCTCCAGCTGAGGCCACTCGAGTAGCCGGCCGGCCTCGCCGTCTGGAGCGCGCTCCTCCTCTTCTACTTCGTCCATCGCCTCTGGCTGAGGAGAAGAGGACAAACGTTGCTCGCCGCCAGCTTGCTGCGCACGCTCCTTCTCCTGGACAGGATGTAGAGACGTGGAAGCAAATATATGAATATTCTGCATTTGTATAACAAAACATGCGTTTAATGAAATAAAATTTTACCAGACTTGTCTGTATGGTTCCGGTTGTTTGTCAATATAATCTATGCCTCATTGTTGACTTCATTTGTCGTACCTTCTTTTTCTGTTTGTGGCGTGCACGTTTGGCCGCCTTGGCGCTGTTGACCCTTTTGGGTTCTGTGGAATTGATGAAATGGAGAAGCTCGTCGACGTCCCGGTGATCTATGGCGCTTGTTACAGCTGGGTCCAGGTCCTGCCTCTGAGGCAGCTCCTCTTTACGACGAGTCAGTCTCGAGCGGAGTTTCTCTCGGATCTCCGCGTAGTTCCGGCTCGTGGGAGCCGCAGGGGGCTGCAGGACAAAATGTCTCATGTTGGTGATTTTTTTTTTTCTAAACAATTTACCCTATTATCATGAACAGGCGAACATAATCTTATGATTCTAGTGCTTTAAAGGAGCGTAATCTACCTACATGATCAGCGTACATCTAGATCTTTCAAGTTCTGTATTCATTAAAAATTTGTTATATAGAAACAGTAATAATCCACCCTGAGCACTTCTGTTATTGCAGAGAACATCAGGAATGCCAACTGCTTTTAAATCCATTTTTAAATAATATTTGTCCAATCTTGTTAAACATACATTTTATTCACAATAACTTTAAGAACTAATATTTCTTCCATAATTAGTTGTACATTCTGTATCTATTCTAATCTTTAAATAATCTAAAATGTTTTTATATGTCAAGCATATAGTTTTTAATATTTAATTATTATTATTATATTTATTAATTACATATCCAAGAGGCTGTATGTTAAAGCAGAATGACAGAGGCCCTAAAGCAGAACCTTGTGGCACACCATATCAGCTCTCTAATCACGGGGACAATTGCAAGCGTAACTTGAATGCGGTCAAGTTAAGTTAGACCCGAGTGGACAAATCTAACCCTGGCCTGTCTCTAGGTGAATGTTGCTGAACGCTAACTCTCGAGATGTGCAGTGCTGCTAAAGTCCGTCCGAGGTTTGCGCCATTATTACCGCGTTATGTCCGAAGAACTCGCAGTAGCAGCAGTCGCAGTATTTGCCGTCACGCTGGTTTGTAGAAGAGGAGGCGCAAGAGCTGCGCTCTGAACCGCTGTCTTCGTCCTCCACTTCGTCCCCCTCGCACGCTGCCTGCTGGCACAATGACGAACCGTTTACCAGCTTGTGCCCTTTACACGCCTGGTCCCTGTAAACAGCACATTGATTAAACCAGAAGCACTGCATCAGGAGCCAACATTTAAAGCAAATTTTTCAAAAATGTCTTACTGCTCTGCTCCATCACCGTGGATGCGTACCTGCACGTGCTGGCTGTTAGGTGCGCTGTGTTAGTGGAGGCTGCGATAGCGCCGTTGGTGTTATGCCCGTTACACGGATGATTGCAGCCCATCATAGAGGAGCTCAGTTTGGCATTTTTGCAGGTGCTGGGTTTGTCCTGCGTGCCCGAGTGCTTGGTGCCGAGGTTTGGTGCTAGCGGAGTGAACGACGCGTGCTGATTTGACGGGGGCTTGGCGGAGGGGGGCAGTAGAGATGAATTCTGGGAAGAAGAGAGACCTGTGGGGCTGTTGGGTGGAACGGACAGATCCGCCGACGGCTGGTGCTGCTCGTTCGGATGAAACGCTTCACCTGAGAAACATAGCAGGAAGTGACAACCGCTGCAGTTTGTAATTTATCATTAAATTTTTTGTCAGAATGTGTGTGTGTGTGTGTGTGTGTGTGTGTACCTGGAGGAGTTGGTCTCCTACACATGGTTTTGAAGTGCTTGGCCGAGGTCTTGCAGAGCTCAGCGGAGGTAGAAAGTGGCGTAGCGATGGATGTGGCACTGGGGGACGCCGGGTGACTGTAGGGACATACTTTGGTCCCGGATGCCTCGTGAGACGATCGTTTATCGTGACAGGTTGGTCCTGCCGTTCCGCCCGCTACAAACATCAAGCAGCACAAAGGGGAAAGTCAGCAAGGGGTAAGAACGCAGATCTTCTAGATAATAAAATTCAATTAGATTAGGTTTTAAAAAATTATCATAAAATACAGAAGAGAGGAACGGAACAGAGGAGATGATGATGATGATGATGCATAAACATGAGATAAGGTTGAAAAACAGCAGGAGTGTTCCTTTCGTAGACAATTTTTTTAAAAATTATTTCTTTATTAAACAGAAAAGGATAAGGACAGACTGGAATAAAAATAGACCATGAAGGGCCTGAGTAGAATAGCAGAGATGAGGTCATAATTTACTACTGTAAGAATGACCTAAAAATAACCTTGTTAGACCTGTTATGACTAAGAATAGCTGAACGGTCTGAATCTGATTGGAGAGATGATGATGAACTTTCTAGAACAGCAGCCGAGAGAGTAATACCTCTAAAGCACGGCATATGAGTAGAAGAACGAGCCATGTTTAACATACAGACATGCATATCGCTAACACTGGGGACTCCTTAAAAAAAAAAAAAAAACACATACGGTTTTAATACGTTTGTTACATTCTGTATCTACTTGACACAGTCACCGTCCCAGCTGACTACGTCGATATATAAGCCTGTGATGTGTTCGCCCTGACCTCTATATGACCAATCAGATTCAAGGATTCAACAATGCATATGTTAATATATAACTGGACTCATGACCAAAATAGAGACGATATAAGGAGAGAGAGAGGTCACACCTTGCTGAGAGTGTGTAGCAGTGCCATGGGTGCAGTGTGCCCCCGTGTTCGTGTGTGTCGAGTTCCACAGTCCCGAGAGCTTCCTGGCCGACAGGAAGGAGCTGGGATCCCAGTCCACCGAGTTTTGCTCTGGGTAACCGTTGCCACAATTCTGCGACTTGCACGAGGACGAGTGGGACAGCGGCGCCTGCAGAAAGAAGAAAAAAAAAAAAACAGAAAATAAACAAAACACAGACACAGAAATGTTAATCACCTGACAAGCCAGCCACTAACTAACTTAGAGAATGGAGAATGACTCCATAAATCAAAGGCCAGGCCCTGTGGAACAGCGTAGACATAAAAACATGGAACATGGAAATAGCAGGCGGAAGTTTAGCCTTTTCCACAGAACGGCCGCGGTGTGTAAATAATCAGTGCGCTTTCAGGAAACCGGTGTTTGGATAAGATCACCTAGCAAGGGCCGGACGCTTTTACGGCGCTGGTGGGTGGTGGAGAGTGGTGCGAACGTTCCTCCAATGGAGAACAAAACTCTTGCTAAGATGTAGCTTATTTATGCACGATATACAGTAGAATCATTTTCAACATGGAAGATATTCATAGTCAGCACTGGGCAGGTGTATGGACCAGTAGCGTTGACTTATAACAAGCATTTCTGAAGAAACAATTTATAAAATGCAATTCACTACTGTGTAAATATAGTCACTCTTGGAACACAGCTCTTCCAATTATATTAGCAAACAAACAAACAAAAACTGAGTGAGATGACTTGGGCTAAAACATGATACGATCATAATGATGCATCAAAGGCATTTAAGGCATCTGATACAAACCACTGAAGACTCTCTCTCTCCCTCCACACACACACACACACACACACACACACAGTCTGCATTCCATATGCTATTGTGTCTATGGAAGTTTCTAATTGACTGATATTAAGGTCTGAGTGAAGAAACAGGTCTTTAAGCTATTTGGCTGAAAAGCGAGTGTGTGCTGATTATCGCAATGTCAAGATCATAATTTATTATTATTATTACTGTGGATCTCGACATTGCAATACAATTTCATAGGTGTGGCACGGTTCCACAATTTCCCCAAAAAACAACAAACTCAAACAGATCAGAGTGTACAGTCGTGGCCAAAAGTTTTCACAAAGTTTGTTGCTAAACTGCTTTTAGATCTTTGTTTCAGTTGTTTCTGTGATATAAATTCAATTATACTGAAATATAATTACAAGCACTTCATACGCTTCAAAAGCTTTCATCGACAATTACATGACATTTATGCAAAGAGTCAGTATTTGCAGTGTTGGCCCTTCTTTTTCAGGACCTCTGCAATTCGACTGGGCTGCTCTCAATCAACTTCTGGGCCAAATCCTGACTGATAGCAACCCATTCTTTCATAATCACTTCTTGGAGTTTGGCCGAATTACTTGGTTTTTGTTTGTCCACCCGCCTCTTGAGGATTGACCACAAGTTCTCAATGGGATTAAGATCTGGGGAGTTTCCAGGCCATGGACCCAAAATTTCAACGTTTTGGTCCCCGAGCCACTTAGTTCTCACTTTTGCCTTATGGCACGGTGCTCCATCGTGCTGGAAAATGCATTGTTCTTGTTATGTTGGATTGTTGGAAGAAGTTGCTGTTGGAGGGTGTTTTGGTACCATTCTTTATTCATGGCTGTGTTTTTGGGCAAAATTGTGAGTGAGCCCACTCCCTTGGATGAGAAGCAACCCCACACATGAATGGTCTCAGGATGCTTTACTGTTGTCATGACACAGGACTGATGGTCGCGCTCACCTTTTCTTCTCCGGACGAGCCTTTTTCCAGATGCCCCAAACAATCGGAAAGAGGCTTCATCCGAGAATATGACTTTGCCCCAGTCCTCAGCAGTCCATTCGCCATACTTTTTGCAGAAGATCAATCTGTCCCTGATGTTTTTTTTGGAGAGAACTGGCTTCTTTGCTGCCCTTCTTGACACCAGGCCATCTTCCAAAAGTCTTGGCCTCACTGTGCGTGCAGATGCGCTCACACCTGCCTGCTGCCATTCCTGAGCAAGCTCTGCACTGGTGCCACTCCGATCCCGCAGCTGAATCCTCTTTAGGAGACGATCTTGGAGCTTACTGGACTTCCTTGGACGCCCTGAAGCCTCCTTAACAAGAATTGAACCTCTTCCCTTGAAGTTCTTGATGATCCTATAAATTGTTGATTTAGGTGCAATCTTAGTAGCCACAATATCCTTGCCTGTGAAGCCATTTTTATGCAACGCAATGATGCTGCACGCGTTTCTTTGCAGGTCACCATGGTTAACAATGAAAGAACAATGATTTCAAGCATCATCCTCCTTTTAACATGTCAAGTCTGCCATTCTAACCCAATCAGCCTGACATAATGATCTCCAGCCTTGTGCTCGTCAACATTCTCACTGAGTTAACAAGACGATTACTGAAATGATCTCAGCAGGTCCTTTAATGACGGCAATGAAATGCAGTGGAAAGTTTTTTTTCGGGATTAAGTTAATTTTCATGGCAAAGAAGGACTATGCAATTCATCTGATCACTCTTCAGAACATTCTGGAGTATATGCAAATTTATATTATAAAAACTTAAGCAGCAACTTTTCCCATTTCCATTATTTATGTAATTCTCATAACTTTTGGCCACAACTGTACAAACGCATATTAGAGAATAACGATTTTTTTTTTTTTTTATTATTTATTTGAAATGTCTGAACATTTATACAACTCGAGGCTGTGCCGGAAGATTATCTAGTCTTCACCCTTTCCGTATTCAATGTATGAAACTGTATGAAAAAAGACATGTGAAGCAGCTTTGTGTTTTTTTTATGCACCAAAGACATGGAACATATTTCCAAGAACAAAAATGCATCAGGCTCCATCTGTCACTGATTTAAATAAAAAAAATTTAAACCGCTAAAACATATTTTTCACTCTGGGTGGGCGAGATGACTAAAAAAAAAATAGTCTAGCACAACACGCTAACGAGACACGTTTATTCAATACTTAAAACAGTAGATCTGATTATTTGCCCACCCACCCCCAGTATTTTTAGATAGATAGATAATAGATAGATACATAGATAGATACATAGATAGATACATAGATAGATAGATAGATAGATAGATAGATAGATAGATAGACACAAAAGACAGAAAACAGAAGTACAGTCAAACAACCAGACAAACAGATTGACAGATAAATAAAAAGAAAGAACAACAAACACGAAGACAAATTAATAAATAAACAGAATGACAGCCAAAACCGGACAGACAAACATAAATCGACAGAATAACAGACAGACTGACAAATAAATGAATAAATAAATAAAGACATTGATAGGCACAGATAAATCCATAGAATAAAAGATATAGATAAATAAACAAACAAATAAATAGAATAAGAAAGACAAACTGACTAATAAATTAATGAATAAAAAGATATTAAAGACAGAGGGGCAGATAGATAAATAAACAAAGAGAGAACAAGGGGACAAACAAACAAGCTAATTAATAAAGAAAGAAAGAAAGAAAGAAAGAAAGAAAGAAAGAAAGAAAGAAAAAAGAAAAAGAAGATTTCTTCTGTGGGTGGATAAGATATAATAAAAATGAAAAAAAAAAAAAAATGTTGCAATAAAAAGGATGTATGGATTTACACACAGTGTTTATTATTGCACAGTTTGATACTAATATGTCGCCTTGCACCTCAAGGGTCCGGGTTCGATTCCCACCTCGGGGTCTGTGTGTATGGAGTTTGCATTTTCTCCCTGTGCTTGGTGGGTTTCCTCCAGGTACTCCGATTTCCTCCGAAGAAATGCAGATTAGGCTAATTGCCATTCCCAAATAGCTTGTGGTGTCCAAGTTTTATATATACTGTATTTATGATATAATATTATCAAAAAAACGTGTTTGTTATTAAACATATGACTATCGACTTACTTTCACTATGAAACTATTTTTCATGATACATTTATACAGCTGTATTAATTGCACATTTTCATAATAAAACAGCGTAAAAATATAATAAAGGTGAAGGAGATATATTAAAGGTATTTAAAGAAGTCACTGAAGACGAACCCATTTGAACCATGTTTACATTGATGGCCGCCCAAGTATACTTGCCGACCCTTTTTAAAAATCTGTCTGTCTATAATCCGCAATCTATTAATGAGAAGTGGACAGCTCTCTCGTGCTCTATCGCCACTGTACCTGTTTATTCTGCTAGCGGGAGAGCGAACTGTCCGCGGTGTACCGAGAGGCAGAAGATAAATAAGAGTAAAAAGAATAAGAAGGGTGTAACTGACAGTCGCACATGCACTCAGAGTTACAGAGCTTCACACGGTGAACAAAATCATCTTAAAAAAAAAAAGATTAACCCTCAAAACTCAAGCGGCACGGATCCATGCGACAATGACGATTAAAAACGAAGATTTTTTTTTTTTTTGCGCTTGAATGGAAGTCCTGGCGGTGTGTGTTAACGGGGACGCTTCAGATATCACACTGTGTATTTGGGTTTTCTGATATGACAAAATGTGCATGTTGTTATTTTTATTATTATTATTATTGGTCATACTGACAACCTAAAACAACCATAAAGCGGCCTAGATTGTGGTGGGGAAAAAATCTGATGTATTATATTGTTTATTGTATGTATAATATATTATACTGCTCAAATACACACACATAGTCTGGCAAAAAAAAATTAACACATTATCAGGAAAAGAAAAAGAGTATGAGGTATATTGTAATAATATAATATTATATTATTATCATATGCATCAATATATAATATATAGTAAATAATTTTGTGTTAAAATATTTATACAAGTTTTCCTTTTCCCGAAGGGTGTATACATTTTTTTTTGGCTGACACTGTATATACAGTATATACATCAAGAAAGGTAATGCCATCCCGTCCCGAGGGCCACCACGTGGGAAAAACTGAGTTACTCTAACAAAATGTGCAGTTTGAACCACCTGTGTCAGTTTTTTTTCAATAAAAAAAAAAAGAAAAAGTTAAGCGCACTTTGCATTACTTTCAGCACAGCCCTCATAGCTTTATAAGCACAGAGATATATTTTTAATTACGTTTAAATATATGATTACTGGAAATTTTACAGTCATTTCATGGCCATTTGCTTTTGACTATATTATATTCTTGTTTTTCTCCGATGTGTTAAAGCTCAGAGATGTATTTTAAATGTTGGTGTGATAAAGTGTAATCGTTACCATTGTTATTATTACAGCACTGTGTCAATTTTACTGCTTCTATTATATTTAATTACAACTGACATCTGTTAGCCTAATCCTCTTAATGAGATCACTTGTGCCGTTATTTGACGGTTGCCAAGATAAATACCTTTCAATGTACATTCGGTACATTTAATAATTACATGATGCAGTTTAAATCGTGATGCATGTCAAAATAATTGTAATGTGATTTTTTTAGATCAAATGGTGCAGCCTTGCTACATTAATAGAGACCTCTGGGTCACAGCATGAATTTCCGTCGGATCTGCATTTATAGGAAATCCATCAAACACCTTCCGACCAATCGAAATCGAGGATTCGACAGCGCTGCGGTATAAAGTGAAAGAAATGTAACAATTGCAATGACTTAAAAAAAAAAAAAAACATTCCAAACTGATCTGGATCTTAATCAATTAATTACAGTGGAGCACTGGGCAACATCGGATGTTTTAATTGAACATAAGACTCCTGTCGACATGCGACGCGACCAGCACAACTGGTTTTTCTCCGTCGTGTCACGTTGGGAAAATCACATCACGGCACCGTGAGAAAACATGCTCTACGTTACACACGTGGAAACCAAATTCTACGTTTCTTTCAGTTTGAGAGTTACTCAAGAAGCTTCCGCAGCAAAGTCTCTGACAATATTTACCCCAAGACCAAGGGGGGAAAAAAAAAACTTTTTGAGAGCTTTACTTTATTTCACTCTCTTTGGTCTGATTAGCAAACTGATAACATGGCTTTGTTTACTAAAAGAAAAACAGTCATAAATGTAGACGCTCTAAATGATCGCCTCTGACATCTGTTCATCACTCTGCGACCACAGAGCAGGATCATGGGTAACAATTCCACAGTCGGTGCTTTAGTGAACCACTTTGTACCGGAACCGTAACGCTCTTCATCTCCTCGTCCCTACTCACCGGCATGCTTTGGTCCTGCACCGCCCTCCGCTCCTCTTCTTCCACGCTCTTCCGGCAGCTCTGGCAGATCCACAGCGGCACCTCGCCCAGCAGCGACTGCGACAGCGAAGGCACGGCGTCTGCCAACTTGCGCCCGGGTGCCTCCCTCAGCAGAGCCTGCGAGAGTGCTGGGACGGCGTCGGCCAGCTTCGAGCCGTGACTCGGGAGCCCGTTGGCAAGGCCTGAGCCCCAGTCGTTAAACTCCCGATGGCACAGCAAGCAGCACGTGTGCACCGACTGCGGGGAGAGAAGGAGTTTGGTCAGACGTACACACTTTTCACTTTACTCCACAGTCACAGTCTAACATAACTTAACAAAAATGTCAAAAAAATTAAATAAAAAAAAAGAGAGAGATTTTATAATTCACAGTGAAATGATGAGCAGAAATGCAAATGGAAATTTAGAGAAGAATAAAAGAGGTGCATAAGAGGTGTTATAGGAAAATAATAAACTAACTATAGGGAAAATACGTACTAACACATTTATTCATTATTGTTATTACAACAGTCAGTGAGCATCATGAAGCAGTTCTCTTTTTGCTATTAAAAAGTGCTGACACTGGAGACTCCTTCTGAGAGGTAATAAATCTCTGCACAATATCAGGTATACGCCTGCAAAATCTTTTATTTTGCTTGTACATCCTATGTGAGCCTTTTTTTTTTTTCTTTTTTACTGAGGATACACTCCAGGATGCACTTGTTCACCCTGTCTCCAGCACCTTGATGGGAGTTTCAATTAACACCAGCACATGCTGCCACAAGACTGAAGGCGTTTTCACATTAGGCCTGAAGGATTGACTGCTCCCCCATCCCCACTTCCCCGCACATTTTGTTTCTTGCTCTCCGTACTAGGGTACAGGTGTGTATTAACATATTCGATGCAGCAGGTGGCGGTATGCACCTACTACATAAGAGAAAAAGAGAATGAGGACGTTAATCTTCATGCTCTCTCTCTCTCTCTCTCTCTCTGTTTGTGGTGTCGGCATAGGTAGTTCCGTCACAAGCGTGTCATACGCATTTGTTCACCGTATGTAAGAGCAGGCAGCGCCATCATCAACTTTTACGCCATGCTGTGAGCATGTCACAGGCATTCCTCCCCGAATGTAACAGTAGGCAGCGCATACGACAGACAGAAGTGTGCTGATGAAACGTTGGAGCAGCGTGAGGAGCGGCAGCGAGTCGAGAGGATAAGATCGGGCCCGGCGTGCTTGATGACAACTGAGATTTCAGAGGAGACAGACGGCACTGATGAGTCACGTATAAACAGCTTTCTACTTCCGTGTTCAGGTACAATTGGCTTCCACATCCGATTCAATCCGTGCGCACGCCTTTTCAAGAGTACTCTGGGAATCAATTGTGACGAAAACGAGCCAGATTTTGGGGTCAGGTGTTCGCGAAAACACCCTCAGTAACATCCTAATACTAAACATAGAAAGCAATCATTCCCCGATGCGTCTGTCTCAAGGGAAGAGCTGCAAAAGCACATGGGTCTTTCTGGGGTGGACACGCCCACCTGTCTACATTTACACCACAATTAAATCCCTGTTCTTGTGCTCAGAAGAAAACCTGAGGGTGTTTCTTGTTTTAAATGTCTACCAATTAGTGTTCCCATGTGACGTCAGAGAAGCACAAAGCGCGCGTCCTGGAGAGCCTTGCAGCACGTGAACGAGCGCAGACTTTTCCCCCCCTCACTGCCCTTGTTCATTTCTGTTACGACTGTCACATTGTGTGCTAGAACGAAACTGAAAGTACATCACGGATGCACAATAAACACACACACATCCTTCATTAAAATGAAAAGCTCGCTTTAATTCCTGCTGCTAGTTATTATTAATAATAATTTAGTTCAGGAACAAACCGACTTGAGGACGCTAGCTTCGGATAGTGATGATATTACAACTCCTACCCGTATTTACCGTACGCTCTGTTGCGATTGGTTAGCTCGGCTCGATCCGTCAATCAGATGTGCCTGCCATCCTATCAGCAGCCTGTTTCGGTGTAGGTCGCGAATAAGAGCGAAAGGCGGGATGTGTACAATGCGGGTGCGGAGGAAAGAAAATAACGCTAAGGCCGTTGTGAATAACTCGTCATTTCAATAGCTAGGAAACTGAATTTCTTTTTTTTTTTTAAATATTGAAAAAAAGTCATATTTTAATACATGTATAGTTTTCACAATTTATTTACTGCAGGTTGGTAGCAGACAAGGTGCTCCGCCCGAGTCTAATCTATAAGTGCAAACTATAGAAAATTCTACGACTTCAAGCATACACATCATGAAACGTCGTACATCGTGCAATCTGTACCGAATTGTGTATACGTTTAAACATTTAATCACAATTAGAAAATCTCTGTGGTAATCAGCGATGGAGCGGAGCAGCCCTCGCATCCTCACCAGCTCCGGAATCACTACACATGAGGGTTAATAACGCATTCTACGCCCCAAACAGTGCGCTCTAAATCCAACACGAGGGCGTTTGGAGTAATTCAGCCCCTGATTAGAGTTAGCCTCGTTAGCAGGGTGAGCTAACGCTACCTGAGCGCTCCTGGCTGCAGCTCCTGCATCTCCTCCTCCGCCGGGACTCTTCGACAAACTCTGCTCTTTATTCCCAACTCCGACCTGCTTGCTCTTCTTCCTGGCCATTTCGATAAATTCCCCTCGGCACGGACTTGCGCTGGTTTACGAGCTTGACTGAAAAGCTATTTGGGGTTTATAAAAAAAATATGGGTTTTTTCCCCCCTTTTTTTCCAAGCACCGCAAATGTTCTCGCTTATCTTCTTCTCAAGGCAAAAGACAACAGTCAATATGGCGGACTGGACTGGCATGATGGCACGCTTGCGCGAGGTCAAAGGTCATACGCGCACACTGAGGGCGGAAGAGCTTCGGTGCGGTTAGAAAAATACAGCCGCCATATTGGCTGTGGGCAAAGTATGAGGACAAGCACTTCACCAGGGTGCTCTTATAAATTATAAGAGCTCCTACTAAGACTTGGTTGTCTTTGATCAGACATGACATTAGTAAAAGATTTTTTAAAAAAGGTTACAAAGAAGTTTTGTCATAAAATTAAAATCTTGGTATAATGCTGGCATCACGGTGTCTTAGTGGTTAGCACCTCCAGGTTCCAGGTTCGAATCCTTCCTCGTGTCGTGTCTGGTTTCCTCCAGGTGCTCCCGTTCCCTCTCACATTTCAAAGATATGCAGGTTAGGCTAATTGGTGTTCCCAAATTACCCTGTAATGTGTGAATAAGCGTGTGTGTGTGTATGTGCCCTGCAATGGATTGGCAATCCATTCAGGGTGTACTCTGCCTCGTGCCCTAAGTCTCCTAGGATAGGCTCCTGGCCCCTTACGACCCCGTAAACAGGATAAAGTGGTATAAACTATGACGAGTTATAATGCTGCCTGTAATTTTCATCTACATGCATCACCCGTAAACATGCACAGGATATTTCAGAGACCTTATGCTTTTCAATGACAATTAAAAAAATTACAAAGATTTGTGGTTTTCTATAAGATGTAAAAGTGCCATTAAAATATAAAAATTGACAATTTATTAAAATTATTTGTTACTGCAGGAGAAAAAATAGTTATATCCTTTAAAGTGAAAATAGAAGATTCATGAATATTATACATTAAAAATATAATTTTTTTGAAGTTGCCACCAAAAAGACTGTACCACACCCCAAGTAAAAAATATATTTTTTTTAAAGGTGAATAATACTGTACATGCCAACAAGCTCTTTGGAAGACAGGCAAGGAAAAAACCTTTTCTCAGTCACAATCATAACCGCAAACGTTTGGAGTTTGCTAAGCGGTACTGGGGCTTCAACTGGGACCGTGTTCTTTGGTCAGATGAGACCAAGATAGAGCTTTTTGGCAACAAACACTCTAAGTGGGTATGGTGTTTGAATATGTAGAAAAGCACCTCATGCCCACTGTGAAGTGTGGAGGAGGATCGGTGATGCCGTGGGGCTGTTTCTCTTCCAGAGGCCCTGGGAACCTTATTAGGGTGCATGGCGTCATGAATGCTTTGAAATACCAGGACATTTTAAAGCAAAATCTGGTGGCCTCTGCCCGAAAGCTGAAGATGGGTCGTCACTGGGTCTTTCAGCAAGATAATGACCCAAAACATGTGGCCAAATCTACACAGAAACGGTTCACCACAAACAGAATCAAGCTCCTCCCATGGCCATCTCAGTCCCCAGACCTCAACCCCATGTGGAACCCCATGCAAACCTGTGGAGTGAGCTGAAGAGGAGAGGGGTCAGGGTACTGGATGATTTAGAGACATTGTGCAAAGAGGTCGAAGATCCCTCTTTCTGTGTTCTCTAATCTTGTGAAACATTATAGGAGAAGATTCGGTGCTGTTTTGTTGGCAAAAGCGGGGTGTATAAAGTATTAAACATCAGGGGTGCTAATAATTGTGGAATTATGTAAAAGAATTCTTTCTTAATGTGGGATTTTTTCCCCATTGAATAAATACACTTGAATTAAAGGTTGGAATTTCCTCTTTTTTTCCCATTGTGTTCCTATGTTATTTAGAACAAAAATATACACATTGTATTATATATATACAGTACATTATATATCTATATCGTCTAATAACTGAAAAAAGTATGTATAACGTTTCGGTCAGAAAACACTGAGAATTAAAGTTTCTTCATTTAACAAATCAAAAACAACAAATTTATTTATTTTATTTTTTTTTACCCGGAGATATTTCTTTCTTTTCTTGAAATGGAAATCCCCATTATATTTTTCCACATGGACAGCTAAATGAAGATTTATTTCATTATATTATGAAGATTTACAGAGCAAAACTAGTAGATACGTCTCAATATCAACTGTTTGAAGGAGATTATGGTGCACAGTATTTTGGATAAACGCCTTCAGTATTTTTTTTTACAGTGTAGAAAGAAATTAAAATTAGGAACGCCCATGGAGTTAGAAGGCGTGTCGACTGGTAGTGGATAAAAGATAAAAGTAGCTTCTACTCTCAGATTTAGGAGAAAATCTTTGCTGGAAAAAAAAAAAAAAAAGCACTAATTTATTAAAAACATTCTCCGGACTCATTATCATTATTTAATCTGCCACCTCTGTATAGAGCTAAAATATTAATTAGTCTCTAATTAAATGTAAAATAAATAAACAGCAATGCGGTCAGTCGTCAAAGTGTGTTTTTTTTTTTATTTCATAGTTGAGATACAGAAATGTGAGGGATTGAAAAAGTAGTTTATTAGATTTAGCAAATACATTGTTTAAGGAATAAAAAATTAAATAAAAATAACACCTTTGTAAATTCTAATACTTTAATTTGAAATCATAAACGATGATTTATAACATGATGAACGCTGTTTTCATATTGGCAGTGAACGGTGATTAATAAATGTATCTGGGGATCAAACATAAGGCTGAGGATGTTTAAAAATAATAGTGATTGTTTAAAAAAGATAATAATAGACGGCGTGGAGGAAATACAGTTTGGCTTCGGTTCTGAAGGCATGATGTTAAAAATACAGTTCAGAAATGTCTATAAACTTTATACTGTAAAAATGATCTAAGTGTAAATGTCTTCAGTAGCACCATGGTGTTGAGAGGTTTAGGTTCAAGATCCGTTCGGAGTCCTGGTGTGTTGTCGTAGGTGTTGGAACAACACGGTGGAGGATCCGTGGCTATAATAATAAGGGATACTTCTGAACAAACCGCTCGAAGGCATCGTAAATGGCCCGTCTGCAGATTTGAGTGCGAGAAAGCAAAACATTTGTACATTATGCAAATGCTAGCAAAAATCAGGTTGAAAAAATATAAAAGAGAGAAAATTTCAATAGAGAGGGAAAAAAACTGAGGCTGGTGAGGGAACTAATTTGCCTTTATAAAGCAATTTTAAATTGATTAAAAGTGCAACCTGTTGTTTAGTAATGCATTAAATTTTGTAATTATTGGTTACCTACTGAGGTTCAGGTGAAATAAGGCATTTTGAAGCCGTAATTCCGTACCAACCTGAACACCGCCTGTTTAAACAGATACGCCGTAACGTGACCCCCGTTCAGGTAACGAACCTCACAGCCAGGCCAGACCTCCTGCAGGCTGCGCACGCCTGAGCGGGGCACGTAGGCGTCCTCTTTAGCCTGGACGACGATGATCAGACCGGGATCGACCGGCACTGCGGAGAAAACACAGGGGCAGAGAGAGCATCACATAGAGGGGTACAGGGGCAAACTGCAGGCCAGAAACCACATCAGGGACGGAGATAAAACATCAGACGTAGCAGTGAAAGTGTCAGAGTGAAAGTTAGAAGGAGTAAGGCAGGAGATTTGACCACTAAATGCTGAGATGAGGAGTGAGGAAGAGGGCAAATACAGTGCAAGTTCAGAGAGGTTTAGGGGGGTTAGGTCAAAGAGCGTCAAATGGCAGATCAGTTGACAGTCAGATTAAAAGAGGCAAATAGAGGTTTAGAGGCGGGTCTGGGGGCAGGACAATAATCAAAACTGTAGAAAGGGGCGGTGAGAATGTCAATAAGACATAGCAGACAGTGTCTCAGAGAGGGAGAATGTCAGACACAGGGTCATGGGGCCAGGCACAAGGGCAGGTCAGATAGTGTGAGTCAGTGGTAGAGGGCAAATAGGCTGAGGAAAACAGCAGACAGAGGCGTGAACAGTGGACAGATCGAGTGTTAGGCAGTATGTCTTTGGGACAGAAGGTTTGACTGAAGATAATAATAATAATAATAATAATGACTCATCTCATCCTCTGCTGCCTCTCCTCACCTGAGAAGTTGGCGATGTGTGTGCACTCATCCATCACGCCCTTCATGAAGCAGAGTGACTCCCGCTGCAGCGAGCGATGCTGGCCCACACCGTGACTCGCGCTCCTGCCGTGAAGTGCGCCGACGTGCGTCCGACTGCCTCCGATAGAGGACGACAGCATGCGCTCCAAACCGTCCCGGGCGTCCCTATGCAACAGCAGCTCAGCAGACAGGGACACGTTTGAGAGTTTGTCGAAGCTGCCTGGGGCGTCCCGTACAAAGTCCTGGCCCATCCGGAAAGAGTCCGTCTAGACGCGAGAATCGGAAATGCACATTTTGATCGGGATGCTGTAAAGAGACAGAACGGGTCTAGCATATCTAACCTGGGCGTCCTCTTACCCCGCAGTACTCTAGCATGTGGACGATCTCGTCCTCGTAGGCGGTGTGTGTGGCGTACTGCTTCTCCAGTTCCCTCCAGTTCACAGCTCTGCTTAACACTCCCTGTGGAAGGGCAGAGCGAGGAATTGATTGGGTGTGACCTAAACACACAGCGAGCGGACTTAATATAAAGAAGGAGAGGAAGCCGTACAGTGGTGAAAACACTCGACGCAGTAGTCCAGGAAAGACAAGGGATCAGAGGAATTGGCTTGGGCCAGTTGGTTACAGCTAAAGATGCCATCTGAGTAAAAAAAAACAAAAAAAAAAACAATAATGCGATACCATCTCGAAGGGTGAGAGAATATTTTAATATACCGCAACACTAATGCGTCAGTGACGCCAGCAGAGTATCTGATTGTAAGAGGGACCCACATGGCCTCCCATGGAGATCCCGGTCATGCCCAGGGGCCAAAAGCCCTCTCTCTCTAACCAGTGCAGCAGAGCAGCCGACTCCACGATGAGAGCTCCGCCCATCACAAACAGGTCAGATACGTTCTTCAGACTGGACCGCCTTCAAACACACACACAGAGCAACTTCATAAACACCACATGCTCATCTTCATCATCATCATTATGATGATGATAATAGCAATAACATCTTAAAATCACAAATTGGCTAAGAATAACTCACTTCTGGTCTTTAGGTTTTCTGTACCCATGTGCAGCTCAGAGTCAAGGAAGCTGATAAAGATTGAGATCTTCAGAACGCAAACACTGTGCCACGTAAAGGATATAATACGGGTTTTCCAGCAGCAGGGACGCCATTCCCGCCTCTCTGATCATCGGTCTGGCCATGAGGATGCGCCTCCTCCAGAAAAACTGCACACACACGCACGCACGCACACGCACAAAATATCCAGAAATGGTTTTCGCACCTGACACATCAATTGATATTTTACTTTTTTTTTTTTTCATGCAACTAAATAAAAAACTGAATACAAAATAAAATCTGAAGCACATTTTTAACAAACTTTCATTCATACTGTACTTAATTTGATTAATCAAATTAAGTTTGTTTTTTTTCTGCCACAACTTTCGTGTCTTTTTTTTTTCAAACAATTTTTCACTTTTTTTCTTTGTATTTTACAAAAAGTTTTTTTCCCCAAACTTTTATTTGTTTTATTGTTTTAATTTTCCCCAACATTTTTTTCCTAATTTATACATTTAATTTAATTCCTTCTGTTTTATTTTCTAGTTGTAAAAATACATATTTTATACAAATACTTGTTTTAAGTTTCTTTAAAAAAAAAAAAAACTCTTGTGATTTTTTGTTTTAATTTAACAGTTTTTTTTCCAAATTTTCTTTTTTTTTTTGGAGAATAACCGAACACAGTAAAAACGCCCTTTATTTCTCTATATATTCCCCTGCTACACTACTGCACTTATCCCAGTGTTTCACTAGTGCTTGGACACCATCAAGGTAGAAAGTCAGTACACTACAAGAGCTACAATCAACAGCCTACTTCACGTCTGAAGCTTCGTGCTAGCCTCCCAGGAACTCCTTTAACGGTCCAAACATATGGAAATGACTGGGAGGTCAGGAGTGTACGTTCGACTCCCAGCAGAGTTCCTGTGATGTGCAGGTGGTTCTCATGAGTGATTGTGTGTACAGTTCTCACAGACGGATTCGTCTCTTCTCTTCCACAAGTTAGCGATGTTGATTTGTAAGGATCAGTTGCCCCAGTCGCTGAATGTCAATGTGAACGCAGTGGGCGCTGAGGTTCCTCGGCCGGGATCGTAATTCACGGACAGACAGCTTCTTTTAAAACGTTTGCACTGTTCACTGTCCATGTTTTACTGCGACTAACAGTCTCCTCACCGCCCTGTGCTTGAAGTCTTCTCTAAATGTTTTTGTAAATCGCTTTTACGCTTTCATTCACCAGAAATTTCATCACAAGTCCCGGTTTGACTTGAACACCTCTCGTATTTGTCCCCTCACTACAGTATATGGTTTTGTTTACACTTACTCTCATTATTTTCCTAATTTTTAAAATGAATTATATTAAATCTTATCATCATTGCTATATTATTTTTATGTTTTATTTTGACATCGTAAGTATAATAATAATAATAATAATAATAATAACAACTCACATGATCTCCTGTTCCTGCCAGATGGATACACACCGGCCTGTGCTGCCTCCATTTCTTAGGCACTATAAACTGAAAGCTATAAGGAAAATAAGTTTATGGCATCTTATAATCTACTGAATAACGACCTTAGAACAAAGTCTTTGTGGGGACGCTGTGTGATTGCCGTCGCTACCTGGCTTTCACTGATTCTGCTGGCAAAATACCCGGGACCAGGTGTTCGAGCGGGGAAATGAAATGGCCACTGTGAATCCTGCAGTCCGAGTGATCCTCCACCTGAGAACAATCGCACAAAACAAAAAAAACATGTCACACAAACACAGGACATACAAGTAATGCTGCCTTTATGCAGAGACGCGTCTGATGTCTGTGGGACCCACATTCAGCTACGCCACCATGCAACCCACAAGGGATTCAACAAATCTATTTTACGTTGAATGCCTCCTTTAAGATGAAACACACCTTGTCGATGGAGACCGGATAGTCCCGTGGTACGAGGTTCTTACATTTCTCACGATCGCCGATGAGTTTCCTAAACTCAAATATTCTGTGCAGAAGGAAACGGAAAGATTCAACAGGATAACGTTGTTATGATAAGAATCCAAATAAGAAATGCAGACTCTTGTTCGTCATTTGTTTAGGTATTTGTAATGAGCACCACACCGTTTCAGTTCCTCTGGCTTTCCCCATCCTTGGATGAAGAGTTTGGTGAGGAGGAGCCTTCGGTAGAGCACATCGAGCCGGCTCACCGCCATCAGCAAGGAACGGGCATCTAAACAAATCAACGAGAAAGAAGCGATCAGAAGGGCTTTGAGAAACATTACTGGGATGTTCACAACCAGAGAATAATAATCAGGATAATAAATAAGTGCCCCCTACATGAGGCGACATTTTTTCCTTTAATTTGTCATCAGTGTCTATGGAGTTCACTCTAACTCTATGTGCATGGAGGCTTTTATAAGTTAGGAAATGTACAAGTTAAATGCAATAATGACAGACAGCACAAAGAAATGAACTCTACTCCTTATTGCTTTAGTTCAATTTATTTATTTATTTTTTAAAGACCGAAATGACCAAATTGAACTTTACACCAGTCCTTCAGCTGTCACTTCCATTTCCGTCAACTATCACACAATTAGGCTACAGAATAAACAAGTAAATAAAGTAAGAATTACATATCAGTGGAAAAATAACAACCGACATCTAATGAATACAAACAGATACCTCCGACTTAAGTGGAAATTTGTAACGGGTTTTTTTTTTTTTTTAAGTTTAGTTCTCATCGTAAAGGACGAATTCCAGGTAAAACAGCGCTGCCATGACTGTGCTCATTGGAACTGTGCACCGGTGTTGCGCGACATCGCGCTCCTTCTGCACATCCTGCATCCTAAAGACCCCTTTTGGTGTCTACACACAATGCCTGTTTGAAATGCGAAACGAAATTCATACACACGCGTGATTTAAGAGTACAAAGTACTCAGAATACGATATTAAGTGATACCTTTCTAAATGATAATTAAAAACATTTTTAATATTTAATGTATTTTGAACGGTGTAAAGGTTTAACTACGTCCCCGGCTTCACCTAAATGACACAATTTTAAATATTTCTAAATATGCTTTAGCTCCGTTATCTAACAAGCAAGCGATTTTTTTTAAAGCGCACTATTTCATGCAGCGTATTATTAATTGCGCGTGTTCAGTTGTCTTGTCAACATTAAAAGAATACAACAATTTGAGTCAGGCACCAAAACTACCTACTTACGCTGGAGGCCCTTTCATTCAGATTACAACCGGAAACTATGCGGATGCAAAATGTGTTAGAGACACAGAAAATAACACTTCACCGGACGTTACGTTTTTTTGTTTTTTTTTTAAAGACCGTACCTCCGCCCCCTTTGAAGATGTTTTTGATTTCCACCACCAGTGGGCGACAGAGCTTGTCTTGATTTCGGTCCCAAACCTATGTTTTAAAAATTTCGATTATTTTCTTCCCTCAAAGTGAGTTTTAAGTTAATGAAAATAAAAAGTAAAAATATATTTAAAAAAACTTTGCAAACTATGTGAGAATATTTTCATTTTATCTTGGGTTGTGGTTGCCCGCCCTTTAAATCTTACTTAAAGTACAATATTTATACTTTTTCCATGTTTTATGTTCTTCTTCTTCTTCTATTTCTTTCAGCGGTTACCTTTGAAGGGTCGCCACAGCGGATCATCTGCCTACATCGAACCCTATTCTCTGTATCAACAAACTTCATGTCCTCTCTCACTACATCCATAAATCTCCTCTTTGGTCTTCCTCTGGACCTCCTGCCTGGCGGTTCCAACCTCAGCATCCTTCTGTTAATCTTCACTATGACTCTCTCCACTTTATCTCCAAAACATCTAACATGGGTTGTCCCTCTGATCGATTCATTCTTGAACCTATCTATCCTGGTCACTCCCAAAGAGATCCTCAACATCTTCATCTCAGCTACCTCCAGCTCTGCCTCCTGTCTTTTCTTCAGTGCCACTGTCTCTAAGCCGTGGAGCATCGCTGGTCTCACCACTGTCTTGAACACCTTTCCTTTAATTTTTTTTCTGTTACTCTTTCATCACACAACACACCTGATACTTTTCTCCACCGGTCCCAACCTGCCTGTACATGCATCTTCACCTCCTTTCCACACTTTCCATTGCTCTGGATCATTGACCATGAGTACTTAAAGTCCTGCACCTTCTTTAGCTCTGCTCCCTGTAGCCTCACCGTTTCACTTGGGTCCTTACAATTCACGCACATGTTCTGTCTTGCTGCAGCTAACATTTTTTCCTCTGCTTTCCAGAGCGTTTCCAAAGATTATCCTTGATGCAAACCCACTTCCACCGTGAACTCTTCTTTCACATCTACAGCACATCTCAACATCGTCTTACAGGTCTCATACATGTCCTGCACCACTCTAACATACTTCTCTGCTACCCCAGAATACCACAGCTCCTCTCTCGGGCACCCTGTCATACACTTTCTCTAAATTTACAGACAATGCAACTCCCTATTACCTGCTCTGTACTCCTCCATCTGCATCTGTTATACTCTTTTTTTAGGCATATAACCATATTGCTGCTCACAAATGCTCACTACTCTTTCCAACAGCTTCACTGTATGGCTCATCAGCTTTATTCCTCTGTAGTTGCAACAGCTCTGGACATCTCCCTTGTTCTTAAACAATCAAGGCATCCATGCACTTCTCCTCCATTCCTCTGGGATCCTCTCACTTTCCAAGATCTTGTTAGACAGACTAGTCAGAAACTCTACTGCCACCTGTCCTAAGCACTTCAATACCTCCATAGGGATGTCTTCAGGAACCATTTGACTTTCCAGTCTTTATGCCCTTCAACTCCCTCCTCACCTTACTCTCACTCATTTTTACTACTTCCTACTCCACAATAGGCACCTCTTCTACTCTTTGTTCTCTTTCATTCTTCTCATTCATCCACTCTTCAAAGTACTCCCTCCATCGTCCCATCACCCTCCTGGTACCTGTCAGTGCATTTCCATACCTATCTTTAGTCCCTTCTTCTTAGCTAGCCTCTTTCTCTGTATACTTCCTCTTTCCACCACCAATTCTCCTTGTTCACTTTTCCCTTTCCTGATGATACACCAAGTACCCTCCTACCTGTCTCCCTGATCACCTTAGCTGTAGTTGTCCAGTCAACTGAAAGCACCTCCTGACCACACAGGGCCTGTCTCAACTCCTTTCAGAAAACTACACAACATTCCTCTTTTTTTTTTTTTTTTTTAACTTTCACCACTTTCTTTGTCCTCGACTCTAATTGTTACTTAATTCTGTGTCAGTCTTGTTTTTTTTTTTTGTTCCTGGTCAGGCAGCAGCATTTTGAAAAAAGTAGTGGGAATCATGTATAATAATCGAGCTTCATGTTTTAATGTATTTAACATGAGGGATTTATCAAGTCATACTTAAAAAATAAACATCCATCCATATATCGTACATGATTTATAAATTCGGCCATAAAAATAAGTATTTGTTTATTGTGATTCTATAAAGTATCATTTGTATTCTTTAAAGTATAATTATTTGATAACAATGTGTTACTTCATCTTATCTGATAAAACCACACAAAGCAAACTGTGCCTCTTAATACATTATTGCTATTTTTAAATAAGCGCCAACATAATATCAACCACCAGGGGGCAGCACATCATTGCTTTTTTTTTTTTTTTAATCGCAAATGTAATAACACCCACCAGGGGGCAGCACACAATTGCTTTTTTTTTTTTATTGCAAATGTAATTTTACCCACCAGGGGGCAGCACATCATTGCTATTTCTTTTCTTCTTTTTTTTTATAATCTAAAATGTAATAGCAGCCACCAAGGGGCAGCACATCATTGCTATATATACATTATTAATATTATTATCTTACTATTATTATTATTATTATTATTATTATAAGCAACATGTCCCTTTTACTGTAATTGATTTTTCTTTCCCTTCTCCTTCTCTCTCCTCTTCTTACTTCTATCCTCTTTACATTGTCAATGTTCTCCTGAAGGTGACTGTATATTTCATCTGTTTAAAAAAAATTGCAAATATTGTTTTTTAAACAGATGATATATATATATATATATATATTTTTTTTTTAACAATCTCCAATGTACGTAATAGCAGCCACAAGGGGGCAGCACATTATTGCTGTGTTTAAAAAAAAAATTCCAATGTAGTAGCAGCATTATTACATTTTGATATATGTATACGAGTTTAACTTATTATATATTTAAAAACTAAACTTTTCAAAGTATGTATTGTCCTGTTCACATTTTAATGTCGTAAATACAAATGCTTAGATTCTTTAAAGTCACTTACAACTATTAATTAAATGCAGTATGTGTAAATTATGTGCAGTGTGTAATTGACTCAAGTGCTGCTCCGTTGCTGTTATATTGTCGATTAGTAGCGATCTGATGAATGAGAGGTAGTTCTGTTTATGGTGTTTTATGGGGGCCTGTAAAGATGCTTTATCTTATCATGACCTGGCCTATAGGAAACTGCTGGTGAGCTGCACGTGCGGGTCCTCGCGCCTTCCGCTCGTTCTTGTTTGGCTGTGTTTGTGTGCGTTTCTTTTTACTATTATAATTTTATGACAATATTTTTTTTTATGATTGTGTCGGTATAAAAGTGAAGCTGTGAGTGTTCCGGTGTATCCCGGTGTGTGAGTGAGTGTGTGTGTGTGTGTGTGTGAGAGAGGGATCAGCGGGGTTTTTCTTTTGTTGCCGCTCACAGGAGACTCGGAGTCACATCATGCACGACTTTCCCGTCGTCTTTACCGCCGTGTGTTTGGGATTTTTCCTGACTGAAGCTCCTGGGATTCGAGCCGAACCCCTGCACAATGACTTCCTGCGGGATATTTTTGCGGTCTACGGTGAGAACCGGCTATTGGACGTTAACGCGGTTCATACTTTGCTGGACGCCGTCTCTCTGGGGAAACCGGCTGAGCTGGACACCCTCACTGCGCATGCGCAGGTAAAACCTCCCAGGCACGCTTTCACGCGCAATTTACTTATTAGGCTAGGAATTAAACGTTATAACGACTTAATTAAGCAGCATCGGATGAATAAGATTCAACTTTTTTTTAATTTATTTATTTTTAATAATATTAAAAAATATATAATTAGACAACTGTAGAAATAAATATGAGGAGCTGGAAAACTTTGCGTCGTGTTTTCTGTAAGACTGCAGCAATATGTTACTTACTGCACGAATTAACATTGCAGTACTGATGTACAAAATATACACGCTTAATATAATATAATATAATATAATATAATATAATATAATATAATATAATATAATATAATATAATTACTAGTCCCCAAATTATAACATCATGGAAGGAATTGTGTCACGCGCATACGAATTAACCGAAGCGGAAACGAATTGTATCTCGTGCACATAACTTAAATAAATGTCGGAACAAACTGTGTCTCGTGCAGGTATTAACGGAAAGGTGCGGATGAAGAATTGTATGCATTGCACAAATTAGCCAAAACGTGGGAAGGAGTGGGTTGATTCGTGCACGCGCGACACAGTTCCTCCTCACATTTTGGTGAATTAAGTTAATGAACCCAATTTAAAAAAAAAAAAAAAAAAACGGAGGAAAAAAAAATCAGAAAAATCTGAAATATATGATCTACCCACTTCAGGGCTCTGCATGACACAGATGAAACTCACTCTTTATCACTCTTATAAACAGGTACATTTCTACCTAAAATAGATTCTGTTTAATTGGATATTATTAATTAGCTAATAAGAGCATCTGTAGAAAAAGATAAGATGGGCTGGAAAAACCTTGCCTCATGGGTGCAGCCGTATGTTACTTATAGATCAACATTACAATACCGATCTACATAATATACACACGTCATACAGTATATATAATAAAATATACAATATATAATGTGTTCAAATATAATATGAAGTTATCACTCCAGGGCTCTGTAGTTAGATTTTATACAAGTTTAAATTATAACATCATATAGTTATGGAGTGATAGCATCATATTTATTTCCAGTTTTTTTTTTTAATCATTTCTTTTTAACGTAAATGCGGGAAGGAATTGTGTCATGTGCACACGAATTAACCAAATGCGGAAACAAATTGTATCTCCTGAACAGGAATGAATCTAAACGTGGGAAGGAATTTTTTGCACATGTGATACAATTGCTTCCCATGTTTTATTAGTTCGTGCACACGAGATACAATTTGTTCCGACGTTTGGTTTACTCATGTATAAGATGCAGTTTGTGGCCACGGCTGGTTAAGCTGTATGATGTGCCCACTTCAGATGAAACCCACTCTACACCTTTTGCTCATTTAGTATCTTCTACCTAAGGTATGCAAGGAACGTTAGATTTATCTTCCTACCATCATGTTTTTAGAAGAAAACTGGAGAACCTTGAGGAACTTGTTAAACTCCTGAGCTTACAACACAAACTCCTGCAATAATAGTATGATATTATTATTATTATTATAATAATAATAATAATATTATTATAATAACACACACACACACACACACACACACACATCTCTTATTTTGACCTGCTGCTGATTTATCATCTGGTCTCTTAGTGTGGATCTGCAGAGGAGATTCTTGATATCTACGGTCTCAGTAACCTGACGCACCTAGACAACGGGCATCTGATAACCATCTGCCCTGCCCTCCTGAACAGAGCGGTACTGCCACCCTGTCCTCTACAAGCAGCTGAGCCTGGACTACACATAGAGTCTTATGGTAAGAGAGTGAAGGGAATGAGGGAGGTAATTATTGCCTGAGAGTGTGAATAAGAGAGGCAGTGAGAGAGTAAGGGACAGAATAAGTGATGCAGTGGGGGATTGAGGGGATGAATGAGTGAGGCAGTGTATAAGTGAGGCAGTAAGAGATGGAGGAAGTAAAAGAAGTTAAAAAAAAGAGAGAGATTTAGGGGAAGAATAAATAAAGGAGTGAATGAGAGGAAAAATGAGAGATCAATTGGGTAGTAAATGAGTGAGGTAATTGGTCATTGAAGTGAGAGAGTGAATGAGTGACACAATGAGACTGTGTGAGTCAGTGAGAGATAAAGGCAATAAATGAGTGAGGCAGTGAGAGAGTACGGTAATGAAGGGGTGAGGATGTGAGGAGAGTGAGGGAATGAACAAGTGCGGGAGTAAATGCATGAAGCAGTGTAAAATCGAGGGTATGGATGAGTGAGGCAATGAACGAGTGAGATTAAGGTAATGAATGAGTGAGGGAGTGAATAAGTGAGCCATTGTGAGACTGAGGGAATGAATAACTAAGCAAGAAAATGAGTGAGGCACTGAGGGATTGAAGGACTGAACCTTCAATACCGTGAGGAAGAGAATGAGTGAGACAGTGAAAGATTAAGATAATGAATGAGTGAGGGGGTGAATAAGGAGAGCAGTGAGAGATTGAAGGAATAAATAAGTGAGAAAGAAAATAAGTGAGACAGTGAGAGATTGAGGTAATGAATGAGTGAGGGAGTGAATGAGTGCACGGTGAGAGATTAAGGTAATGAATGAGTGAGGGAATGCGAGAGTGCTCCAGTCGAGAGAGATTTAGGCAGCAGGTAGTTGTGGATCTGATTCTTCCAGTCAAGGAGTGATTGAAAGAGAAAGACAGCTTTAGCCTAGAGCAGGATTACATCATGCTCATGTAAAAACTAGCACAGATTTTTATTTTTTTTTAAATAATTTCTCCTCCTTCTGTACACTTCATACACCAGCGTCTGTACTTCGGTTACTTTGACCTCGCTGTAATGTGCAAAGCTCAGGGTTTTACCCTAATCAGTGAACCTTGCTCTCGTCACCACACTCTCTGCTGGCCTCTCTACCGTCAGCACTGGTTCCATCCTGACACTGATTATTTTATTGAGGTGGATATCTGCACCCACAGTGAGGTTAATGGGATCGCGAGCCGTTATACTGCGGAGCGGTTTCTGAATAAACTTGTTCAACTCATGCACACTGACCACAGTGTAAAAACAGAATGCTAGCGGTGCTCTAACTGTAATGCTATATGCATATTTCCATTTCACCAGACTAAATACACAGAACTTAATAATGCCCTAACTTGAACTGAATTAGCCTCTCTGTGTTGATTCTTTCCAAACAAAATGATATTTCATCTGCATTCAGAACTAATAGTAAGATGTTTTAGTTCTCGCATAAAACGTTGTGTTTTTGTTCTGGGAAAAACAACTGATTTTTATGATCTGTAAACCATCTCAAACAATTTCCTGCACCTTTCAAGAGTATACTTAAATGTTTAATGAGCTGTAGATTGATATGGCTCTTTACAGCTTCCTCTTGTCAGCTGATATGATCATGAGCTGATATGGTTTTATTAGAATTACCACCGTATACTGTATAATAGCAGAAGACAGCTGACCACAAAAAAGAAAGAGCACTAAACTTGAGTTAGACACACTGTCAGCCATAACATTACAACTTTTAGATATGAAACATAGAACAGCACTTACAGTAGAGCTCTCATTTGCTGGAAGCAGGAAAAATGGGTCAGTTTAAGGATCTGAGCAACTTTAAAAAGGATGAAATTGCGACGTGTAGACGGCGAGGTCTCCAAAACAGCAGGACTTGTGGGGTGTTCCTGGTGTGCACTGCGTCCTGCCTACCAAAAGTGTTTCCAAGAAAGGAAAACTGAGACAACCAGAGACAAGGCATACCTGCGAACCGGTCAGAGAGCCCATGTGACCCCACGTCCAATGTGGGCGTCAGAACTAAACCATAGAGAAATGAATGAGCTTGACCTTTCTTTTACATGCAAAATCTATAAATGTTTTCGTCCCTATGTATGTCCACAGTATGGGGTTATGGTTTCCTGGCTGTTACCATCATCAACCTGGCCTCCCTCCTGGGTCTCATCCTCATTCCCTTCACCAAGAAACCATACTTCCCCAAAGTGCTCACGTACTTCATCGGGCTGGCCATCGGGACGCTGTTCTCCAACGCTGTGCTGCAGCTCATACCTGAGGTTGGACTATATATATTTAAAAAATGCGTACATGATTCCAATAATTAATACATATCAGAAAGGTTTGTTTTTGCTTGCATGCGTAAAAGGAGGTTTCAAAGCAATCAAATAGCAAAAGATATATTATTATTATTTCATTATTTCGAGGTAATAACAAAATGTGTGTATATGATGCAGGCTCTGGGGTTCGACCCCAAAAAAGATAACTACATCGTGAATGCTGTTGGAATCTTCGGTGGATTTTATCTGCTCTTCTTTACTGAGAAGGTCCTAAAGATGCTCCTAAAAACTGACCAAGAGGTACAACTCGGAGATATAAAGTAACAAAAATAAAAGTTAAAGCTCATGTTATTAATACTGTATAAGAAATGATATTATACCACTGTAGTATTTCATTTTATTTAGATTTTATGTAATTAGAAGTAAAAAAAATTGTACACCATGTCAAACCGGGACTTCAGACCTCAAGCACAGTAAGGTGATGAGACTTAGCCGCAGTAAAACATTTGACCGTTTTGAAAGACGTTTTTAAAAGAGGGCTGTATGTCTGTGAATGAAACATTCGACGAGCAGAACACCTGATATCTGAAAATAGACTGATAACTCCTCGCTAACTCGTGGAAGAGACGCATCTGCCTGTCCGAACTGCACACACAATCATGCACATTACAGGAACTCGGGTGGGAGTTATTGCCACACAGTCCTGACCTCGGTCTAAGCTATTTCTACATGATTGAGCCGTTAAAGGAGTTTCAGACGTGAAGCAGGCAGTCCGATCATGGCTCTGGCGTAATAAGAACCCTTTCTCTCTTGATGGCATCCAAGCGCTGGCAAAACTTTAGGATAAGTGCATGAGCGCTGTGTCAGGGGATTATGTAGCGAAATAAATGGAGTTTTTACTCCCATAACTGTGTTCTGTTATTGTGCACTATCAAAAGTCCTGGTTTGACTTGAACACTCTGCGTATTAGTTGATGTTTGAGCTCGAGTGAAGTTTTGTCTGGTCCAAATTCTGCCTTTTACCACTTTAAAGTTCTACACCTGTTAATTACAGACATGTTGGCCTCATATTTAATATTGATTTTAGTGTAAGTTTTTTCCGAGTCTCTCAATCACTGTTTTTGTTCTTCAGCATGGTCACAGTCACTTCAGTCCTCCTGAGGTTCCTCAGCAGAACGGATCAGCTGTCATCACCGTCACCAGCTTCAGCATCCCGAGCAGCGACAAAAGCAGCCTGACTTCAGAAGCTACAGTGGAGCAGGTATGACGTTTTCACATCTGTTAAAAAATAATCTATTATTATTATTATTATTATTATTAATAATAATAATAATTTCTGTTTAATGTTTCTCTTGTGAGAAAATATCTAGTTCTTGATTTTACAAACTTACTTCTTTTGATTGTGTAAAGCTGCTTTGCGACAATGTCAATTGTTAAAAGCGCTGTACAAATAAATTGAATTTAATTGATTTGGATTAAAAATAACACAGTGGCGTTAAATGGCATGATGTCATGGCACATGCAATGTCCTTAAATGAGAGCGAAGCAGACATGTCTACATCTCTGTGTGTGTGTACATTTAATTAAAAGTCTGGAGAATGAACAGAGCTGCAGGTCTGAGTGAATACTACACTCACAGACGATCATTAACTTCATCCGTCGCCATGTTGGCTGCTTTGACGGATGTCGTCATTTTTCAAACAAATAAATAATCAGTAGCAAGACTTGATAAATATTTGTTTAAGAAATTGCTCAACTGACGCAAATCTGTCCCGCTCCAGTTACTTATTATTTCTGATAAGTCGTGTCAGCATTCATCATTCGCTCATCATTGGCTCCTTTCTCAAACTGAAAACATATGGATGAATTTCTTAGGATGATTCTCAATGGCTCGGACAGGAAGAGGAGAGGAGCATGACTGTAAAGGGATTTTGAAAATCTTTCTTTAATAAATAAAGGGGTGTAATTATCAAGAAGTTATTGTGGTGTAAAGGGAATAAGAAATGCTTATCAACTTTTCCTAAATAAAATAAAATAAAAGGCACAGTTTTGTCTCTCGAGCCACAGACCGCCAAACTGTCATTGATGATGATCCTAAAACAGCATGAGACTGGGTGTTTTATTACCTACTCACCTCTTAAGGTAAAATAAGCCGCAGATAAACCGAGGATTCTGCCTCAAAATTATAGTCTATTCATAATCACTGGCTCTGTGTGTGTGTGTGTGTGTGTGTGTGTGTGTCAGGGACAGTGTGTCCTCTCGTCCAGACTCAGCGAGACACTCAGCTGTTTTGTTGGCCCAGATTGTTACAGCTGTTCAGGGATCAAACGCCGTCATCCACCACGCAGGGCTTTTAAACACAAAACACACGAATAGTACATCGCTATGGCATCATGACCGGGTATTTGCGTAGATAAGAAGCGATTAGATTTCATAATGATAAGGTATTTCTGTAGGTGCTGAAAGAATGTCAAAGCAGGTTTTTAGTCCCTGTAGAACATTTAAACGAATGTCATAATTAACATTTTTGAGTAAAACCTCTGATACATATAATTTCTTTTTCAATATAACGTTAATTGTGTTTTGCCATAAAGACAATCTTTGTTTTTTCCATTTATATAAGGGACTTTTGATTGTGTCAAATAACAGAACACAAAACTTTATTTCTCTATATAATCACCTGCTACACTAATGCACGTATCCCAGTGTTTCACTGGAGCTTAATACGTCTGCTTCACATGTGAAACACTGGCCTCCCAGGAACTCCTTTAATGGCCCAAACATGTGGAATAGGCTTGAAGCAATGTTAAGGATGTACGAGGGGATGTGGTAATAACTCCCAGCCGAGTTGCTGTTATGTGCAAGAGGTGTTGCTGATCGCTTGTATGTACTGTATAGTTCCCACAGACAGATGCGTCTTTTCCACCATTTGGCATCATCAGGCATTCAATTCAATTCTATTTTATTTGTATAGCGCTTTTAACAATTGACATTGTCGCAAAGCAGCTTTACACAATCAAAAGAATTATATGTTTGTATGAGATGTGAACGTGTATGAATCAAACTGATAAGACTCAACTTGCTAAATGTTCACATGAACGACTACAGTGGGCTCCGAGCCATCTTGATCATCATTCACGAACTTACAGCCTTCTTTTAAACTTTTACGGTGGCTAAGAGTCTAATCACCATACTGCGCTTGAAGTCTTCCATCCATCTAGGAACCTGTGTAGTCCAAATAGGGACCGTGGAGGCCAATGGTGACCACTGTGTTTATTCCCATCTTGTTTGACTATGGTAGGACCTCCAGTCAACATTCACAAACTATGAAATTGGAAAATTTTTGTAACTTCAATTAGCCTAATATGCCTCAGAGTGGCGCAGTGGTAAAGGGCTCGCCCTATCATCCGATTCCCGGGTGATGCTGTAACCTCTCGCAGCTGGAGGTCTAGAGAGAGCTGATTGGCCGAGCTCTCTCAGAGGGGAGGGATGAGAGGTACTTAGTGCTCCCACATTAATCACGGCTCTACCGCCAATCAGGTGCGTCTGTGAGCTCACGCGAGCGGAAGGAGCGGATAGCGCCGTCCTCCGAGTGTGTTACTCCGCCCCCAAACAGCGGGCAGTTTGAAAAGATGCGGTTGGCTGGAGTCATGTGGATCGGAGGAAACATGTGATAGTCTTCGGCCCTGCCGACTGAGTGGTAGTACTAGCCTTGATGTGGGAGCGCCCCCTAGTGATCGGGGCATGACTACTTAGGGAGAAAATGGGGGAAAAATCCAAATTAGCCCAATCTAATCTTTGGACTGTGGGAGGAAACCAGATGCCTTGCAAAATGCATGCACACAGAACCAACACGGGAATCGAATCGAGGACCTGGAGGTGCAAGGCAACAGTGCTAACCAATTAGCCACCATGCCGCCATTTATGCTTTCGTTCACCAGAGATGTCATCACAAGTCCCAGTTTGACTTGAACAGCCCGCTTGAGAACATCTGTAATCTAAATTCTCTCACTCTACATATCAAAAATCGCGACTTTGCTTTCTTACCATTGTATAGAATCTATATATGTCAAAGCGTGTGTCTTTTAGCTCGATTTTTCGACAACAAAAGCAGGAAAGGAGAAACTGGGGTGTCACACATGTTTCCCTGTCTGTATTGTCTCTGCAGTTTGCTTCCTTCCCCTTCTCACTGTTTAGTTCAAATAAAATGTCTGTCTATAGCTGCCGGTTTACAATCATACATACTGCATGCCTACATCAAAACAGACTCCCCACAGTTCACTAGCATCACTCTAGCTAAAATAAGGTGTGTGTATAGATCTCTGTCTTATCTCCTCTGGTTGTAAAGACGCCGCCATCTCAGGGTTGCTGCGGGAGACTGGCACGCGTGAAGACGCTGGCGTGGATGATCACACTCAGCGACGCTCTTCATAACTTCATCGACGGCCTGGCCATCGGGGCGTCCTTCACCGTCTCCGCCCTCGCCGGCTTCAGCACCTCCATCGCCATCGTGTGTGAGGAGTTCCCTCATGAGCTCGGTGAGACAAAACACAGAAACAGAGACAAGAAGTAACTCTCCAGCACAAGTTTCACACACACTTTTTAATATCTGTTTAATATATGTTGGTCAGGGAAGGGTTAACGCAAGGGACAGGCCCAGATGCACAAATGCTTCACGTGAATGTTCATCTGCAGTGATTCAGCCCCTGCCAAAGTGTGTGTATAAAACAAACAGCTGTTCACTCAGTTGACCTGCTGCCGGGTCAGAGGTCGCCGAGTGTTTAATTTTCTTTTTCTGTGCTTTGCTGTGTTGAGTAGAAATGTGGAATTGTTGTTGTACTGAACCAAAAACAGAAACTCAATAGGGATTTTTTTTTTTTTTTTATTTGGTCCGACAACTTTCACATGATTAAGTTTAATACAGTATTTGTTATATAATATCACAATGCTCAGGTAGGCTGTGGCATTTTAAATCATGCTCAGTTGGTACTAAGTGGCCCAAAATGTGCCAAGAAAACATTACACCATCACCAGCAGCATGAACCGTTGATACGAGGCAGAATGTCTTGACCATGTCTACCTGCCTAAATGCACCGCGTTGAAGCCATGTGATTACCTGATTACATATTCGCATCAAAGCACGGTTAAACAGGTGTACCTAATAAAGTGGCCGCTGAATGTGTTCAGAAATGCTATGAAACATATCTCTCCGAGGCTTTCTTGATAGACACATTTATATACACACACAGAGATCTCAGCAAACTACACTGAACAACAGAACGAACCGCAGATTTATGCCCTGCTCTCTGTCTCCCCCTGCAGGTGACTTTGTGATTCTACTGAACGCGGGGATGAGCATCCGCCAAGCTGCGCTGTTTAACTTGTTATCAGCCATGTCGTGTTACTTGGGCCTGGTGTTGGGCGTCCTGGTGGGCAGCACGTTCGCACCCAACGTCATATTCGCCCTTGCTGGAGGGATGTTCCTCTACATCGCCCTCGCTGATATGGTGAGACGCACATACAGATTCAAGATTCAAGAGACTTTATTCGCCTTTTCTACACATACCGTCAGTATCGGTACATTGGAGTCAGTGATGAGAAAAGATCGATAAAATAAAATGAGCATATAATAGAAGAAGGATTTAAGCTAACACACTATAGCGCCATAACAACGATCGAGTTATGATCAACTAAAACATGATCCCCAGATATTGGACTGCTACTGAACTATTGAACTGCACGTCAAATTTACAAATTGCACTTTGTCATGAGGTTTAAGTGCACATTTGATGTCACTGTTTTTACATTGCACTTTGTTCTTGATAATAAATAGGTGAAGGAGACTTAATACCCGATACTGTACACTGGTTATAGCAGCAGGTCCCTATATGACAGAGATATAAACTTACATGGGGTGAGACAGTCATGCTGTTTTGTTCCCTTGTTATTGTTTTTGCCATCAGTCTGACTATGACTTTAAACGTGCAGGTGAGATCCCTTCGATCCTCTCTGCAACCTTTCTCACTCTTCGGAGAGCCTCCCGTCCTTGCCTGGATGGTGTTTCCGAATCAGACCAGGACGCCACATGTGAGGATGTCCTCTATATGTCCTCGTTGGGCCTGGATGAGAGGGTTACGGCCTTCTTTAGAAGACTGATCCTCAATAGCCTTTTCACTGTAGCGGCGGTATTTTTGGTCCGGCTCAAGTTCTGTCTCACATGAAGGCCCAGAAACCTGTAACTGTCACCCGTCTCCACCTCAGTCGCTTTGATGATGAGAGGCAGCAGTGGGTGGGGTTTCTTCCTGAAGTCCATGATTATTTCTTTGCTCTTGTATTTATTGAGGATGAGGTCGTTTTCCTCTCCATAGACAAGAATGCTTGCATACGCAGACATAACATAACAGCACTGTTCAAATCTCTGTCTCAGTCTGATTTGTTTATTCTGCTTACTGAATGTTTTCCTAGTGTATTGCGTACCATGGCATGTTGGGTCATCAGAGCACACGGTTGTATTTGATACTTCGCACATACAGTATACAAGCGTTTATGATCTCCTTCTCTTTATTGTTTCCTCCGTTTACACCCGAACAGGATGCAGTAATAATCCAGAGATAAGATATTACAGTCAGGCTCATGTCCAAGTTCAGGGGAACAGTTACAGTCAGCCAGTTTACGGCACCAAAAAAATAAATAAATAAATAAATAAAAATGCATGCTCAGCTTGTTCTTATCTAAAGCTGCGTACATGTACGTAGTATTAAGTGTGCCCTTCATGAATCAATGTTCTTTTTCACCCATACGGTCATAATCCCTGTGAAGTGAAAAGAAGAAACTGTTCTCAGATCAGCACTAAGATATTTAATACACCGCTGCTGTCCATCTCCAGCATACATGATATAATGAACTCAGAATTTATCTTCAGTCTATGAATTTTAATGCTGTGTACAGGCAAAGCTCAAATCTGTACTCAACGCAGATGTGTAATATTTCTGTCTCACTTTCTCTCTCAGTTCCCCGAGATGAACGCCATTGCTAGGGAGCAGCAGCAGAGTGGCAAGACCAATTGGGTGATCTTCTTCATTCAGAACGCCGGGCTTCTCAGCGGGTTCGCCATCATCCTCCTCATCACCATGTTCGCTGGAAACATTAACCTGGGCTGACCTTTTGACTCTACAACACTAAGTGCCTTATTCCTTAAAAAAAAAAAAAAAAAACACACACACACACACACAAAGCAATATTGATTGTAATAATACACTAGGACTGATCATGAACTAACACTGTTGTACAGCAACTAGATTTCTCAGCGTGAACATATTTTTAATGATCAAAAAATTCTAAGCAAAGATTATTATTATAATATTTTTTGTATATTGCTTAAATCAATAGTAAAATTTCTTGTCTAATCAACTTTTTTTTTTTTTAATTTCTTTATGTATATCGTTTTTTCATTTAAACTATTTCACACAGCTGGGTGTAGTGCCAGTATATTCCATGAAGGATTGAATCCTTAGAATAACTGGCTTCCCAAAGCATTGTTATTTTATATATTTAATTCTTTTTTAAGAAAATAAAGCACTATTTTAAAAACAGTGTGCAATAAACTGAGAAAAAAAAAATGTCAGTAAGCATGAGCATCCAATCAGAATGGATTGAATAACACCAGAAATTCTACACCAATGACAGGGATCCAAGCGGAAAACCAGGGCAGCTGGGAAATACCAGATGTAATAAACCCTTTATAGCCAGGGATTGGGGGATCGGATGGTGGGGTGGGCGCAGTCAGTCAATGCTGGAACCGTTACTCACTACCAGTAAGTCAAAATCAATCGATCAATCAATTCCATTAGCCAATGAGGGGGATCAGTTGATTCAATATTTCAGTGAAAGGGATCAGTTAATTTCAATAGTCAAATGTAGGAGATCAGGCAACATCATTTGAAGAGGATACACCTATTGCAGGGGAAATTAATGGCTTCCTGCAGCCAATTGGGGGTGGGGGGGGGGGGATCAGTCATTTCCATTAGTCAATGAGCTGGAATAAGTCAATACTAATAGCCAACTTGGAGAATTAAACAATACTTTAAACATTAATCTCAACTTCATAGAATTTCACCCAAAGGTACACATAAAAAAAGACAAAATCAGCCAGTGTTGTATCAAAAAAGTCAAAATTTATATTTTATATCTGTATTCTTGTGTTACACAACTGATGTATCTATCTATACATTTATAATTATTTGACATTCATTTGACACAGAATATTGTACAACAATATGCTCAGTGCAATATTCTTGGCAGCTAAAATCAACATTTCTCTTAAAAAAAAAATATACATCTACTGTATACTATAGCTCTTAAGAACGTTAACCTTCGATTTGGTATCCGTACAAAACTTGTTAGATCACATGAGACGTTACGAGGGCAGGCGCGTAACCGAACGAGTGTAGTCATGTGGAGGCACAGAAGCTCTAAAAAGATCTAAAACGGCACGATTCTTTGACGATACCAAACATACACTGAGACAGCAGAACAGCTTGTGCGGCAGGAACACTGTTCTTTAATTCTTTTAAAATCTTTAGCCTTTTTAAACTGATTTTAGACCATATTTTAAATTTTCTTTTAAAAAAACGTATACTGCATAGGATTCTGAGCATTTCTCGAGCATTTGGGCAGCAACCCTATAAGTCGTGAACAGATGTCCTTGGAATTGGAATTTTCTACAGGAGCCATTCTTGGAATCAGACTTTATAGCTCCAACTTACAGTATACAACCTTTAAAAGTTTTTATAGCTGCACACAATGGCAGGATGTGCAATTTAATTCAGCAATATTTTAAAGTGCTTAAAACACAGCAATGCCCAAATTATAGCTGTTTAGACCTGGCAATAAAAAATAAGGTCATACGGTCCATGGCTATAATGTTGCTCCACCTAATAATTCTTTCACATCTAACAACTTTGATATCTATTACCTTTGTTTTTGTTTTTTTATATATCAGAAATGTTCAAAATCCTATGCAAGATACCAAGATCAGTGTAAAAAGGTCAAAGGGCCTGTTGACACACACAGTACTTCAATACTGCAGAGTTTCTAAAAGCACTTAGATGGGGATGAGGCACTACATGGGGAATTAGGTATATATACACACAGACGTACATTATAATACAATAATTATCAAGTATTAAATATAACCATTCAGAACATTTCTACAACGAACATCATGATTATTATTTTTATTTATTTTTTTCAAATTAACTCAGAGCAGTCTGGATAAAGAGGAAGAGCAGCACATGGACAACGCCACAAAGTGTCTAATAGCGCACAATCAACCACCACGATACCAGACAGGACTGGTGCTTTTGTCGTTGAATACGGACTCTGTGTAATGCTGGTTGTAGCTAGGGATGCAATGATCCGATTTGGGGAACAGAACCGACTTTGATTTTGTCGGACGGAAAAGACTTGGATCACTTGCAACCAATCGGCTGATGAATTTTTTTTGATGCATCTGATACACTGAACAACATTATAGATATTGTAGATTAGACAGAAGTGTGTAAACTACACAGGATACACATTTAAGAGGTATTGACATCACAGCCCACATGAATAATGTGACCAGATTAGGATTATTCATGAATCATTGTGATAACGTAGAGAAAATATATATTGTATATTTAAGTTATAATCACTATAGTCATGTGAAGCTAAGAGCCTTATTTATTACAAGACCCAGAATATAAGCAAATATGGTCTATGTTCATAGTAGTGCAATATGATTTTGCTTCTTTTTCATACATTCCAATGTGTATTTGAAGAGCTAGATTTTATATTTTATATGCTGCACATATAAATGTTTGTAATGAAGACCTATAATCATCGTTTAAGGACAGTTTAAGTTTAATTCCCCTCCCATCCGAATGACGACGATATACATTTAAGGAACACAGGCTGATAGTCTGAGATCTGATCAAAGTGGAGATCTATTTGCACAAATGAAATATAGGAATACATGTACTGTACTTCACCCAAAAAGCTTCAAGCTATGATAACTCAGTATTGATCAGTCATTTGGCATTGAGAACATGCCAAAACAAAAACAAAACAAAGGCACAGCATCTTTGACACGTATGCAAGGTGAAAGTGGCGAACCAAGAGCAGAAGCAGAGGTAGATGTAGAGCAAGCACTGCTTTAGTGAGGCGGTAGTGGTATCCGCTCGTTTCTGTATTTATATATATATATATATATATATAGTGCTACGACGCTTGATTTTGAATATTGTATACCGGAACAGGACTTGACCAGTCACTGTACATCAAGTACGTCTATACAGTACGACACTCTGTAAGTACTCATGACCATATTCAATATATAAAACCTACAGTATATACACTGAATATATCCAGTACATTATTACACAATAAAGCATTATGCTTACACCAAGATAAGTATGTACAAGTTTACAGTAGGGCACGTTTACAAACTTTGCAAACATTTGTCTAGAATATTAGAACCTGTAAAAGTTACTCTAGTACAAGAGATCGTCTATGTACACACACACACGCTCACAAACAATTCATGCTCGTAAGACGACGAGAAATGTTCAGACTTGATATTACCACGAGACTATCGGCAGCCAATCAGGAGTCTTCGCGTACATTTAAGCGCTTGTACGCTGATCTGGATCGAATCGGCTGGTGTTTATCGCGTAAGAAAAAAATAAATACTCTGACTTCAGGTCAGAAAGCGCATTTACAGCTCCGAGAACGTCTGAAAACTGGCAGGCGGTAACTACGAGTTAGATCGATTACGGCAAAATAGATCATTCTCACACGAGAAAAGGAATACAGCATTGACGGTAAAACGGATTGGAATGTCGAGTACATTGTGGTCAGTCAGCAGATGCTACAGCTACAGGAACAGGAGTGCAAGATGATTGTCTGAGATGTTTCTTTGATTGAAATGCAACAGTAGGTGCGGTGTGTACAGTGTGTGTGTGAGTGTGTGTGTGTGTGTGTGTGTGTGTGTGTGTGTGTGTGTGTGTGGTGAAGAAAGCTACAAGAGCTTGCTACAGCACATACAATGCACAGTAATATTAATAAGAATTAATGCTTATCGGTGGCCATGTTGCTTGGCACAAGTGCACTTTCACTTGCTACAATAAATAGTATAATAGTTTTAGGATTTAGTTTGATCACCCAGACAAGTGAAAGATTAAGATTATAAATTTCATGCTGTCTTTGAGTGCTTTCAAAATAAAATTTAAATTGTAAACTGAATAAATTAATGATGCTACTTACATTAGCTTCATGAGTCCAGTCTGGTCTAATAGTATTTTTTTTTAAATAAATAGTAAACCTAAGTTTATTGTTAAATCTACTATTTGTTAAATCTGGCAGAGATCGCTACAGAGATATTTACTGAAATTGTAGGACCGACAAAATGCAGGGGTAAAAAAACAAACAAACTAAAATAGGATACACGTTCAAAGCTCCATTATTCTTTTTAAACCCTTTCTCATTTTCCTAAAACCACTAATAAACAAACTGGGTTTGGGTTTATATATATATATATATATATATATATATATATATATATATATAAAAAATTATTATTAATTTATTTATTTATTTTTGTCTTCTCTAATCCAGTGAATTTGATTGTTACTCCACTCCATGTGGTGGTGGATGCAGACTTGGTACTGAATGGAGGCACTGTGCAGATTTCTGAAAGAAAGAGATCGAGTGTGTGTGAGTGAGTGCATGTATGTGTGCGCGTGTGAGTGTTTGGGCTTTTCTGTCAGTTTGCCCCCTCTCCCATCGCCGGGCTCTCGGACCTTCCCTCCTTCAGACTGCCAGATTGCTTCTTCTGCTTGGTCTTTGATTTCTTCAACATGTGCACCTAAAAAAAAAGAAGAAGAAGAAGAAGAAGAAGAAGAAGAACCTCTATTTCTGTAAACTAGATCACTAGGACTGCTGTCTTGTATTGAAACAGATCTGATAATAGACTGAAATAATCGAATCGGTTAAAGATGGATCTTGTACCTTGGGTCCTGCTGCGGAGATGATGATCTGTCCCGGGACCTGGATCCACGGCTCGCCGTCCACCTGCACCGGGATGGGTTTCGTCACGGTGATGCGGATGTAGCTGCCCTGAGCCAGCCGGATCCCTGAGCGGAGCCCGCTTTGGACCTGACCCTGAAAGACAGGAGCGGACCCATTTCACATTCAGCTTTAAGTTCAGACTGTCTGATTTGGTAAGAACTATTAGAGAAAAATACACTACATCATAAAACACCCTTAAGTCAGGTGCACAATTTTTTTTTTTTAGACGGGGGCTTATACGCAGAAGTTCCTCTGGTTGGGTACAAAGTCAGATATTAACACGTTAGTTTATTTTGTCTCTCCATACGAATAAGGGAGAGAAAGAAAGAAGGAAAGAACAAACTCACCATGTGTACCACCCCAGTCACTCCCACTACCTCCAACATGCCGTCATCTATCCTGGGCTTGTCGAAGCGTGCATCGCTGTCCGAACCCCAGAGATCAGCACCAGAGCCCCAGCTAGACACACACACACACACACACACACACACACACACACACACACACACACACACACACACACACACACACAATAATCAGAGACACACGCCAATATTACTTCAAGAGCAATAATCATAAAAAGGAATTCATTCACACTTTCATCACAACTATGCACTTGACATATTAATCCAAAAGGTATACGCACTGTAGAATGTGTGTGTTTTGTTTATGTAGAAACCTGGGAATGTTGAGGAAGATCAGCCCCTCTATACTCGGCAGTTCTATGTCCTGCTTGTCCACCTGCAGTTTCAGGTCCCTGTGAAGGTTTCGTGTGTGACTCAGTTTCTGCAGGCCGACTTTCACGTACACGCCCTTATTATGAAATCTGCAAAATGAAGGGAGTGGGCCACTGAACGAGCGAGACACATAACCCACGATACACCCAATATGTATAACATACAACGAAGATAAACATGTCTTTAAATATTCTATTATATAAACACTGAACACATTAGTAAGTATATAAATTTTTTTAACACCAGAGGGCGCTAATCACAGACTCCCTGGAGATGCTTTGCCTGGGCAGCTTGTACACACTCGGTACAAAATAAGCCACAATAACAGGCTTAGCCCGTGATAAGAGACTCTCTGGTACAGAAGTGCTTTATTACATATTATCATCATCATCAGCAGTGTTATATGGTGATAGCAGGGGGTATGGGGTGTAGTTTTATGCTGTGGATTATTGTAGTGTATTATATATACGGCCGACAGCTGCCACTCCTGCCTGATGTGTTTGCCCTGGGGGTGAGATCTGCCTCTGGAATGATAAATATACTAAACTGGAATGACAAACAAAGATAAAGATTGTAAGCTCTGATAAACATGACTCTCTGAGTGGTTTAAAGGAACGAGAATTAAGCATGCGTTCATGCTAGCTAACAACAAAAACAAACAGCTTCATTTATTTGATATAGAAGTGCAGCACTTAGAGCCTTGACTGCATGGTTTCTTTTTTTTTCTTAAACCGTCATATTGACCCCACTGTACAAAACTACAAACCACAACATTAAAGAAGCAATATTAATTTAGCAAACACCAGCTTAGACATTTTATGAATAAACTAACTGCATCATCATTATCTTTTTCTGATGCAGGTGCAGAGTATCCTGACCTGCTGTTGAATTTTCCTGGCTCTTCTTCTCGAGCATGATGGAAATCCAAGCTGAGTTCTGCATCGATCCCTAAGCCAAAGTAATTATTCATCTGGACTATCTACGACACACACACACACACACACACACACACTCGTCATCATCGTTGTCAGACAAACATGCTTGCAGGAATCTTTATCCAATAAAATAAAAGTAAAGTCAAGTCTGAGGTGTAATGCGACACCTTCGGAGGCTCCAGGAAGCCGTTCTGTTTTCCGTCCTCGGCCATTTCCTGAGCGTCAAACAGGATGGTCCAGCGGTCCATCTCCACCTCTTCTGCTTCGTCCACTGAGACCAGGACGCTATAGGGGTCCTCACCGCTGTAACCAGCCCCCCAGCGCAGAACACGTGCCAGATCGTTACCTAAACACGCACACACACACGCATAGCATTACATTCACACACTGTGAGGAGTGCTATGGATTTGCTCATATGGTCACCCTGTCTACAGTATATATTCACACACGATGCATCCACAGTCAGTGTATACCTGTTCCCAGAGGGACGATGCTAATGGCAGGCTCAGGACAGGCTAGTTTGTGTCTGATGGTCTCCAGGACACCCAGGACCCACCCCACTGTCCCGTCTCCTCCGCACACCAGCATGCGGAAGTGGGGGATCTCACGGAACGTGTGCAGTCTGATCACGAACAGCAGAGAGCAAGAAATTATCAACACAGAGAGATCATTTATAATAATAATAAAATAAATAACTCAATCAAAGTCCAGAGGTTATTACCCGGGCAGTGGCCCTCCGCTGGTCAGCTCGAACACCTGATGAGGGTTGAGAAGTTTCCGGAAGCCGTAAAGGATCTCTCTGCCTTTCAGGCCTCCGCTCTTAGGGTTAACAAACACCAGCAAAGGGCAGGAATCTCTGGCTAGCTTGCTTTTCTTTGGGAACACACACACACACACACACACACACACACACACACACACACACACACACACACACACACACAGACAAAAAAAAAGCCAATATAACTCAAAATTCCACTAGAGATCACTGGCCAATTTTGCTCAGTCAGTGAGAGGACAGAAATAGAGAGAGAGAGAGAGAGAGAGAGAGAGAGATTAAAAAAATTACATGTGAAAAGACATGTGAGGGGCAGCGAGTGATCACACCACACCGTATAACACACACACACACAAACAAATACACACTGATCACTGTTGTTATTATTATTATTGTTATGTGTGTGTATTTGTATATGCTGTCATTTTTTTTTTTTTTTAAAGTTCACGAGATTCACTTTATCTCTTACTAAATGTCTGTACTCTTTTATTTTATATACATTTATTTATCATTACTCTTTCTATACTACAGTGGAACCTCGGATTGCGAGTAACGTGGTTTACGAGTGTTCCGCAAACCGAGCAAGGATTTTTAATACATTTTTAATCGGAAACCAAGCAAGAATTAGTTTACGAGCGCCGAGTATCATGTATCACGCATGCGACTCTTATTTTGACACCGATTGTCACTACCTCACCTTTTCACCTTTTCTCCGTTAATATGCGCTCATGCCAGTTTCCGTTGTGTGTGTGTGTGTGCTTGTTGTGAAACTTAAAAAGCGAGGTGGGGAGAGGGAGGAGGAGTGTTACTGTGTAAAACGAGGCGAGGGAAAGGGCTAATTCCACACACACACACACACACACACACACAACGGAAACACTGTTTTAACAGGAAAAAAGAAATCTCTCTGAGACTGGCATGAGAGCAATATTAACGGAGAATAGGTAAAAATCGAGTGACGCTCGGTGTCAAAATAAAAGAGTCGCATGCGTGATGCGCACACACACACACACACACACACACACACACACACACACACACGGCGCCTGCGCGCACCAACGGAAACTCTTATCTGTCAAGATTTATTTGTACTTTTTTTTTTAAAGGTAAAGTGCAGATTAATTTGTTTTATTTTCATTTTATAGATTGTATTAATTATTTTTATGTATTTATTTTTTGGGGCTGTGGAACGAATGATTTGAGTTTTCATTATTTCTTATGGGAAATGATTTAGTTTACGAGTGTTTTGGAACACGAGTCCACTTCCGGAACGAATTATGCTCGTAATACAAGGTTCCACTGTATTCTGTTTTTGTTTTATTTTACTATATACTCCTCTTCTTTTCTTGTGACTTATTTGAAAGCTTTAGCAATACGAATATAAATACTTGTCATGCCAATTAATCACCTTTGAATCTTGAGAGACGGTGACAGAGAGAAATAGAGAGAGACAGAGAGAGAGCGAGAGAGAGAGAGGAGCGTACCATGATCCTAGGTATGACGAGACAAGTGAGCTGCTTGCCGTTAATACTGGTGTCTTTGGCCAGCATGTAGATGCGTTCAGCTTCGGAGAAACAAGTGATCTGCAAAGCCAGTGCTCCTGCACAACACACACACACACACACAGTTATAAAACCTACCCACACGGTTTACTGCACAAACACTACACAGTCACATCTTATAGAAGAGATCATATATGTTCTGCTGTTTAAGACATTCTCGAGTTTGGCGACAGGAAGTGAGGTCATCTGAGGTCAAGTTAAGCCATCATTTCAGGTTACTTCATGCAATAGTGTGTGATGGCGCAGGGGTGTCTGAGGGTAGCTGCCAAGCTTCTCTTCGTGTTTCATTGTGTGAGTGTGTGTTTAGATGTGTGTGAGAAAGAGAGAGACAAAAATCTGTGTGTAGGACTGGCTTTAGCAGTCAGAGCACACACACACAGCATGATCAGCAGGATTTAATGGAGTCGAGAAGTCTGATTTCAAACAATAGCCGCATTCTGTGGCAGTGTTAAAGAACAGAGGCATTTTTCACACTCAGTGACACACACACACACACACACACACATCGATTATCCTCTCTTCCACCATTCCCAGAGCCTGGATGTAAGCCAGGTTGCCATAGAAATGTTGCTACGGTGACAAGTTCCTCACCCTGCGCTTGGTAAACGTGAGCGACTGTGACCAAGTGACCTGCAGAGAAAAAAAAAAGAAAAGGAGACTGAGATGTCTTTTGTTCATTGACTTTAAGAATGATGTGAAAGCGGAAAAAAAAAAAAAGTCGAGAGAGTAAACAAGTGTGTTAGACTGACTCTTGATCGCGAGGTGTTCCTGAAGCAGCTCCGTGTACTCCTCTGTGCTGAGCTGCACAGGAAGTCCTCCGATCAGCAGGTCCACCTGGACCACCCGGTTCCTGTTCTCTACGATGTAAAAGCGTGTCTGGTTCATCTGCCTCAGAGATGTCTAAAACACACACACACACCTGTATCAAGAACTTCACAAAACAAACAAAACGCTCTGGATTGCATTCGTCAATCAGTTAATCTGATAAAGTTGAAGCCCAGGGCACCTTTCTGATCTCCTGCAGCTTGTCCATTAACAGCTCCTGTCCACCAAGAACCTGTTTCTGCACTGCAGGAAAACCACAAACACAAAGACCTCATACACAAACAAACAACACTTTCATAGCTAATCCCATAATGCATTGCCCCCAACAAACAGGATGCTCAATCTTACCATGTTTGCCGCCCATGAAAACCTCCATGAGGTTAAAATTGTCTGGGTTTTCATTCTGAAACACACACACACACGAACACAACAACATGCTCATGATGTGCAGAAAGACCACCGTCCTAAATCTGTGTCATGATTTATTACCCTACGTGCACAGAATGTACAAATCACACAAGAGGATGTCATGTGGTACTTTTGTTTTTCTATATATTTTTGACCGACAAGTCTGTTTACAAGGCTACGTGTTCTTGTTTCCAACCACAAGCCATTTTTGAAGTCTACCACTGGCATATTGGTGATGCGCACAAATGTGCACACAGTATGAGGGCGGGTAAATGCAAATACAATTTTTTTTTTTTTTAATCAGGAACGAAAAATACTTTTGTATCTGTCACACTTAAATGAGTGAGATTATCAAACAAATCTGAATATTACACAAAGATAACCCGAGTAAATATGCTAGCAAAATGCATTTTTTAAATAAGGATTTCATTAATTAAAGTGGAAAAAAATTCTCAAAACTTTCTTGCTCCCTGTAACCTTTCCAGGAGTGGCCGGCCCGCCAAATTTACTTCAAGAGCACAACGACGTCTCATCCAGTAGCTTACATATATATAAAAATAATAATAATAATAATAATAAAAAAAAAAAAACAGAACAACATCTACTTTCCCAAGTTAAAGCCAGTGCTCATGACTCAACAATCAGAAAGAGTCTGGGCATTGATGGGAGATTTCAAAAGCGAAAGCCACTGCCAGACAAAAAGAACCCAAAAGGCTCGTCTCACATTTGCTAAAAGAACGTCTCGATCATTCACAGGGCTTTTGGGCAAATATTCCACGGACTGATGAGACAAAGGTTGAACACGGTAGTGCTAGTGTGATGGTCGGCTTCATGACCTAGATGACTTATTCCATAATTGATGGAACCTGTGATGAATTCTGTGAGTGCTCTACAAGAAAATCCTGAAGGGGAACATCTGACTATCAGCAGTTCATGACCTCAAGCTCGAGCGCACTCGAGTAATGCAGCAGGACAATGATCTGAAACACACCAGCAAATCCACCTCTGAATGGCTTACAAAAAAAAGAAAAAAAATTGATTGAGATCCTTAAACAGTCCGCTCAAGCTCGTAAACCCTCCGATGTGGCAGAATTAAAAACAATTCTGCAAAGAAGAGTTAAAAAAAAATTAAAAAGTCAAAATGAGACTCTGCCAGAAAGTTAAAAGGGCCAGGTAGGTTTGTACAGCTTTTTTCTTTTAATAAACAAAACCATCATTTTAAATTTACTCGGGTTATCTGTGTGCAGTGTAAAGTTTCGCTTGATTAAAGAACTGAAAACATGCACTGTTATGGAACAAAAGGAAAACACATGATCTTGACGTTTTCCGTAAGGAGACGTTTGTTCAACATTTACAGAGAGCGGTCCGTGTCATAATTGTTCCCATAACAGCATGCCGCAGAAAGGTTTATTGTTCCTTAATTATGAAATAACAAGAACGTCCACACAAGAAATCATCACGCTGTAATTTTGGGTGATGTGATTTCTTTGATACGTTCCTGGAAACAGAGCGCTGTTTATTAGCAGGAGATCTCTGGGTGATGTGTGCCATGTTATAGTGACATCATTTTCTGCTCGATATTATAAATAGAAATAAACACTAACGACAACACAACTTCAAGGTCTCCACTTCTATATAGTATGATGTATATAAAACTATTTAGTGCATATTACACTGACCTAATGCGCGTCATGTGAAGCCGCAAAAAAAAAAAAAAAAAAAAAACTGTTTACTTCTTAGGACGTAGAAATATAGTAATACAGGAGTATCTTAACAGGTCAGGACTGGCTTAAAACTTCAGGAGGTCCTGAGTTACAGTTTTACAGTGTGATGTGTAAGTGTGTGTCGTTAACAAAACTAGACATGAAGGTTATACCTGTTGGCCAAGCTGGACGAGCACTTCCTTAATGATAGAGTCTACTGTTCTGCTTTTCCCAACAGTGATACTTATGTAGGCAACACCGACCCTTAGGATTCATACACACACACACACACATAACATATACATAAGGGCTACAAAATAATTTGATTAAAAAAAAATAAAAAAAAAACTATTAAATGTACTATTGTGCATTGACACATATTTCTCTGAGCTAACACTTATTAATTTTCTCAAAATTATTTAAAACAATAAATAAACAAATTAATAAATCAATAAATTGAAAAACTCTTCATAAATTCCAGATGTGTTCCTGTAATAAAATCGCAGCCTTGTGTGATGAAATAATTGCACAGACTCATATTGCGACTTAAATTTTTATGTGAGCAGCACTTTCTTTTAAGAACGTATAATAATGTAGGCACACAAACACTTTATAATACTTTATAATAAACAGTACACATGTGCACAGATGTTGATTATACCAGTAAGAGCCGCGCACTAAGACTGAGCACGGGAGACGATTACCCACAATTCCGCAGTGCGCGAGAGACAAAGACTATTTGTTCAGTTGTGATCACTTGACAATCGCCGTCAAAACAAGAAGTGCATGCGTGCTACATGATACTCGATATTCGTAAACTAAGACCTGCTCATTTTTCAAGTCAAAATGTATTAAAGAATTTTGCTCGTCTTGCGGAACACTCACAATCCGAGGTTCCACTATATAAGGATAAGAATGATGTCGTTTCTATAACGCAGGATTTAACGCAAATTGTTCGCAAATACATAAATGTAAATGTGAGCGAATTCAGCAACTCTCTGCTCCTGCTGGTGTGTTTCCTGTTTAAATGTGCACTCACTTGAGCCAACCAGCGTAGATCTTCAGCACATCTGTGTCTTTGGGCTTGGCACGGAGAAGACACACCTCCGCAGGGCAGTCCTTGAAGGCGGCCTTGTTGTCGGGCACGCCGTTGCGGTTGATGATGTCATCGGTTAGCAGGTCTGGGTGGGTGCAATTCTGGAGCTCGTAATCCCGAGCGTCGTCTGGGATGTAGAACGCCCTGAGAGCTGCTTCCTGCTCAGACAAGAAGTACAATGTTATTTTTATTATTATTATTATTAGTTTTAGAATTACATATCAGACAGTTTAATATACCGTTTTTTTATTAGAAGCATTTTTTTTCAAGCCTATTATTTCTATGCTATACAACTTTAACATGGAGTCTTTAAAACCAATCCAGGAAGAGGGGGGGGAAAAAAGTTAAAAAAAAAAAGAAAAACAAGTTAAATTCTCACCACTACTTCCTCGTTTTTGATGATTCTAGGAATAGACACCAGCCGGAAATGATTACGCTTCACTCCGTCATCCCCATCGAACACCCTTAGAGTCTGCTTCCCTAAAACAGGACGAAAAAGTTTTTTTTTTTTTGTTGTTGTCAAAGCACATTAACTCAAATTTTCCACTCGGGGGTTGAGATGAATAAAAAAAAAAAAATGTAAATCATACAAAGATAAAGAACTTCACGATTCTAGTATAAATGACACACACAGCGGGGGACACTGGAAAATGATCAACTCATGACAAATGTTGACATCTCCTATGGTGTCCTGATGATGTAATCATGACTTGAGAGTCAAGTAAACAGCACAGCAAATATGTACGGAGAGCAACACTTGGGTGTGTGTTTTCTTTTACAGGAACAAAATCAATAACAGGGTGGTGTGAGGAAGCGGAGTTACCTTTACTCTAACTGTGTACACTTTAAAAATCTCCTTACCGGTTTCCGATGAGCCTGAGGACTGACTATCCTTCGAGGCGACTGGGTTTTGAACATCAGAGTCGTCTTGATTATCTACAGAGATTAAAAAAAAACAAACATACAATTCAGGAGTCAAGGAATAGTTATCTAATATTTATAATAACACATTATAACATTATAATATAATAAGAGACAATAGTCATCTAAATAATTAGGGCAACAACAAAAAAATATATATATACTGTATATAGTTGCAAGTAATGATGAGGGGAGGAATTTTATGTTTAGACCTTTAAAAAGCCCCAGAATAAAAAAAAAGCATCACACTACGATGTCACTGAATGTGATGTCCCACAGAAAGTTATTAACCACTTTTGGGCACAAGTTTAAGGCATCGTCAAGGTTGATCGATTTGAGAATTATAAACTTTGGCAACCTCAAGATCTACGTCTCGAGATCACACGGACCCGGTTTGATTGTGATCGTATACATTTCCTAGGAAGAGCGTGTCAAATTCCATTGAGTGCCTTTTTGCAAACAACCCAAAATAACTGACTTTGTGGAAGCTGTTCAGCTCAATGAGCTCTAAATGTGTGCCAGCAAAATCACTTTTGAGGGACACGTGCCACGCCCGGGGTCCAGACTCTCAGGCATCCTAATGATAGCATTGTTTTTGAGCATGTTAAGACCCAGATGGTCCCTAAGGCTGATGTCATAGTGCTTGGGCCGAAGATTGAAGCAAATGTAAGATTTTTTTTTTTTTTTTTTTTTTTAAACAAGTGCAGCTGTGAGATAAGAACTCATAATGGCTCATAACAGCCGAATTACAGGTGACTAAGCTGTACCTGTGACGACCCTGAGGAACCATGACTCAACTAGCTCGTGGGATCATAAACGCGCATCTAACCACTGTGCCTCCATTAACGTCTCACGGATGTCTAATGAACGTCTTCTAGGCTGGTTGATTACCCAGTTCGCACTGCTGCGGGGGCTCCGAGATGCGGTAGCAGTGCATCTTGCTGAAGTTGCGCGAACAGACGCGAACACAGCTGGGATGCAGGATCATGTTGCGAAGCCGACCCAGGCCGCACTCCTGAGAGATCACTATATTACACGAGGCGTGCGCCTGCAAACACACACAGACACACACACACACAACGGATAGTGAAACTGAGTCGAATACTTGGGATTTATGCAATATGTTTTGTGCTGTCTGAAATAAAACCACCAGCAATAATAGGGGGAAGGAAAAAAAACCCCAAAAAAACCCTGAAACAATTCTAAGGAAAGAAAGCACAAAAAAAAAAAAAAAACAGGAAATGAGAACACAAATAAAGACATGATTAAAAATGCAGTGCCGTGTGCTTGTATTGCCTGCAGGCTTATCAGAGACGCCAAACCACATTTTGTATAGAATAGTAACAGATCATTTAGTGTAAAATTATTAAAATTAATAAACAACTAAATAAATAAGTCAACCTGAAACTGCCTTTTCTAAAAACTCAGCATTTTCTATGAACACATCCTTGTTATATATTAAAAATCTCTGACACCGTTTAAATGCTACATTGAGTATACAAGTGGCCATTTCCTCTGAGGGTCCCTTTGTAGAAGTAGACCAGCTCCGTTCCCACTCAAAAATAAACAAGCTGTGGTGCTGGAGAATGCATTCATGTAGAGCTCCGTGCCCATTGGAACATTTTGGTAGACATCAGAATAAGCCTGTGAGTGTGTGTGTGTGTGTGAGTGAGTGAGATAATGCTCCGTCATCCATGTAAAGGAGCATGTGAGGATTTGCTCCGGGTTTTATCACCACCCATCGAATAGAGCATTAAATAAGCCAAACATTCACACGTTCAACTCGCACGATAGACCGAACATTCACTTCACAACCTCATCTGGATAGCGCCTTTATGACAAAATGGTTATTGAACGCATCAGAATGAAAGAGAAACTCATTATGTAGGTTGATAAAATAGTTTTGTGTGATTGTCCAGTGAGAGCTGAATGAGATATCCCGGCTGCATTGAGGTTTTATCGATCTTTTCATGTGGAATCTGAAATGCCGGCTGACTCTGAATGAATGTCTTGCAGCGAGAAACAGCAGGAGACTTTATTTTAGGTATATAAGCACTACAGCTACTGTACAATTACTTCAGTTAACAACCTTGCTCATAGTGCTGGTTGAGGTTGTGTTATTTTATTTTATTAACACGCTACCAGAAAGTAAAAAAAAAAAAAAAAAAAAAAAAGATTAAATATGAAAATTTATAAGATATAATAAAAAATAAAAAAAAGTTAAATTCTCATTTCCTAACAACAATCTGCATTAGAGAGAAAATAATAAATTTTGCCGGCAAGTAGAAAACTTATTTATTAAAGGACAAGTCATATTTTTTTTTATTCATTTATAAAAGTCGGGAACGTCTGAAAAACAGGTACGTTTCTATTAACACTTATTATATAGCAGCTCCTTCACCTTTTCAAGTACACCGATACAAACAAACAAACAAACAAACAAACAAATAAACAGTTCTCTCTACTGAAGCTTTAGCACTGACACTGGTGACTTCTTCCAATAATGCAAGGCGTAGCATCCACTTTTGAACTCCAGAAATAATGATGTGTTAAAAGAAGAACAATAATATAACTAATAACTTAATGTCGGGAAGCCTTTATAGATAAATAACTAATACCTCCTGACCAATCAGATTCAAGAACACCGAAAGAGACCTTAAACATGCTCTGTATTCCCGTAATGTAATATGCGTGTACACATTCATGTGCATATTTTCAGTGTGGGAATGTGTTGCCACGGCACAGACGCTACACCTCTTTGAACATTCGTTCAGTCTCTGTATTCCATCTCGTTCTCAATTTGGCCAGAGCCGCGTTGGCATGTGGATCAATAAAGCGTTAGCTTGCCGTCAGCGGCGGTAAAGGATGACTCGCTTTCTCTAATAAATATTTCAGCGAAAGAAATCGATTCACAAAGGACCGAGAAAGAAGGGAGGCGGGTGAATGCGGAGCCGTGTCGGCGCTTACCGTGACTCCGCACCACTCGCACCGCAAACCGGCGAGGACGTCGGAGGAGCCACAGACACGCCGGCACACCTCGCAGCGCGCTCCGGACGCCATGTTGCCCTCCCGCCAGTGGTGATGGAACATGTCCTGCCGCGGGGTCAGATTTCAGTGGATTAGGAGAAACATCAATTAATGGTTAACAGATGATTCATTAAGGACAAACATGCAACCTTTGGCACCGGTGGTTACTGTTTCTGGTAACAGGACAGTTGTAGAGTGCGCTTTATCACTTACGTAGTCTTGGCTTCCATCCTGGTGGCAGAGACGACAGTCACTGCAGACGAATGGGGCGCAGTCGCTGTGAACATGCAGCTCACACACTGAAACACAAGCACACAAGCACAGACTATGAGGTTTGCTTCAGAGCACAATAGCCGCCCGATAGGGTCAGCGTTGCATGTAGAGAAGGAAGAACATAAACCAAAACAACAACAAATAAAGAAGCAGGAACCCTCATGTTTCACCACGAGCAGAGGATCAAACTTCTTCCCCCAGACAATCATTAAACTTCCCTATTTTACTTTTAGATTTTGGAGACGTTGCCGTCTGAGCATTATTTTCTACTCTTGTGTTCTATTCAAAAGAAACGTAACAAAAAAAAAAAAAAAGATTGTTGAGAGCAGGGCAAGCAAGAGTGTAAAAAAAAAAAAAAAAGAAAAAAAGTGTGATAGTGTGAAAACACGAGAGAGAGAGAGAGTGAGAGAGAGAGACAGAGAGTGGAAACCGAGGACATGATAGGACGACATGTAAACACAGAGAGAGAGAGACAGAGGAAGAGAATGTTTTCCTTTTTGGATGTTGTTCTTAGAAATCAGGCCCCTGCAAAAGACCATCCTGTGTTACCACGGCAACAGCACATCTACATCGAGCAGGCGCTGGGCAGATAAATGAACAGTAAGAAAGAGAGAGAGAGCTGTATGCATAAAGATGGAATGCTTTTTAAATAATAATGCCACATTCTGGTATAGTGGCGCAAACAGTTCAAAGTTCTGAGTTACTGATCGGAGGGTTGAGGGTTCAACCTTATGTACTGGGATATGCAGGAAAAAAAAACCTTGTATGATTTTAAGGTACATGTGATAAATAATTGAGTCTTATTATTATTATACTTTTTTTTTTTTTACTGTAAAACTTCCTATTAATTGAATCAGTAATCAGATGTAAAGATTACAGCTTGTTAAACCGCTCACCTTCACAGCGCAGGGCCGACGTTCCCTCCAGGTTTTTACGGCAGATGCAGCAGAAACGTTTCTTCTGACCCGCTGGACCGAAGCAGTGCGCTACAGGAACCTGGAAAGACAAACAGCAGGGAAGGGGGAGAAAAAAAAAAAAAAAAAAGAATGAAAATTAGCACATACAAATTCCCCACACACACTCATTTTCATAACCGTGTTGTTTTCCGTAGCACATCTGATGAATACATATCAATTTTGAAACACTGAAAAGCACCAGTTATGACTGAGGCCGCTGCAGGTGTGTACAGTATTACGGTCTCATTCCCGTGCCTGTTGCATGGCAGATGACCTCGGTTATGACTCCGGACCGACGTCTTATTAGAGCCACGGCAAGCAGCTTTGAATCTTCTCTGACCTTCGGCTGTGATTGTTCTGTTAAGTGCCATGTGAGAGGCGGAACGGGTCACAAGATGTGACCTCACTCATGAGTCCGTGATTGATTCTGATTTCGACAACCTGCCATGTGATACGCACCGGACGGTGCGGACGGTCAGTGCAGGACACACTCCAGGTAATTAACCCTCTTGCAAGCGAGCAAAAAAAAAAAGACTGGAGATGTTGTGACGTGACAGAGGTCACGAGGCTGAAGAGCCTCTAGCCATCCTAACCATCACAGGCCTTGCGGTTCATCCGAACACCGAGGAGTGTATCGAGGCTCGCCGCTACACAAAGGCAGATGCCACTTTTGCTCTTCTTTCCCAGTGAAGCGCTAACACTCGCTGTCCTTGAGCTCGTCCTGCCCAGAGAGCGACCACTTCCTGTCCGGCTCCTGCGGGACTTCCTACAGTAGGCTACAGGAAGTGACCTTGTTTCCTGCTCGAGACCTGGTTCGTTCAAAGCTTTGGAGGGAAATTGTTTTAAAAAAAATAAAAATAAATAATTAACAAGAGAAGTAGAACATAAAACTGGTGTGTGGTTGAGGCATGCGGTTTGCGCAATCTTTCTATTTTTACTCCAACTCAATGGGACTTCTCTTAGCGTTAGCGTGACTTCGCAGTGTTTCTTATCTAGACGGCTAATCAATGGAACAAAAATGTAGACGAGGGATTTGTTACTAGCGAGATGCAAGAAATGAATGCTGTGAGAGGCGTTTGTTTAGGTTCTCATGGAAATTAGATTGCATGGTTTGTGTGTGTGCACATGTCCGCGCACGTGTTCATGTGTTGTTAACCAGTATGTAAATGAGCGGCTGAACATTACACAATATCATGTACATATCTGTAAGAGGCCACAATCTCAACACTCTGCTCTGATTAGGCATGGCGGGGAGGGAGGGAGAGAGAGAGAGAGAGAGAGAGAGAGAGAGAATCCCGATGCTCTCAGTACAGCTTGGTACCCATTAAAAGGCTGAGTGTGTGGGCGAGAGACCGGAATCCAGACTGCCAGTTTAACGCCCACTTGTTTTCATGTTTTGCTTTCGTGCAGCTTTGTTAATTACTGCACGGAGTGTTTACTAGTTTAAACAGTCTGCATTATTTCAATGTAAACTATTAAATTATATAGGGAAGCAGGTCTTTTATTAAATTACATCATCATATTGAAAATTCATCCTGTTTTGTTGCCCTATAACATCCTTTTTGTCTATCAAATGATGTTGGGTGTCTAAACACACAGAAAATAGACTTTTACATTTTATTAAACTTTTTAAACTTTTACGTTTAACGAGTAATTAACTGTAGTGTGTTCCTTAGAACATTAGTTTTCTCGCAGAATTTAAACCATACAAACTAACTTCAAATACAAGAGTTTAACATTTAACTTCAAATTAAATTAAAAGCAAAAAAGCTGAAAACGTGTAAATAGTTCAGAGAGCGTCTGTAGGATTATAAAGAAACAGTGACGTTTTACCGTCTCAAACATCTTAAAAATCAACTCGACAGTGAGCACGTGGGTTGAATCATTGTTTATTGTGGGAATTTCGTAACCATCGTTGCAATATCCACTAAAATACGAGATTCAGACTGGTTACAAGCCGCTGATGAATTTACTATAAAGGCGTGATGATTGTTGATGTGTTGCAGTTTTCTGTGTGAAGGGAGTCTCCTGTGTGAAACACCGTGTTCGATCTACCGAGAGCGTGCAAACTCACTCCTTTGTTGATTTTAAAACGGGTTTATTGTTTAAGTTTAAATGAAGCATCGTCCGAGTTTGTGCAATTTCAGCGTGGGTGTGGCGGGGGGGTGGGCGTTTTTACACTTAAGGCGGGCTCTCACTCACCCGCACCAGCGTGGGCGTCATGCAGGAGCAGACCGTCCGCACGTGCTTCAAACACTTCTCGTGGGACATGAAGTTACAGACTGCAGAGAGAAACAGAGGCAGAGTGAAAGAGAGTGTTAGTTTTCACATCTTCATACGCACATTAGCGCTGTGTTAACCGTCAGCAGGACACACACATACAGCATGAGTCGCACTCGAGTGTGAGAACAAAGGCTGATGTCAGAAATACAGGAAGTACACCCTGTGGTTGTTCTTGTGAGGGGCCAAAAGAAAAGAAAAAAAAACAATGTTTCTTCGCAGCTTTTTAAAGATAGACACTGATGCTGCTTAGGAACACATTTCTGTATCCTTTATATATCTCTCAGCGCTATTAGAAGGAATCATTTAATTAAAGCTACAACTTGAAGAAGTTGAATTAAATACGTACAAACTCTCCAGACTAGAAGTCAGTTTTCTGAACTGTTTATGTGCTCCGAATTATGCAGAAAAACAACTTTTGTCAATTCTACATAATTTTCCATTATTTGGCTTATAAGAAATGAAAAAAAAAAATGCTTATTGCATTGGGGTTTCTTCAGGTACTCAGTACGAGGATATGCAGATTAGGCTAACTGGCATTCCCAAATTGCCCGTAGCGTGTGCGTGTGTGTGTGTGTGTGTGTGTCCTGCGATGGATTGCCACCCTGTCCCAGGTGTAATCTGCCACGTGCCCAAAGTCTCCTGGGATACCCTCCGCCCACAACCCAGTATACAGGATAAAGCAATACAGAAGGTGAATAAATTAATTAATGAATAAATTAATGAAAATTATTATTATTATTAATAATAATGATAACATTTTCATCCAGAACATGTTCGGGTCAGACTTTATGTATATATATATAGCTGATCATTTCTCTAAAAATCAACATCCCATAAACAAAGTCATCCAATGCTCATATACAGCCAACAACAACTAATTGTCCTTTTAATTAAAAGTGCATTAGGTAAGATTTTTCCCCGTCATGATTAAATCTCAAACAAGTTTTATAAACCACTTTATTAACCCCAAATATGTCAATCTAAACAAAAACACACCGGAAGGTTGGTTTCAATGCAAGTTTTCTACTCAAGCCAGCCCCTTTAAAGGAGCAATAAACAAAAATGCTTATTGGCCCTTTAAAGCTGTGATTTCTCGAGGAAAAATATAAAACAACAATACTACTATCTCGCCATCGTAGTTACTGTATATTAACATGGCTGTAAGACTTACAATTCAGGGTTTTTTTTGTCAAAATTGCGCTCGGGATCCGAGATGGCCGCCTCGATAACGTCCAAACAGAGATAAGAGTTTATCATACGACGTCCTAAACCGCATCAGCGAGTCGGAGAGAACTGGATGTGGTTAGGGGGCGATATTTTTAGAACAGGTGAGATACGTAGACTTTGCTCGGTTTGTAAAACCAAATGTTTTCACAAGCATAGAACAAATGGAAAATTGCCCATGCTTGTGTGTGTGTGCGTGTGTGTGTGTGTGTGTGTGTGTGTGTGTGTGTGTGTGTGTATGCAGGGTGTTTGAATCGGTAAAACTTTCCACACGCATTATTTATTTCCTGACCTGCATGTTTATTGTTTTGTGCGGTTGTGAGAAGTGAGTTTGTTTACGCTCTTTTTTTTTTTTTTTTGATGAGGTCATGTTTTCTCTAGAAAACGATTCAGGATCAGTTCCACGTTCAGCTTGTGGCCAAAGCCATGAGGAATCGAAATGATGAGCTGATGAGACTGCACGAGTGGCATGATGCTGATGATGTTGTGTTATAGCTCGAAGGGGGGGGAAGCAACAGCAACAATATGCCGGGGAAACTTTTCAGGCACTTTTGGCAAGGCCAGGATGAAAGTACTAACCGCCCACACAGCCCACACCATACACACACACACACACACACACACACACACACAAGCTAGTCCGCTGACGCAGTCTCAGGTTTTGTATCCTCCTCAGAGACAGGAAGTGGGCTCTCTGGCTTGAGCGGTTCTCAGTAACAGAATGTGCACGAGAACTGTTACCGACACGCAGAAAAACACACACACCAGGTTTTGTTAACCCTGAATGCGTTGAAAGCACCCATGTGCTCATTGATGTTTTCAATCACTGATTTGTAAAAACAAATATATTGAGAGATTATTTGTACATTATGCCAAAACAAACAAGCAAACAAAAAGTAGAATCTAGCATCCCTTGTTTTACAGTATATCTTTGGGAGGAACCCATAAAATGTCTATGTGGCAACGTAGCAACCTCAAGCGCTTTCTTCCATAACAAATTTTCCTAAGGAACGCTAAGCTGAACGAATTCCAGCACGAGTCCTAACCACCGCTTTATCAGATACTCTTCGTTCATCTTGACACATGATGGTGAAGGTGAGGGTTTTTCGGTGGCCGTCTCGCCAGCATGTCTGTCTTTGTGGTAAAAGCATGCGACGTTATCGGAGCCTCCTTTGCCTTTGGAAAGAGGGTAGAATTACGCAACACGTTCGATCTCGGGATGCGATCCGTCCTGAGCAGGCTGCGATAACGAACATGTGCTGGGAAAATCATCGGAACCTGCTGACGCTGTGACTGTTTAACGATGGAGCTAACACTATAATTCCATCAATCTGAACTCTAAGCCTTAAAGAAAGAAAAAAGTAGCCTCTATTTAAATAAAAGGAAGGTTTTGTCTGTACATCAGTCCGAACTCAGACATCTTTACATTTAATACATCAGAGAACCCGAAAATAGTCCCAGAACTCTTTTTTTTTTCTGTCTGAAGGTCTGACAGAATTTAATGAAACCTGAACCTGAGTACTGCGCTTGCGTCAAACTGTGGACGCGTCTAAAATTGACCGCTGTACAGAATTGAATGACACTTTTGAAGTATTTAGATGTCTATCTTTCTGAAGTTTAACCTGCACCATAAGTGAAATCAAGAAGTTGAGCAAAAGCGATGTTATGAACAGTTATGTGCCGAATTTAATAATCAACTTTCAAAAAAGCTACTAATAATCTCTTTGCTCAATGTAAACAAACACCTGCACCAATAGATATTAATTAGAAAAGCTGAACTGAATATTTTTTACTGGGATTAGTTCATATTTTCACCGCTGAAATAACAGCGCTGAAGTGGTACAAGTGAATTCTAACGTGCTGGAGTCGTTTTAAGACAAGTCTTTTAAGACTTCAGACTTATCTTTATCCGATCCATCCGACCTATTAGTTCTTCCTCATATCCACGGACGTTCCTCACGATCCTGTCTACACCCCCTTCTCTCTGTCCAGCCTTTCCATTTCTATCTGTTGCCATGTCAACCTTGAAGAGTTCATTACGACTTTTGAAACGGCTCTGCCTGGCAACACCGCTGCTGTCAATCACGAGCCAAACCCCCGCCCACTCCGGCAGCCCCAATGACTGCAGGTCCATTTATCCCTTCTGAGGAAATACTAATACATGAGCATTTCTGACACAGTCCTTTGTGAATCGCCTTTCTGCTTCGTGACACTCAACATCTGATTAGCGTCCTGAGAGCAGGATCATGACCTCGAGATGATCACGAGGGACGAGAAAAAGAAAGAAGGAAATCGAGTCATCAGAGCAGCCAGCGTGTACTGACAGGTCATAACGATTAAGTGAAGGCAGGGATTATTCTTCTACGTTCAAAAGAGAACATCAAACTAATCAAAAACTTTCCTTGAAAGTCCAGAAATCCACAATCCTGAGGTAAAACTTTTGAGTGGATGTTTGGTCGAGGATTTCAAAGTTCATAAAACTCCCAACAATTATTACGAAACACAAACCCTAAAATTCACTTTTAAAGTGCATGTCTGTCTGTGCTGAGATTAAGCAAGCTGTAAATATAAATCATGATATCTGCATGGTTTTGATTATCTCCTAAAACCTTTGACACTACGGAAAACTTTCCATTTTCCAGGAAAGCGTTAACCTCTTACAGAGCGAGCGTTTTCTGCTCGATAATCGCTCCTGGCTGTTCCGTCGTCCTCGCCGCGTTTCCGCTGGAAAGCTATTTTTAAACCTGCTGTTTAAATCTGGTTTATGACTTTTATCTGATTGCGGTGATTTTCCCAGTAAACCCAGACATATGGAACAGGATTAGACCGAATGAGAATGAGCGTAGGCTGGTGGCTCTGCACAGACCTACACACAAATACCATCAATCTGTTATCAGATTGTAGCATCAGTGCTTAGAGCAATTGCCCAAGTCTGAAAGATTAGTGACGGCTAACCTTCCACTCTCTGTCTCTCTCTGTCTCTCTCTGTCTCTCAGCTCCATCAATTAAGTACACACTTCAATATGGAAGCCCAGACATCTTCGGCCAATTAAGGATTCCTGAAATCGAGCGCCATCAATCTCGCTTCTTTCCCAGGGGCAGCTATTCGATACATGCTCTGTACTTCACAGAAGTCGATGAGAGTGAGAGAGAGATGGACATGGACAAAGGGAGACCTGTGCATCAGATAAATACAGACAGGTGGAGGAGAATCAGACCAGGAGAACCAAAAGATAAATAAATATAAAAATAAAAAATAAAAAAAGAGAAAGCGTTTCTCACTCTCCTGCAACTAACAACTAACTACCTCGATGGTTGATTAATCTGCTGATTATTTGTATGAATAATCGATTATTCGATTATTTAAGTCACAGAATTACTCAGTGGTACTTGTTTAGCTCTTGGCTTTTAAATTTAGCTCGGGTTTGTTTTATGCATGTGCTACCTAACGAGTCAGGTAAAGCGGGAAACGATGCACACGGGAAATGAGGAGACTGCGACTAATTAGCATCCGCGTGCTGCTGTGAACCGGAAAACAATAAAGCGGAGAACCGCGGGTGTGTGTGCTTGTTGTGAAATTCATTTTAAAAATATATTCGCTGAGGAGAACTAGAAGCAACACAGACACTAAATGAGCAATATTCCTCTCAGGTGTGCTTCCCGCCTTACATGACTTTCGCTCGCGTCACAGAGCGGCACTTGACCACGTCCCCACCACTACACAAGCTCTTTCCTCCTGCTTCTAACAGGTGTTTTTGGTCCAGATTGTGTCCATCATGGTATAGTTCACTTCAGTAGGTGATAGTGGGGAAAGTCCAAAACACGCGCGATGACCTCGCCGATTAATCGAGTCCCTGGTCGATTTTAGTCGATTATTCGCTGCAAACCTACTGTGCCTATTGTTTTTGTTTCTTTTTCGCTGTGCAGTTCACTGTGCTTTCTTGCTCTGCACTGAACACAAAAGCTGGCATATGTGCACATGTTTGTGTGTGCTCCTTCCCCTTGCATCAAACATCTTGCATCTGATGGAGGAGGAGAACATTCTAGATTTTTTTTTTTTTTTTTTGTATTATTATTGCACGTGAAATTGTTATTACGCTTACCTTCGCAGACGTAGCCCACGAGCCCCCAGATGAAATCGCTGCAGTGATGGCAGAAAGTCGGCTTGGTCAGGGTCACCCTGCGGAAAGAGTGACCGGCGGCGCCTGCGTGATGCCTCGCAGACCGGGTAGAGGGCGACTGATGCGGCTTCATCCTCCCAGACCCGGGGCTCTCTCCGCCGTTCTTCTTCCTCCCGCTGCCTGGGCTCGCTTCAGGGCTTTCAGCAGCTGCCTGCTTCACCATCCTCCCGGCGTTGGGGCTTTCTCCAGGCGTTATCCCACCGCTGTCAGCCATTTGTCACGAAATGCAGGAAACACCAATAATACTAACAGTACTAATAAATTAGCCGCGCGCGCGGGTTCGAATTCCCGGTTGTTGTGGCAACCGCTGGAGGTGAATCAGAACCTCAGTCAGTCAGTCAGTTAGCCACAGCTAGCTAGCTAGGTTATTAAACCGCGCCGAATCATCCTGACAGAAAGAACAAATTTCCTCAGAATGTCTCAGTTTAGAGAGATAACGTACCGGAGATACACACAGAGTGAATCATTAGGCGAGTGAAGAAACAAAGCGCTCTGACTGAAAAGAAGAAGAAAAGAAAAAAAAAACAAGTAAAACGAGACTTTCTTTCCAACACCCGAGGCGTCAAACAGGCTGTTTATCTCACAGAAAAGGTAACAGTGCTGCTCTGGAGGTATCTTGACTGAGCTTTTCAGTGCAGTGTGGAATCAGCTGAACTGCTCTCCGCCGCCTGTTTACACTCAGCAATGGCAGATGAGATTTTAGTGTGCACGAGCGTGACTTCCGCCCTCTCGCTGGCGCGCGCGCGCACGTGCCCGCCGCGCACATCTGTACCGTATACTGTACACTGTTTACCGACAGTTTGCACAAAATAAATCAAGTCAGTTTTTTTTTCGTTTACTCATTTCATATCGTCCTACCATTTTATATTATAAAATTATAGACCGTTGTCTTCTCTCACCAACAACTCTCATTGTGTTTTTAAATGCATAATATCATCATATCATAATCGTTCACAGTATCAGTTACTAGTGATGTGTCGTTCACAAACGAGTCGACTCTTCGAACCGACTTTTTGAGAGCCGACACATGAATCACTAATACAAACGGCCAAATGACGTCTGTAATCAAAACTTTCTCACTAAAGCACATTTAAATAAGCACAACTGGTTGATGTTGTTTAAATCAGCTGTATATGAGCATCAAATGTGTCTTTATTTATAGAATTTTCATTTTATGGAAATAGTCAGCTATTACTGTTAAAAAAAAAAAATCAGACCCCAAACATGTCTTGGATGAAAATATTATTATTCCTATTTAGTGAAATATTTTCATTTATTCAGTCATCGTCTATCATGTGTACATGTTGTGGGCGGAGCCTATCCCATGAGACTTTGGGCACGAAGTGGGACACACCCTGGACAAGATGCCAATTTATCAAAGGGCCCCACACACACATACACATTACGGGCAATTTGGAAAAGCCAATTAGCCTAATCTGCATGTCTTTGGACTGTAGGAGGAAACCAGAGTACCTGGAGGAAACCCACCAAGCACGGGGAGAACATGTCAACTCCTGCACACAGTACCCAAGGCGGGACTCAAACCCGGATCCTGGACGGTGTGAGGCGACAGTGTTAACCACTAAGCCACAGTGCCACCTTGTGTAAGCAAAACGCTTCAGTTAAAGTAAAAAACACATCTGAGCTGTTTATATGTATATGTAAACAGAAATTATTTCAAATTAAGCTACAAAAAAATATCCAAAATACTCATCTGTCCCTATATGTGTAGAATAAGGAAGAGGAAGAATCTACATAGTTTATAATGCATTCACCCCAGGTTTTATATGAATGGATTCATCCTGTGTGGAATTAAAGTAACATGTGATCAGTGTATTATTTAATACACATGCACTTGGAAGGTCGAAAGATTATGAAAACAGACTACCAGATTTCTTCCACAATATTTTTTTATTGATTTTAAACAGGGACATAACAAAGTAAACATGTAGTGTTTCAATGTACACTTGTACGATCTGTGTTTATAAACCCTTTATAAACCCCTATATTCCCCACCCACCCATCCCTAACTTCAGCTCTACATGTCTAAGAAAGGCTAGACAACAGGAATATTTAAAGAAGGAAAAGAAAGAAAGAAAAACATAAAGCTGGAAGTCTGTTTTTTGTGTGCAAAAAAAAAAGGAGAAAAAAAAACTTACACAGAAGAAAAAACAACCAATCAAATGAAAGGGGCTTAAACTAGAAAATTTATATGACAAAAGCGAAGGAAGGGCCCCCACACTTGTTTAAATTTCAAGTTGGCATTACTGACTGAGTAATGAATCTTCTCCAGGGACAAACAGGACATAATATCTCTGAGCTACTGGGTGTGAGTGGGTGACGTGGCATCTTTCCACCTAAATAAAAGAGAACGCTGGACCAGGAGGTATGCAAAGACAATAATCAACATTTAGCGGGACGCTTATCTTCCTCTCCAGTAATGCCAAAAAGAGCAATCAGGGGGTCTGATTCAAGATTTCAATTCAATATTTATTCAGACAGGGTTTGAAAGACATCCCTCCAGAATTTCATATTGTCCAGGATCTATGAAAAAGAAAAGCCTCTCCACTTTTACATTTCTCACAGCAAGGATCAACATCTGAGTAGAAGCAAGAAAGCTTAACTTTGGAGAAATGAGCCCTGTGTACAGTACAATCTTAAACTGTAATAAAGAGTGGCGGGCACATAAGGAGATTGAATTGTCACGCTTGAGGAGTGAGTTCCAAGTATCATCTGACAGTGCCAGAATCAGGTCCTTTTCCCAAGCAGTTTTAATTTTACTTAAATAGGTATGACTCAAACCCATTAATCCACCATCAATCCTGGATATTAGGCCTTTACACAGCGGGGACACACAGAAGAAATAGTCTATAATATTTACATCAGGGGGTTTTGTAAGAAAAAGCTCTGCCCCAGCTGTAATTTTCATAATAACCAATAATGACAAGCAGTCTGGATTCTTTGATCGAAGTAGGCATGGCGGATCGTAAGACACTAGCAGTTCACTCAGGTTCTGCGGCACCAGACCATTTAATGCTTTATAGGTCAAAAGTAGTATTTTTAAAATGATGCGGAATTTCAATGGGAGCCAAAGCAATGTAAATAAGATAGGGGTGATGGATCTTCTGGTTTCTGGTAACCATATCTTCTGGTTCTGGTGAGGCAGAATAGTTACCATTTAAGTCTACAAACTGATAACAATCAGGCAAATAAGATCTGTGCCAGGAGAGGACAGTTCCCTTAATTCCTACTACCTTTTCTAATCTGTGATGGTGAATACTATGATCAATGGTGTCAAAAGCTGCACTAAGGTCAAGTAACACAAGCAAAGAGACGCAAACCTGATCAGAGGCCAATAGGAGGTCATTTATTACTTTAATAAAGTGCGTGTGATGAGGCCTAATTCCTGACTGATACAGTTTGTGGATGCTATTCATATGTAGATGTAGCAGCTGCGCTTCTATATTGTCCAGGATCTTGGAATCTTGGAGATAAAGAGAAGGTGGTGGGTGGGGATGGGGGGGGGGGGGGGGGGGTCGATATTGTCCCATAATTGGACAGCTGACGAAGGCAAGGTCAGGTTTCTTAATTAGATGTTAAATAAATGCTTAATTAAAAATTATTTTGAAAGTGAAAAATTAATTGTCATCTATCAAAATATTAGGCTAAATATGATTAATAATATTTTGCCTTTTTATTGAACTCATACTTATGCTTTGTCATTGCTCTATTGCTTCCCACAAACACATTAGGTCAAAAAATTAATTGAGTTGGGACCAGACAATTAGGATAATACCTACAGTCAGGACCATGAGATACGTTCTTTGGCATTTGGCCTCTCTACACAAAAACATAGAATATGAAATAAAAGTCAAGACTTTTAGCTTTAATTTAAGGGGTTTTGCCAAAACTGTGAGATTAAACATTCAGGAATTATAGACATTTTGATACACATGCCAGTTTTGGGGTCTCATAAATAATGTAAGGAAAATTTGCTCTAATTTCCCATTTCTTTACCTTGGGTATTTTCTTAGCACCTTGTTGTGAAGCGTCACTTTGACAATGACACGGCAATCGCATCCAAGTGTGTCCATCACTTGGATATACTGTGAATGGGTTATTCTTTACCATGAACAGAATTCTGCAGTCATTTACTTCTCTGTGGTATTCCAGGCATTGCGCTGATTCTAGTTGAGGATACCAGATAATACCAGATCACTAAAACAGACGAACTAAATAACATCGGGACTGAACTGATTAACACACAGATGCCCAATCACACTGATTTACAACCACCTTAATTTGTTCATACCCACCTATCTGAACTGCTCTTTGCAATATTTGCACAATATTTTATTTCACTTTGCGGTTTTGCACACTATATTTTTGAACACAATGTAAATTGTTTACTTGCTGCTCTCTCCACTACCTCAACCCATACCTTATCACTAAAAAGGTATTTCTTAACTGTAACGTGTTACGTTGTTGTGTTGTCATGTAGCTCTTCGTTTGCACATTTGCACGTGCACTTTGTTGTCTGTTGTCTTTGTTGTCTCTTTTTTGTATAAGAAATTGATAGTTTTTTAGGTTAACTTAAAAATGTAAAAATCTGCGTTGTGTTGTTAATTTATGTCGTTGCATGTATGTAGCACCTTGGTCCTGGAGGAACGTTGTTTCGTTTCACTGTGTACTGAACTGTATATGGTTGAAATGACAATAAAAGCCTACTTGACTTGACTTGACTTGACTTGACCTCCTTAACTTGCAAACACACACCTCATGTTGAGAGTTCAAGTAATTAGATAATAAATGCAAATGTAACATTCAGAACCACCTTCGGGACTTTTATCTACTTGAACAGTCACAGAGTAAGGAGGGAACAGGCCACACCCGGCCATGCAACTGCTTGTCAGCCACAAGGTCCATTATTTATGAATACCGCTAAAAATAGGTATGTGTGTATGACAACAGCTGTAATGCCACACTTCTGTCAAACCCTTAGTTCAAAGCTTAAAGTCTTGACGTCCCTGAAATCTTGAGTGTTTCCTTTCAAATTAAATGCGTTGGTGTACAGAGCAAAGCCATATTTAAGTTCTAAAATGTATGTGCCATGTTTATTGGCTAATTCATGGTTATAACCTTCCCTTTATATTAATAATAAGGTTTTTGTATTACAAGCAGAAATCCATTTAAAGCACCTGTATACCAGATTCGTGCAGCTTGTTTGCCATCTAGTGGACAGAGAGGGGTATTACACTTGTCTTGTCTACTGCATCTAATATCCCTCCAACGTAAATTAAAACGATTTAATAATATTATTGTCCCTTTTTTTTTTAAATCACATGCTTAATCACAAACTAATAGAAATGTTTTACTTGCCTAAAAATCAGCCATGAAATGATGTGAAAAAAATGAACTGGAGCTACAGTAAGAAGCTAAAAAGTCGGGAACACAAAAAAATCTTTCTTTATAAATGAAACTGAAATGAAAAAATTATAATTGTTCAACATCATAAGGATAACCAATGAGGATTTTTTTTTTTTTTTAAATGAAGAATTGGTTAAGGTTTGAGGCAGAAATTAACAAAAAAGATTTTACCTCAGACTGGCTCTTATTAGCTTTGTTAGCATGTAAACACTAAGGCAAAAAAAAAAAGTGCTTAATTAATGTTGTGAACTCGCTTTAATGAACAGTAGCAAATATAATGGAACATACACATGGACACACAAATATAAATAATATTAATTTTTATAATAAAAGTACATAGATTAAAAAAAAATAAAAGCCAAGTATAAATACATTTTAACTGCTAAGCAATAAGAACGCTTTGGTTTTCATCACTATATAACAAGACAGCAGTCTGAAGCAAATATAAAAAGTTCAAGGCAATAAAATAATAATGAACTCTAGATTAGAACACCACTTAAATATATATAATATAATAAAGGCACAATATATATAGGAGTCACATCCACAATCAACAATAGTAATGAAAAAAATTAAGATAAAAATAAAAATCAAGACAGAACCCATGAACTCCTGCGCAACGCAAGAGTAGGTGAAAAGCTTAAAAAAAAATAGTAAGAGATAATCACGTTTCCTTTCACTCATCCTTTCATTCTTTTTCTTCAGTATACTAAAAGCCTATTGGTCCGAAGGGGGGGGGGGGGGGGGGGGGGGAGGGGGGGGTGAGTACTCTTTCCTGTCTCTGGTGCCACTTTAACAAGAAATGTTTACTGTTTTTTTTTTTTTTTTTTTTTAATCTATCATGCCATTCACTTCCACTACCTCGACTCATTCTTACAGTATATTGAATTGTGTCATGTTGTCATGTTGCTGCTCGTGTGCACATTTGCACGCACACTTTATCTTTTTGTTGTCTTTTGTATAGTAATTAGAATACTCTCTCACTCTCACTCATCATCTATACCGCTTAATCCTGTATTCAGGGTCACGGGGGGCCTGGAGCCTATCCCAGGAGACTTAGGGCACATGGCAGGGAACACCCTGGACAGGGTGCCAATCCATCGCAGGGCACAGACACACACACACATACAGTACACTCACTCATTCACACACTACAGGCAATTTGGGAACGCCAGTTAGCCTAACCTACATGTCTTTGGACTGTGGGAGGAAACCGGAGTACCCGGAGGAAACCCACCAAGCATGCAAACTCCATGCACACAGAGACGGGAATCGAGCCTGGCCGGGGATCGAACCCGGACCCTGGCGGTGCAAGGCGACAGTGCTAACCACTACATCACCGTGCCGCCGTAATTAGAATAGTTTTTGTTCATTTATAGTGTCAATTTGGTTTGTCTTCGTTAATTGGGTGCCTTATGTTAACTAATTAACTAACTAATTAGTTAGCTAGTTAGTTTATGTTGATTTATGTTGTATGTATCTAGCACCTTGATCCTACTTGACTTGACTTTCTGGACACTGGCGTAGGCATAATTAATATCTTTCAGAGAACAAACCCGATTGTCATGCGTTATTAAGACTGTAAGTCCACACATATTGTAGTGTTAAACCCTGAAATGAAACTCAAATGAATGTACACAAAATAGCTAAAATACTCATCTGTGTATGGAGGAGGAAGAGAAGAATATACAGTAGTTCATAATGGATCACACTATCACTGTATGTCATACACATTTCTTTGACTTTTTTTTTCTCCAGATAGCGGCTTCCTAAAATTTATTTCATGAATCACTATTAAAAAGATCAGATATTTGAATCCATCTATCCAGATATTAAACTTATTACTTAAATGTGCACAGTAATATTTTGCTTCTTTATTGCACCCATACTCATGCCCTTTTCCTGTATTATTGCTTTCCACAGAACACATTAGTTTCTAAAAAATGAATTAAGTTGTTAAGCTTTGAATGTGAACAGTCAAATAGGATAATACCTACAAGTCAGGTCCATAAAATTTGGAACAAAGATATGTTTTGTTTTGTTTTGATTTGATTTCTGGCACTTGTACACCACAACATTGAATTTTAAATGAAGATCAAGACATTTACCTTTAATTCGAGAGGCTTTGCCAAAAATTGTGGGATTAACCATACAGGAATTATATAATTAATTTAAATAATGGGACAAATAAAAATAATTAAAAACATAAGAAATGTCTTTAATACGTGAATGAAAATTCCTCACTAATGACTACATTAAGTTTGTCCAAAACATGGACGTGACAAAATGTTGAATTTTCTCCCTGAAGATGCGTAGCCTGGCCTTTACTGCAGCTGCTTGTTTGTGAGTCTTTCTGCCTTCAGTCTCATCTTCAGTAAGTGAAAAGAAGGCTCTATTAGATCAGGCAGATGACTTGGCTAGTAAAGAATATCCCATTTCTTTGCCTTGGGTAGCTTTCACTGTCTGTTTTGGGTCAATATCCATCTGCAGTGTGAAGCGGTTGCAACATTTGGCTGAATCTGAGCACAGCGCATAGCACTATACACTTCTGCTACTTTTATCAGCAGCTAGGTTGTCAAAAAACACCAGTGACTTGGTTCCACTGGCAGCATTGCACGTTCATGCTATAGCACTACCTCTGTCATGTTTAGCAATTGATTGTTTTATGCTTTGGATCCTGAGCTGTTGCTATTCATTAGCTGTTGTTTTCCCTTTTCGTTATTCTAGTACAAGTCCAAAGAATCTGGCCTTTCTCTTGTTAAGCATGGTTTGCACCTTGTCATAAAGTGTGTGTATTTACTTCATAAAGGTCTCATTTGCCTGTACACTTTGACAGTGACATGGCGATCTCTTCAAGAGTGTCCTTGACTTGGCTGTATACTGTGAATGGGTTCTTCTTTACCATGGACAGAATTTTGTAGCCATTTCCTTTAGTTATCTTCTGTGGTCTTTCAGGCTGTGGGCTGTTGTTGAACTTACCAGATAATTCCTTGTATTGGCTACTCCCAATCTCTTTTGTTATCTATTTCTTTTAGCCTAGTCATGGCCTCCTTAACTTGTACACACGCCTCATATTGAGAGTTTGAGTGATCAGATAATAAATGCAAATGTAACATTCAGAACCCCCTCCAGGCCTTTTATCTACTTGAACAGTCATGGAGTAAGGAGGGAACAGGCCACACCCGGCCATGCAACTGCTTGTTAGCCATTTTCCCATTATTTATGAATCCCTAAAATGGGCACGTGTGTATGGAAATGGCTGTAATACCACACTTTTGTCAAACCTCTTGTTTAAAGCTGAAAGTATTGACTTTGCTTACAACTTGGGTGATTCATTTTAAATTCATTGCGGTGGTGTACAGAGGCCAAATGCCAAAACCGTATCTTGGTTCCAAAATATATGAGAGATATAGATATATAATGGATCTAATTTTTGGTTAGTTAATGGCTTTAACATTTCTTTAATATTAGCAACTTTGTTTTTATTCTTTCTCTCTACTGCAATAAGGTTTTTGTATCACAAACAGAATTTTTTAAAAACCACATCTGTATGCCAGATTCATGCAGCTTGTCTACCATCTGGTGGATAGAGAAGGTAATTACACATATATGCTCTATTCGATCTAATATCTTTGACAAGTAAATGAAAAGATTTAATATTATTATTATTTATCACGTTTAAATATTAAAATAAGTAAAAAAAATAAATAAAAAATTCACTTGCCCTAAAAAAAAACTAAGCTAAATCAGTCACGTAACGTTAGATTCTTTAATTGTGAACTGGAGCCAAGACGCTAACAAGCTTTCAAAGTTGATCAACCAAAAATCTTTCTTCGTAAATACACTCATAATTATTCATGATCATAAACATAACCAATGAAGATAAAAGTTTAAGGCAGAAATTAACAAAAGAGATTTTACCTCAGACTGGCTCTTATTAGCTATGTTAGCATGTGAACACGTAAGGCAAAAATTGTGCTTTCGCAATGCTAGAACATGGGCAGGCGGCAATAATAATGGCACATACGCATACAAGCGAATGTAATTAAATGTTTTATTATAAAAGTACATCAATAAAAACCCATTTAAAAGCCAAGTATAAATACATTTTAACTGCTAAGCAATAAGAACGCTTTGGTTTTCATCACTATATAACAAGACAGCAGTCTGGAGCAAATATGATGAGATAATGAGAACACCACTTACAAAAATAATAAAGTCACATCATATATCTATCCAGATATCCAGAGCAGTAAAGTTAAACTAATTTTCAGGAACTTGTACCTGAACATAAGATAAATTGTAGCACAGGTGTTTGCGTACAGCTATTTTTGGTTTCTGTAATATGATCATACTAACATGTATTGTAAGTACATGAGGGGAAAACTCTCTGGTAAACATTTCTCTAGTTTCTTTAAAACCTTACAGTGTAAAGAGCATCACACACTGGCTCTGCATAGATCACATTAAATAAGCAGGTGAATCCAAAGAAGATCTGCGGAAATGTGTTGACTGGATGGCGAATCCGAATCCGAGTCGTCTGCGAGTCTGATTTATGACCTGATCCAAGTCAGCTTAATGGAGGTGACCGTTATGCCGATCTGCTGGAGTAAACAGGGAGTCGTCTTGGGAACATAGTTTGCAGCAGACTGTAAACTGGAGATGATTAACACTGCTGTCTCACAGCTCAGGGCTTCGTCTCCTTGTGTCAGTCTGGGTTTCTTTGGTTTCCTCCGAGTTTCCAGAAACGGGTGAACCCGCGACACTGCACTCCAGTCTTTCCTGGGTCATGTCCCGGATCCACTGCAATCCCACCCGGGATGAAGCGCTAACTAATGATTAATGAATCAAAGCATATGGAATGCTATAAGCCTTTCTTACTGTATGTGCGAGTTACAGGCAAACTTTCAACAACAAAAATGTCTTGGGTGTACTGTACTTTAAAACATTGCGTTTGAAGATAATTGTGAGGCTTTCCTTGTTAGATTTGGAAGTCTGGTACCATGGCAGCTTATGAAATTCTTGAAAATAATAGAAACACACTCATTTCTAATTGTAGCACCACAATCAACAACAACAAAAAAAATCAAGACAGTACCCATAAACTCCTGTGCAATGCAAGAGTAGATGAAAAGCTTAGATAAAATGGTAAGAGATCATTTAAACACACACCGCTGCTGTAATTTCTTTCTTGCAAAGCGTCCTTTCATTGTTTTTCTCCAGTTTAATAAAAGCCTATTGGTCCGAAGGCTACAAAACAAAACAAAAAAAAAAGGCCAAGATTTAAACAAAATGCAGAACTTTGGGATGAACCTGACTACATGAAGCAGGCGGAGCTAAATGGAGTGCAGCGTTTCCTGAGGAACATAAGAAACATTAACAATAAAGTATCAACCCTGAATAATTAAAGTCCCGCTAATCGCTAGTAATACCACACAAAAACGTTTCATGTTTGTATATAGCTAGTTGTACACTTTTTCTGGACATTGACGTAGGTGTATTTATTATCTGTCATGATTGTCATGGATTATGTCTTAATAAAAGAAACCATATGGAGTTGTAAAAAAAAAAAAAAGAAAGATTTAAATTAAAATCAAGTGAAATTATTTAACCAAGTGCGTCTCGCCATCACAACACCCCAAGCGCTGCCTAGGCAGGCAATGGTCCTGCGTGTGGGCGTGGCTCGACAGCAGCAAATTGCAGAGGCCAAAGGCGAGTCCCGGATCCGAGAGGCTTTGATGACTGCGAGTTCATAGCTCAAGGTTGGGGACTTTGGCTCCAGACGGAGGTGAGCGAGTCAGTCACGGTGAGGCTCAACTACTGGAAAGATGTCTCGACACCGCTATCACACACGCCTATGTCGTCTGACGGAGATAATTTTAGACCCTGCAGGCCTGCAGAGACACCACCGTCTACAGGGGCGGAGAGAAATGAAAAGAGAAAGGAGTTAAAGGAATAAAATATCAGCAACTAATAATCTAAAGTCAGAATTAAAACAGAACAATGAAAAACATGCTGCGATAAAAAAAAAAAAAAATCAGGTAACAACAGTAACACTACGACTTCATTACGGGTACCAGTAAACTCTGGAGTGATGCGTCAACCAAAATAGCTTAACAAATGAGCAAGGTACACGATATGACTTGCTGGACAAAACACGGTTCGGGAAAATTTAAAACTTTATTACAAAAGCACAAACACGCCTCATAGTGAGTCAAAGATTTTTCACTTTCCTTATAAACCAAAGATTAAAAAAAAAAACAAGGTGAGAGAATTCCCCTGTTTTCCTCTCGAGCACCGTCACTCCATCAAAACCAGAACCTTGCTCTATGTGTCACTTTGTTTCTCGTACACAAACGGGATCTCAGTTCTGCTTTAGCGTGAGGGGAACTCCCCCTTCCCTACTGGGTTACCACTACAATATTTCATCACACACACTCACACACACACACGATGACCATATAGAAACTACAGTGAGAGCGAGTGCTGCCGCTGCCCCTTGTTTAGGGAAACCCCGAATGTGACACATGCTACTAAGTGAAGGGTTTCAACCAAGGTGAAGGCATTACTTCTGAAACAGGAAGTGTATGACATCATCTGGGAGTGTATGTATGTGTGGCACAGGGTGTGTCGTGGCGTGACGGTTACTAATCTAGTACGGTTGACTGAGAGAGTGTGTTTGTTCTTGTATGCGTGTTTGGCGAAAAGGCCTACCTGTGGTCAGATGTCCGTCGTGTGTGTCATCGTTTTCCTCGGACGCCATGCGCTCTTGCAGGATGCTCACGGCGCCGCTGTTTCCGATACTCTTTAGACCTGCTAAGAGCTCGCACACCGTTCCGCCCGACACCTGCAGATCACACAGCGAGAACAGTGACTATCCAGAATGCAGAGAAGGACCATTGTGTGCATGTGTGTGTGTGTGTGTGAGAAAGGGGTGTGTACCTCGTAACTGTCCAGAAGTGTGCAGGCTGGCCGTGGGCTGAGGCGGAAGGCGTTGGTGAGGATGCCCAATCTGAGTGTATGCGCCAGACTCTCCCAGCCACCCGGAGACTCCTCCAGACATGTGCACAGCGCCTGCTTTGTGTCCGCGCCCAGACTCTGCATGTCTCCTAAACACACATACACACACAAACCGCCCCGCATTTAGTCAACCACATGACTTCTCAATCACACAGACAACACGATTAAATTCTGATTAAATCAGCGTTGTCTGAACAAACTATGCTAGGAGTAAAATATTCTCTAAATACCTTGAGGTGGGATGACGACCGTGCTGGGCTGGTACGGTTTACCTTTCAGGATTTCCCTCACCTTAAAAAAAAATTACATTGGTCGTCATTCAAAGATGCAGTGTCTAATCATTCCTAACTCTATAACAATAATAATAACAACTTTGTGTTCATACAGACAGACATCACAGACGACGGATAATTCAAAATGATGCGATGAATCACAAATTCGTTTCAGATGTCTGGTTACATCTCTTCCATGAGTGGATAACATTTTTCATTAGCAGGTTAAAAGTTATTCCAAACAATCCAAGTTATTCAAGTTGCAATTTATTTTTCAGACAGCAGAGGGCGGTAACTAACTTTGAGGTTTCATCTTCCTGAAACAAGCAAAAAAAAATTTTTTTTTTTTATCAAAGTTCCTTAGTAGTGAAGGGGAAAGCAGGTGGCTGTAGTCATTCTGAGCACAATGTCAGACACAGACTTAGGTAACCGAGTATCGATCTTACCTCAGTGCGTGAAAACACACTCACTAGTGGCATTTGCGGTATTTGTCAGTGTGGTCTGAGTGTGTATTCTGATCAGGGCGTGGCAAGATTTTCTTTTTAATCTCTCTATCGTTCTTTTTTTTCCCCCTGTAAAGGTCAGTCACATCAAACAGGCCGACCAACAAGCATATTTTATGATGGCTTTAGATCTTGACTTTGGCCCCCCAGTCATAATAAATGTGCTTAACCCTGCCCCCTTCCTTTTTTTTTATTTCTTAAATCATGCATTTCTGTAGAATTGCTTCTTGCTTGTAGTATATCTACAGTATATCCACACTCATTCACACATATTTACACATCCATACAATCATTCATTCATCCTTCCATCTATTCATTGGATGCAATTAAAAAGAATCTTAGTTTGTTTCCAGGAAACCGTTTCACTCAGGGAGAAGTCACATGACTGACCTCCGAAGAAGCTGCCATGTCAAGTGGGGTTGTCCCTGGGATGTAGCCCTCGTCCACATCGTCTCGGTCTTCCCTGCAGCACTCCTCTTCTCTGAAGAACAGCGGCTCGAAATTCTCTTTATGAGCATCTGCGCCTGGAATTAACAGACGAAACATCACGACTTTGCAAGACTCAATCACGAGCTTAAACAACAGGATGCACCCACACGCGCGAACACACACGCGCGCGCGTACACACCTGCGGCGATGAGGAGCGCGCTCAGTTTGAGAGAGCCCCGTCCTGCTGCGATGTGAAGCGGCGTGGCCCCGTTATACGTCTGGCTGTCTACTTCAGCATCACCCTGCACACACACACACACACACACACACACACACACACACACACACACACACACACACAGCATTTAAATCATACCATTAAACAAACGTTTTTACCCTCCCTGCCCACACACTACCTTTTTTTTACAAGGGTAGGTTTAATCATGATTTATTACCCGAAATATCAAAAACATAGCGTTAACATCTCATCGATTTCATTATTTATGTTTATAAATAATCTCTCATCCCATTCTGATTATGAACGCACATTAGAGTCTGGATCTTTGACCCAAAAGGTCAAATCTGGTGTCTGGGTCGAATATTGTAGAACAACATGAAAGCTGGTGTTTATTCCAAACTCCTAAACAGTAGCGTATAAACAGTTACCATGTGAGAGGATGTGCATGTGCCGCTCCCCCTGTAATCCACTGTGTATTTTCGATCAGACATGAAAAAGTTCCCCCTTTTGAAAATGACTCAGTTCCTCTTTAAGGTTTCTTCCTGATGTTCTTACAGAGGATTTTTTTTGTGTGTGCTTTACCTCTGGTGGCCTGGACTTTTTAGTATCGATGTACTGTGTGTGAAAACACTGTTAATGACTGCGTGTAAATTTACGATTTGAGATTAAATTTTTTTATAAATAAATTTTAAAAAAATTAAAAAACACGATCAAAGGTGCTCAAACCACAAAGTGAGAACTTTCTTCTCAGACACTAAAATTTAACCTTAACTGCGAATTAACGATTTAGTGGATAATAAGTATGAAATGTTGTTTCCTTATTAACGACATTGTATTCTTTGAAGAATTTACGTGTTATAAGAACTGCGAAAAACTTCAGAATGAGCTACTGCACCAAATATGCCTTGATAAAAATAATTGCACCTTATCGTATCGTACCGTACCGTCATCTGATCATTTTCCCAAATAAAAGGAAAAGTGTTCAATCCCTCACTTATATTCAGTCACGCTATTTTTCATAGCTGGTCAATGTATGCAAACGAAGATGGTATAAACAAATAAGGAAGCTTTGTTTCCGTCGATCGGACCTGGGAGAGTTTGTAACAGCTTTGTTGTGTATACACATGTACACAGTTACACACGCGCACCTCTAGCAGGAGGCATCCGGCGAGCGACACGTTGTCAAGCTCAGTAGCGAGGTGAAGCGGCGTTCGACCGCAGGTACGCTCCTGAACCTCCACGTTAGCCCCGGCCTCCAGAAGAGCCCTCACGCTGCTCAGGCTGTTAGCCAAGATGGCTACATGTAGAGGACACAGACCTGCATGTGCAAAAGTCTCATCAGTAAATGTAGAAAAAACAACAACGTTTTTTTTCCCCCCTCAGTGTGTGTGTGTGTGTGTGTGTGTGTGTGTGTGTGTGTGTGTGTGTTTGTGTACCTGCTGTGTTGTGCGTGCTGCTTAACTCCAGCGCCGCTTGATGTTTCAGGAGCACCTGAATCATCTCTCCGTCCTTCTGCTGGGCGGCCAAGTGGAGTGCCGTGTTGCCATGGCGATCAGTCAGAGCGAGGTCACTTCCTGCCGCCATTAACGCCTGGGCCGCTTCCTTCTGTTCAGTCAATACAGCCAGGTGCAGCGGAGTCTGGGATAAAAGCGCGCACACAAACATACACTTCATTGTTACTACTGCGGGATGAGAGATTTTAACCTTAATGTGTGTGTGCGCGCGCGCGCGCATAAGGTACCTGATACAGATCATTCCTCATGTTCACCACGTCCTCTCCGGGGATCGCTGCTATCACCTCTGCTAGGTTCTTCACTGCATCCGTCTGACTGTGGATCACGCTCAGGTGCAGCCCCCTGAATGTAAACACACACACACACACACACACACACACACAAATAAATATACAAACTACACAAAGATTACAGCTGAATAATTATTACATTTGACAGACTAATTACTAATGTGTGTGCGTGTGTGTGTGTATATATGAGACATGAGATACACACGTGTCTCCGTTTTCGTCCTGCGCAGCCATCAGAGGGCGTTGTGGAGCCAGCAGCCTGCGAATGTCACCGCTTACGGCAAAGTCGAACAAAGCACTGGCGTGCCTATGCGCTAGCTCGGCTAATCGTGGCTCAAACACATAGTCTGAACAGAAAACAAAAAACACACACAAGTTCATTCCCACAGACTTGTCTGACGTGTGCGATGTGTGTGTGTGTGATGTGTTCTTTAGACTCACCTGCGTTGCCTGAGTCACACACTCCAGACTTGTCCAGGTCCTCGCTCTCTTCGCTCCTCCCGTCGGACTCCAGGAATTCAGGCCGGACACACACTCCTCCGGTCCCCGGATCGTCGTCCAGATCGTTGTCGCTCTCTTCGTCTGTGTCCTCCACCGGACCGTGATTGCCTGTTGAGGATGTCAGAGGGAAGGGTCTAAGCTTGTGAGGTAATAGTTAGAACTTTTAAATCGCTGGGCGTGGGCGGGGTTTCCGTAAACAAATATGATGAACAACAAAAACAATAATAATCATAATGATACTCGAATCATGTCGATTAATATTTCATCTCGCCTCAACTCACAGTGCTTAACGCCGCTTCCTCCTCCGCCCATGGACGGCGGGAAGCCATAGCCGGAGTTGAAGTTGTTATAATAGCCCTGGAAATAATGACCTACACAGAATATTCACGCAAAAATAGAAATATTTAAGTTTTTTTCTTTTCTTTTTTTTTTATTCACAAAATTTTTTTTCACACTCATTTTAAACCTGCGCACCTCCACCCGTCCCTCCTCCAGCACTCCCTCCAGTGTGGCCGCCCCCTGATGTAGACCCGCCTCCTGGTCCTCTATACATGCCCCCTACTCCACTCCCGCCGTAATCCGGGAAATTGGGCAGCGTCTTTTGTCTCTTCCTCTGCACTTCTTCCTTATCTGAGGGTTGCAAACAAAAACAAAAAAAAGTCTAATTATGTGGATTTTACTGGTATATGATATATGAATTATTTGCACTTTATACAGTATATTGAGAAGAATGAATAGAGAGATAACGGACAGCGATGGCACACAACTGATGTGAGGAGGAAGTGAGAGATACTGAAAAAGACAGAAACGGAAAATGAAAGACGAGTGAGAGAGAGAGAAATCCAGAGCGAGAAAAAAAAAAAAAAAAACGTTTAATTTCTACTATGCATGAAAAAGCGGAGACGCAAGAAATCATTCATGATTTGACCCACAAAATCATAGCAAGTTAATATATACTGAACATACGCATGTACAGTATCTATATATATATATATACATACACACACAAATAAATAAATAAATAAAACCTAATTGCTTGTTAATCGTGCGTTGGCGCTCTACTTCAAAGCGGTTTTTCACGCGAAGGTGCAGAAGGACAAAATTTCCACTTGTGGTTTTTAGATATTTGAAATAAAAACAAAAAAAAACAAAAAAAAAAACACCAGATCGTAGGAGGAGTTCTTCCTTCCATCTGTGCTAATGTTTGTTTTAGTTTTAGAGCGCATCCTAACGTGTGTTTATCTGTTGTACCTATAATCTTATCTTTAAGACTTAAAAGGTTTAAGACTGTACAATCGAACTGCTCTGAATAAACGGTCGTCGTGCAGGGTTGCGGCGTTTATCCCTCAGAGCAGCGCCAACAGGACGTCGAACGCTAGGCGGGTCGCGGTGACTTCTGTTCTGTTCAGTTCGACGGAAAAACTGAGCGTTCGTGATCTGTGGGTGAAAGGTGACGAGTGGGTAACAGGTGAAGAAGCGCTTCCGTACCTATGATCTGTGGGTGATAAGTGAAGGGTTTGGGCTCGCTCGTCTCACTGTCTGACTTCCTCTTGAGCTGCACGAACACCGAGATGGGCTTCTGGAGGTTCTGGTCGCGGTACTTCGGCGTCTTGAAGACGATGGCGAACTGGACGGGAGAAGAGTTTGTGTTATTTGTTACGAATTAATGAGTAGATGAAGCACCGCTGGGATTTAAAACATTTAATCATTCCGATCCGAGACGGTGAACTTTTCACATCAGCGCCTCTTTAGTGTGCGGCATGTGACTCACCTGTCTGTGCACGTCGGTGGGAGAGAAATCCCCGAATGCCTCCCAGGCGATTCCCGTCTCGTCATCTTCATAAAAGCGCACCTGGATGTCATCTGGCAACAACAACAACAACAACAACATCATCAACAACATGACATCAGAGCTGAGCCGGCTCATCAGGAACAGGGCATCACTTCCTTGTACAGCTGATTACACACACAAGTACGCACATGCTAATTTAGGGATCGTTCTAATTTATTTCCTGCACGGCAAAAAAACAAACAAACAAAAAAAAAAGGGGCGTGAGCGATGTGTGCTTCGATTTTATATGAAGTTTTGTTTGCTCGTTTACTAGCGGCCGTGCACACAAAAAGAAGAAGCAGACGCGGTGCCAAATATAAGAAAGATCATGTATGATCGATGATAGTTTGGCATTCCTGATGAACCGGCTGTTGAACTGAGGAGAAAGAGAAATGGAGAGAAATGGGAAAAACAAGAAGAGTAAGAGAGAAGACGTTCATTGGGAAGGAGAAGGACAGAGAATGTAACTGAAAGAGGTAGAGAGACATATGGACAAAACGGAGAGTGAGACAGTGAGGGACAGAGGGACATATAAAGCATGACAGACAGGATAAAGGGATGGAGGCCTATAACCTGAGAGAGACAGTCTGTGTGTTTATGTGGGAGAGAGAGAGAGAGAGAATAGAAGACGAGGACATGACAGGATGATGAAAAGAAGTTTTCTTCTTTTTGGATGTCGTTCCTAGAGAGACAGAGAGAGAGAGAGAGAGAGAGAGAGAGAGAGATCCTGGAAGAGAAAAAACAAACAAACAAACAAACAAACAAAAAGGACACTAAGAGAAAGACAATAAGAGCGAGACAAATGAGAACTCCAGCTGCATTATGACTAGGAACTGAAAGAAAAAAAAAGCTATAGGATTCCATGAGAAATGAATAAAAAAAGAGTACATGAGAGGTGAACTTTCCTCCTGATCTCATTTGCATGCCAGGAGGGGAATTCCCCCTGAGACAGAAATCAGATGGACTTCCTCCATGCGGTGAATACAATTACAGAACCTGACCCGGAGTGACTGGGCTGCCTCACCTTTCTGAACTTTGTCACAGAGCAGGTAGACTTCTTCCCCGCCCGTCACACACCCCGCGGTGCGGTCCATCCGCACGATCTTCAAGTTCGAGGCGTTCGGGGCTTCTGTGAAACAAAATCGGATGAATTGTTGAGAAATCAAATCGAATTTTGAGACAGAATGCAAGCAAAATGGTGGTCACACAACCCCGACATGACAGAGTCAAAATAACGATGCAGTTTTGTAGTTGCGCCCATTTAAATCAGAATATTTTTATGTATTTAAAAAATACTTTAACCAAAGCCAACAACTCCAAAGATGCAAAGGAAAAAAAAAAGAAAAAAAGTTAATCAAAGTAGTCTTTTTTTTTTTTTTTTTTTTACACCCTTGGAAAAGGCAGGACAAAAAGAACCACACCCTTCCTACTTCTACTACCATTAAGAGAACAATCTTCAAATGCGTAAAATTAGTTAAGCAACAAGAATTCTTACTGTTTCTAGAAATGATAGCAATAACTTCTTTAAATGGTAGCAATAAACACCAACTGCTGCTCATTAAACTGGGATCCTTATAAGGCATCTCCAAACAACTGCTATGTTTACATGGACCCTAAAATTTCCACTAATAATGTGTCTATTAGTAACCAGGATAAACAATACAAGAGTGAGATAAAGATCATCCACACTGACTGTAGACTTTATTTAAATTAACTTCTCAAAATAAAAAAAAATCAAATACATTTTTTTCCACATAATCTCCTTGCTTTTTTGAGCATCATCATGATGGAGCAAGATCAGTACAATAGGGAGGCTGCTTTAACACGCTGCAGAATGTCGACGGAAGTGTGTGGCCTGCATTTTCATGCGAGATCACGATGCTCTTGGATAGCAGTCCTCTGAATTTAATCCAAAGTTTAGGCTTCGGCTCTCACTGTAACAAACGCTTTTGATTCTTAAAACGCTTTCCTGATAATGTTCCAATACAGGGCAATAATAATGAAAATCCTAGAAAGCTGTAAACATTGAAGAAACTTGGACGTTTTCTCGGCCTGCGATTGAGGATGTTTAAGTTCCATATGGTCAAGACTCGTAGTCAATCATGAATCCGTGTCTCATCACCGGTAATAATCCTCTTTAAGAAACCTTCACCTTCCTTAGAGTATCGCTCCGAATTTCATTTGCAGATATCCAAACGCTCCTGTTTTACGCTCTACCGTGAGTTGTTTCGGCACCGGGTACACCCTCAGATCATAAAAAACAGCTGCTCTTCTATTGTGCAAATCACAAGTGGGGCGCCCATTTTTGCTCGCACCTCAGTTACAAATGAACTGATGTAACGCGTTCACACCTGCAGATCAGTGACTGGGGAGACAGGAGCCTTGAAATGAAAGCGCCGATGAGACGGAAGTTTTAATATAACCAGAGTCCGTATAATTTTTGACTCGTACATCGTGTACCGGAACTCGACCGGAACAGTGTGGACTAATCCGGCCAGATCAGACTGAGACCTTTGATGGATATTTATCTCCTGAGCAGATTATCATGAACGGATTGTTGCTTTCTTGTTGTGTTAAACCTATTCCTTGTGCACGTCTGCCAAACGGTGGTAGGTAAAGTGATGAGATTCTAGAAGAAAATTTATCTTCCATTTCCAACTGGAAATCTCAGTGAGAGCAAACGACTCCCCCTCACCTGTCTCTGGCTGAGGAAGGGGCATTGACGGCATCACATTTCTAATACAATAAAGCCCGAGTATACCTATAATTCTTGTAGCCAATCAGAATTCAGAAGGCGGGATTTATTGTATAAGACAGGAAGCCCAACCTCAAAGCTGGGGAAAAATCATCATCATCTTTATTATCATAATCTTCCTTTTCTTTTGTTGTATTTGTGGCAGATTAAACACTTCACACTTGAAGTAACCACTTTAAGCATGTGAACGAAAAAATGCTCCAATCCTATTCTAGTTAAATGCTTTGAGCATGTAAACACACATCTTGTCAGATAGATCTCTACGTAAACAGTTAGACTGGAATCTCTAATCAGATTGAACATATCTCGTCCGTGTACGTGGAGTTAATGCGAAATCCACCTGTCTAGCCGATGTAGCAAAACTGCATCTGAACAAACCACACAAGTACAGGAACGATCTCCTCGGGACCAAAGAGACCAAGATGAAACGGTTTGATCATCATGTCATCAAGCAAAGCGGGAAGGTTGGAGAAAACCAAAACCTAACGCTGTTGAAAGGGTGAAGCTTTGGACTTGTTTTGTAGCAACAGCACCCGAGAAACTTGCACGAGGGTCTCTGACTGTAGGAGGAAGGAAATACGAGAAGATCTTCAGTCCGACATGGTCCTATTATTAAATTAACGCTGTTCCTTGAGATATCAGACAACACCAAGGTCTTGTGGCTTATGATGATGATGATGATGATGATGATTATGGTCTATAAACCATCATGCTCTCGTCTTGCACTTTGAAGACCGCAACTGTAAATGATACAGCATTTTAGCATCACTGGGTGTAAAATTCTATTTATTTATTCAGTTGGTGGGCATTCTTTTGATGGGTGCTAATACTATTGCATGTTTTCAAGTAGTGCGAGAGCGATAAGTGGAAATAGAAAGTACACCTAGTTTCACTGAGGGTAAGCAGCGATGACTAGCTTTCAACAGACAGAGAGTGTGAAAGAGAGAGAGAGAGACCGAGAGAGAGAGAAAACCCAAGGCTCTGTTTCGTTTCTTGCTTCTTAAGACTAAAGCAGTTTCATCATGCTCAGGGCGCACAGTTCATGTTCATCAGCTTCCTTGTCTTTATTCCTCATTCCTTTTTCATCTGGCGTCCTCCATCTCCCTTTTGTTTCTCTTTGTTGTTTCCTCTAACTCTAACTGCTCTTACCGCACAAGCCGTCGAGCAAACACAAATAAAGCTGTGCAGTTTTGTTTTTCCTCCGTCTCTGTGTTCAGGTTTGTTGAACAATTCATCTTGAGAAGATTTGTGTTTTTGACACAGGAAGTCGAGCACTCAATATGCATGTGGTTGTGGTTAGGCTCGTGAGAACATTGTTGCTAGGCAAGTTAGAGGTCAAAAAAATTTATGGATGTCTCACTAGAAATTATACATGTGCAGTTATACAGATAACGTACATGTGCAGCGGTGTTGAAAATGACATAAAAAGAAGTAGATATGTTTCTAAGAAGATTACGATAAAGACTAATGATGCACGCCAACATTGTGTCGCTCGTGCGTCTTGCGATGGACTAGAATACAGTCATTACGGTACATTTTTTTCACAGCGCGACATATGCTTTTTATAACTTTTTATTATGATATCATCGTAATATTGTCATAACTATTACACGTATTCTTATAAGCAACAGTAAGTTTCTATTCCTGTTTTGAAGCACAAACAGGAGGTGTGTGCGTGCTGAGGGACTCACTGCTGTCGTAGATGGGCTCGGATATGACAGGTTCGAGTCTGCGGGTGAAGCCGCCCTCGCTGTCGGGCAGAAAGGCAGTGAACATGAGCCTTACGACACTCAAGTCCATGTCTTTGGCCTGGTTAGCTGCGGCATTGCAGATCAGATTTCTTTGGTGATCTGGAAACACAAACATAATGCCTTTTACGGTGTGCCTGAGAGTGACAATAAAGAAGGTGTGGTCTGTGTGCCTGTCAGTCAGAGTAACGATGATGTAGACTGTGTGCCTGTCAGTCCCAGAGAAGGAGGCGTGGCCTGAATGCCCGTCAGCAACAGGAAAAACAGGCAACAGTGGCCTGTGTGTCCATCAGTGACAATAAAGGTGTGGCCTGTGCGCCTCTTAGTACCAAGGGGAGGAGGCGTGGCCTGTGCGCCTGTTAGTACGGAGGCTTGGCCTGTGCGCCTGTCAGTCACAGGGGAGGAGGTGTGGCCAGCGCGCCTGTCAGTCACAGGGGAGGAGGTGCGGCCAGCGCGCCTGTCAGTCACAGGGGAGGAGGTGCGGCCAGCGCGCCTGTCAGTCACAGGGGAGGAGGTGCGGCCAGCGCAGCGCGCCTGTCAGTCACAGGGGAGGAGGCGCGGCCAGCGCACCTGTCAGTCACAGGGGAGGAGGCGTGGCCAGCGCACCTGTCAGTCACAGGGGAGGAGGCGTGGCCAGCGCACCTGTCAGTCACAGGGGAGGAGGCGTGGCCAGCGCACCTGTCAGTCACAGGGGAGGAGGCGTGGCCAGTGCACCTGTCAGTCACAGGGCAGGAGGTGTGGCCTGTTCGCCTGTCAGCTTTGTCACCTATTAATTCTAAAAATACGAAGCTTTTTTTTCCTATTGAACTGTAATACACAATCATAGTCATCGTAAAATACACTTGACCAAAATGTTGTATAGTCAAATACTCAATGGTCTTACATACATACACGCACACTAATAATTTTGTTTACCCCCTCCAACAGTTGATTACATGTTCAACCAGATTTTTGTATCAGGTTTCAGTTTGGATCACATCCTCACCTCAAAACAGGAATTTCAGTACGTGACAACATGGTGATAATGTGTCCAAACACGCAAATACACAAATCCATCATGTAAATGAAACAAAGAGTCAGTGTTGTTTGGTGCTTGTTCATCAAGCATGTTATGCGCTCAATTCAACCTTCAAAGCCATATTTCAAACCACACACCTATACACTCTCACAGTTACCTGTGAGCTCTCTGGGAAGGCGTGTCTCTCCTTGGAAGGTGTCGATTTCCGGATGGATTACCACGCCGTAGTTGTATCCTAGCCTGTACGCTTCACTCATCCTCTCCTCCAGAGTTTTACTCACGTTCTTCTTAGTCACATGAAGGATACCAAGGTTAGGGAAACTGCAAAAAAAAAAAATATATATATATATATATTATATAAATATATATATAGGTACACAGTGTGTTGAGATTTGTTGTAAGAAATAATACCGACGTGGCATGTACCTGATGGAGGCGTCTTTGGGTTGAAGTTCGGCTACGCAGATGCCCTTGTCGCATTGTTTCCCCACCAGGCTGTGCGCGTGCAGGTATGGATGTTTGGTGTTGGTCACCAGCTGGACCACGATGCGTGCTGGACCATGATAATGACAGATCTGTGGATCAAAACACACACAGAAAAAACATATATCTGTATTGATTATTTTTATTTAAAAAGCTAGATAAGCTTTCAATTAATGCTGCCTCTTCTTCTCTTAAAAACACGCCATTTAAAATCTTCGGTAGGTTAAGCCATCTGTCAAGCTGGAAAACTCAAACCTTGTTTACTAGTTAATTATTAGTTTATTAGTTAGCTGGATACATTTCTCAATATGCTTGCTTTGTGGTCCAGTACTAGTTTACAGTAAAAACCTTGGATTGCGACTAACTTAGTCAGCGGGTGTTTCGCAAGACGAGCCAAACATTTTTAAAACATTTTAACTTGTTAAATGAGCGAGAACTTGCACTATGAGTAGTATGTATACACTTCGTCTGCCGAGTGCGACAACAACTGAGCTAATGGTTCTCCATCTCTCTCTCTCTCGCACTGAAGTATTGTGGGTAACTGTACTAACGAAAAAGGTTGAAAAAGCTGTAACAGTGCGGGAGATTAAACAGTTGTGTCATTAGAAAGGTCCCTTGATAAAGTCACATAAAAATAAAAAGATGAGCCAACAGAAAGCAGTGCTTCCGTTAGTGAAAGTCGTCCTACACAGTAGCCCCAGCCCGCCAGCTCCTTCTCTCCTCCCTCTCACACTAGGTACGATTCTTTTCAACGGTAACGTGCAAGTTAATTTGTTTGACTTTTACTTTATATTTTCTAATAATAATTTTGATATAAATATATTTGTGTTGTGGAACGAATCATCAGAATTTCCATCATTTCGTATGGAGAAATTCGATAATTCTATATAAAAGTATGTTTCTTGAATGAATTATGCTCGCAATCCAAGGTTTAACTGTATTAGTTAGTTTGATAATCCCTGGATTAATAATTAATATAGTTAATTTAGTAGTTTATTCCATAGCTGAACAAACTAAAATAATACCGAACAACTAAAAGAAGTCAGACCTGTTTTTCAGGCATTAGTTTCTTTGTTAGCTAAATGGAATAAGTCTGACTTTACACTACCGTTCAAAGGTTTGGGATCACCTTCTAACTCCATGGTTGTTCCTGATTTTTATTTCTTTGTACGTTGTAAAGCAATGCTGAATACACTTGACAATACTGTTCTTGCAAGGCCGATTGCAGAACCTCTGCATTTTACTATAACAAAACACTGTTGTTGCTGTTATACAATTACCTAATTCCATAAGTTTTTCGTAGTTTTGAAATCCCCAGTATTAATGTAGAGTGTAGAAAGCAAATCACTGAACAAAAACTAAGAAATTTTCAAGTGATCCCAAACTTTTGGGCGGTAGTGCATGTTCCAGCAATAGTTTATTAGTTAACTGGACAAACTCTGGAATAAGCCCGGATTTGTGTTTCAGCACTAGTTTATTAGTTAGCTGGATAGAATAAGTCTGACTCTGTGTTCCAAGTTTTGTAGTAAACTGGGTAATCCCAAGATTAACAAACTTGAATGATTTTCAGCATTAGTTTATTACTAAGATGGATAAACCATGAAATAAGCTTAAGTTACTATTAATTTAATAGTTTATAAGGAAGCTAAAGAAACTAGCTTAGTTTAAATCACACTTGCTTTTCAGGTATTAGTTTATTTGTTAGCTGGATAGAATTAATATGACTTTGTATTCCAACACTAGTTTATATAGGTATCTGTATAAACAGGTATCTAGATAAACTATTTTATAAGTCAATGACCTTTGTTAAAAGTGCTATAGAAATAAAATTCAACTGAAAAAATAAGTCTGACTTTCTATTCCAGTATTAGCTTATTAGCTATCTGGATAAAGTTTGGAATAAGTCTGACTGTGGTGTTGCACTAGTTTAGTTGTCAGCGGGATAGAATAAGTCTGACTTCATACTCCAACACTAGTTTCTTACTTATCTGGATAAACTCTGAAGTAAGCTAGACTTTGTTTATCACACTAGTTTAATAGTTACCTGGATAAACATTGGAATAAGCCAACTTTATTTTTTTTAATGGTGGCTTAACAGTTAGCTGGACAAACTCTGAAATAAGCCTGACGGTTTATCAGCATCGATTCATTACTTCGACAGATAAACCCAAGCTTTGATAATTATAATAATATTCTCTAATACTATTGTAATTAAAATAAAATCAGGGATGAATAAGGTGACTTAAATTATTTATTTGATTTAAAATAAAATAAAGTTATCAGTAATGATAAATAGAAGGGCCAATATTTGGGATATTATTTACTTTATTTTATAGTTTAGCCAGCTAATATATTAACACAATTACACGGTTTTAAGAAAACATTTTTTAAGATGCTTTGTGTAGTTTGCATCTTATCATCATGTCACCTGGATAAAACCATTAATATTTCCCCCACCAAGATGGAAACTAGAGAACCATTTTTCTAAGTAGACTTTGTCCATCCCCCCATACTATGTTATCAATAATGTGTAATTTGTTCACATATTAACCCACAATCCTATTTTGAATCTTATTTAAGAGGGTGCTGCAAAAAGAAATGCGAGCTCAATTTTAGCTGAATTAAAACAAACATTTAAATTGCAGCCGAGATCTAAATCACGAGTGAAACAGAGAAAAGTTGTTCTGTTTCAAAAAAAGAAGTGGATTTGATGTACGGTAACATCAAAGAACCCGTGTATATGGGGATTTCCAACATGTAACTGTGTGTTTAGGGGCAGATGATGGACTTTCTCTGATCTGTCCACCGTTATATGCATCATTATTCTGTAATGCACCCCACCCATTATCATTCATCATGTGCGCTGAAGCGCTATCGATTACAGCATATTCTTTTATTGACATCTGCGTGAAAGTGAAAATGTACAGACATATTTAAAAGCGATGTCTTCTACTTTGACTCAGACTTGGTATTTGGTTTCATTTCACATGTGGTTCAGTTAGCACTTTCTCCAGGTATGGTTTGACTCAGACCCGAATTGACTTCAGCCCCCAGGAAAAATTCCCCAGCTCTATCAAAGAGAATATCAAACCATATCAAAACACTCCTTTGGTATGGAGTAGGAGAAGGAGGGGGAGGTTTGCTTTCTTTCTTTTTCGTAAAAAAAAAAAAAAAAAAAAAATTAATATGAAACACTTCCTCTTAACGCAGAAGTCATATTGTTCAAATGCAACCCCTCCATCTGTAAACCCCCTAAACGTGTTCTCTGTTCTTGTGTGGCTCACTCTGGTGGAAAAATAAATAAATAAATAAATAAATAGAGAGAGAAAAAAAATGAGCGGGGGGAAAAAAAAATCTTAATCATCACATCTTAAGGATGACATCACTATTTTGTATTTATAGACAAAACGCTTCTTCTCAGCGAGCCGTACTGAAGTTTTGTTACCCAAGTGTGAACGTTAAGTCAGTTTACATTTACATAAGGAAAGTTACACGTATTCAGAGTTGAGTTACAAGTTACGTTTTCTGTTAAGCACTTAAGATTAAGATCATTAACAGAGTACAGTTCAAGTACCTGAGTTAGCCAGGGGAAAACCATGAATAGAAAATAGACGCGCGCACACAAAAAAAATAAAATAAAATAAAATAAATAACTAAATAAATAAAATTTAAATAATAATAAAAAAATCCTAGGAATACTTATTTTTGCACAATCCATAAAACTCAGGGTACAAACGAAGAAAAACAAGGCTAGGAGAAAAGTATTGGCACCCCACTAAACAACCCGCGCTATACCTACAGAGGTGCTCTTTAGCCATTAGCTAGTCATTTACTTCTTTTCCTTAGCTCTCTTCACCTTTTATGGAGTTTTGTGGGTGTGGCTTAGGTGCGTTATAATCAAATGGTATGACAATATAATTTATTGGAATATTAAAATTACATGTCATGGATACTAATTAACTCGTTATCAGAGGTTTTGTTGTATGTAGCGGTCTGTAAATTCTACCAGCCCTAAATAATAAATTGATAATTATCATTCAGAGGTTTTTAGATGATACGGTGAGGTCAACCTTGTACGTGTGCATTTTTTACCCACACAACTGAAAAAAAGAGAACTCGGATACACACGTCAGTCAGGCTGATCCCTCCTTCTAAAGAAAACAAAACAAAAAAAAAAAAAATCCTGATTCCTGCTTGGTGCTGATAAACGCTTTTCAGGGTTAATGCTGGTGGGGAAAAGCCCGGATCGGGTTACACACTCGACACTGTTCGCTTGCTGGATGCAACAGAAAGCACATTGTGTGCAAGTGAGAGAGAGAGAGAGAGAGAGAGAGAGAGAGAGAGAGAGAGAGAGAGAGTGTGTGAGTGTGTGTGTGAGTGGGTGGTAGGTGTCCTCTGCGTGTCTGAGTCTGTCAAGTCGTGGGGGCGAGTTTCCCATCTGATGCCCACACAAGTCACAGAAATACATGTAGAGGTACTTCCTACTAATTACCAGCGAGACGTTCTGAGGAAATTCCCAATGCGGCAGCGTCACTTTCTCACTCCGTTTCTCTGTCTTGCTCTCTCTGTCTTGCGCTCTGTTTCTCTGTTTCGCTCTCTGTCCCACTCTCTCTTAACACTTTTTTAGTTTTTTCTTCTCAGGCCTGACATTCAACCGTGGTCAAGTCCAAGGTTAGGATTCAGAAACGCCTTTAAGAATCGTGATCATACTCTAAAGTCACGTCTTTCCACAAAATAAAACAATTAAAAAACAAATCGTGTCTTCAAAATGAGAAGAAAAAAAAAAAACTATAAAAGCAGACACAGCTCAGACTGACCTTAACCTGAGGGTACGTCTTCCTGTTCTTCTCGCTGCAGGCTCCCGGGAGTCCGCCGTGAGACGGGCCCTCGCAGCCGTAGCGAAACCTGAAGCCCCGCTGCGCAACAAAACATCAGCGTTATTCCAATGACAAGAGGAGCAATACCGAACATCGGAAATTATACCTACGCCAATATCTCTCATCAACTGTCAATCACTTACCTGCTTGGGTTGTTCTGTAATTTGGAGACAAGGTCCTTCTGGAGAAAAAAAAAAAAAAAGAGACATGAGACATTTTACGACCATGGTGGTGGTGGTGGTGTGTTTTTTTCTTCCTGTTTTTCTTTTTCCTTCCTCCACTCTTTGTTGCGATACACGGCAAACGTGAAACTGTTCAACTTTTATTTTGAAGCCTTAAGGCGACTTTTCCACTATGAAACAGAGATTAGTCGCCGAATTGGCTGTCATGTTTCTGTGGGCTGTTTTGAGAAGCCCACACCTCATTTCAGTAAACACGGTATGCTAAATTTAGATTTTACTCAATCTGTGAAGTCGAATGATTACAATCGGTGCGCTTCAGACAAGATGTGACAAGAGCTAGGTTCATTAGCAGGCGATGAACTGACACGGTGAAAGTACAGGAAGTCGAGCTTCAATTCCAAATGAAACATGACACCTGAAATTCAGGGAGTGTTAAAAGAATAAAGAGCGTTAACGCTGGCATGATGAGAGCTTCCTTAAAGAAACCATGTGATATCATTACTAATCATGGAGTGGTGCCTTCGTATAAGAAAATAATCAACAGTGGTTTCCAAACAACATCCATGTATCCGTTTACAATACACACTTGTTACTGAATATAATCTGACAGTGGAGATTTCACACAAAGTTTACACTTTAAAACTAAGATCTAAACCAAGCTTCACTAAAACAGCTGGTGTCCCCCCCCCCCCTTTTCTTTCTTTTTTCTTTTTTTTCTTTCTGGTTATTTCGAGCCCCCGAAGGTTTCATTTCAGGGAGCACGTGTGCACAAATCTATAATTAGGCTTTCTTAGTAGGTAGGCTAAATTTAGATTACACAGAGTTCTTCCTGCCCTGAACCACAATTAGTAGACCTTCAAGGCTTACAAGCAAAACGTTTACTTTCAAAAATGTAAAGCCTGACAGTGGAACAGTGGGGGGGAAATAACTGTTCGGACATTTGGTTCTTTAATACACCTGCACTTCATACATCCACACACGGTTTTACATATAAACATGAACCAAGGCGGATAGATTCAAACAGCAAAAATGACAAAATGGACCAATACCAGAGGTGGGAGGTAACCGAGTACATTTACTTGAACCTTGAACTTCCATGGTTGTTCCATATTTCTATACTGAGAATATTTTCCAAAACACACAATAATCTCCTTTGAACAGTTGATACAGAGATGCATCTGCCACTTCTGCTCTGTAAATCCTTAAACGGCTCTAATCTGAGGTGCTGCTTGAGGTTAATTGGCGATTTCTGAGGTTGGTGACTCTAATTGAACTTCTTCTCTGCAGCAGAACCAAGTTTTGGTCTTGCTTTCCTGGGAGTTTCATCATGGAGCTTGATGGGTTTTGTAAACGCACTCGACACAATACTGTTCTTGCAAGAACTGCTCCAGTAAGGCTGACATCAGAGTCTTAAAATAACATCAGACTGTTGTTGTTGTTACATAATTACCTAATTCCGTATGTGTTATTTCGTGGTTTTGAAATCCCTATTATTGTTATAGAATGTAGAAAATAAATCACTAAACAAAAACTAAGGAATTTGTTTCACATATATGTACTTTTCTTGAGTAGTTTTTTTTTTTTTTGAAAGATACTTTGTACTTTTTCTCTGCTCAAATGTTCAGGAAATATCTGTACTTTTACTTCACTACATTTCTGCATGGCGACAGTGCAGTATTGAAAACAAGAATTCTGCCCCCTGCTGACCACTGCCAACGACTGCTTGACTTGCCTTCCTTTAGAGACACGCCTAGGACCGTAGCAGGTGTTTGCAATCAGAAGTTGAGTTGGTTGCAGACAGTGGTGAAAACAACACATTCACAATTGAGGAGAACAGAGAAAGAGAGAGAATATATTACTCATAAATTTTACTTTTAGTCCTGCATCACCTTACATCTTCTGTACTTTTACTTAGATACACACGTAAATAAAGAACTTTTACTTGAGCAATATTTGCCCTAACGAACCCTGTACTTTTGCTCAACTACATGATTTTCTCCACTTAGGTATTTCACATTCTGTAGCATCCTGGTTCGATTCCTGGTCCATTCAGCCTCTGTGTCGATTCCCCAGGGTTGTATGGGTCCTCCGTGACCTTTCGATGGGACTCCATTCATGAATTAGTTCTGCCGTTGTTGCCTCAGACCAGAGTACTGTATATTGTCCCGACTGGTCTAGATAGACACCTTGGTCCTTATTTTTTCACCCAAGACATGATTCCACTCATTCTTCATTTGTTTATTTTTCCGTCTCTGACTCTTGTTCCTGCTGCTTTAAGGTCGTCCTGCAACTCCCTTTTCAGTTCATGAGAACGTACAGAAGCTCAATGAGATTTCCTGCAGCATCTGTAGCTACATACGGAATTGTTTGAGCTTGAAAGGGTATATTAAACAAGACCAATCTTGTAATCTGTATTTAGATGTTAAGTGGACAGGGCTGATCCTGGTTCAGGCTTACTCAAGGTGGTTTATGATGGCTTACACGCTACGTGATCTAATCTACTACTGAAAAAAAAATGTTGTTTGTGACCTAGCCTGAGCTTTTGTCTGAGTACCCTGCCGCTTCCACTGCTAATGTGTGCGTTCATGTAGCTGTATAAGCCTCGGCCTCCTCTTCCTGTGTTGAACAGTGACTCGTTTCTGACCACATCCTCTACACACAGGCGCTCTACCTGCGCCGATCGAGCTTCGCTGCGTCCACACGCTTCCCGTTATGACGGTGACACAACTGAGGTTATATGTTCAAAACAAAGCGGAGGTCACAGAGGAACTTCCATCGCTCGACTCGTGTGACGATGACATTCTGGCCTCTACGTGGGAAGAGGAGGCCGAGGCCTTGATAAGTTCAAGTTTGTCAGGGCTGAATCCGCGTCAGAGTGCAGCTTTAACGCGCGCTCTGAACGGTGTACGCCAGGCGTGGTTGGGTGTCAGTAACCGTCTCTCACGTCAAACAGAGAAGTGAAAGGATCGGAGAGAAAACAGAAGCAGCCTTGCGTTTCCTCCAGTCTTCACACTGTGTTTGTGTGTGTGCGCGTGTAAATGCATATGACATCTAACTGTGTAAGTTACACGCTACATTGAAGATACTCACGCTTGCATAATGCGATGCAAACAATGGACTGTTACTATGAAACCGCAAACCTCTCTGTCTGGAAAACTTTCCCACGTCGGAAACCTTGGTACTCGAGACTCCGTCTACAAATGCCTCCAAAATATTCGATTAACAGAAATCTGTAATTAGAAATTGCTTTAAAAAATGATAGAGCTGCGCGTACAGAAAATGAATCTACTCGGAATCCAGATTTCAACAGCCATCAACTAACTCGTAGAGCTCTTCCGATCTCGATGATGACAAAGTGCTTCTTAGAGCAACATTACAGTGATCAAAGCTTGACAGAAGGTTCTCGGGTGAGTCAGGGCAGGTGTTAGCGCACAGCCGTTACCGAGAGCCAGGTGGACGAGGACAAAGTCCGCTTTGCACGAAGCGCCCGTGATGAGTGTATAAGATGTTCCCGGTGTGCAAAGTCTTCATAAATCAGTTTCAGCATCAAAACATGTCACCATAGACACTCATCTGATGACAGAGGTAACGGTCCTTACTACATTTATCAACGCAGGGTCTCTGCTTATTTTTATTAGTAAAATAAGTCATAGAATCAGTGTCATGAGGTTCCCAATAAACATATGTTGAGGAAGGAGTCTCCAGTGTCAAGGCTTATGTATGTAGTTTGTGGTTACTTAGTAACATTGTTTTCATTTCTTTTTCTCTTATTATCTCCGTTTTTTTAACCATAAAAAAATAGAACTTTGCAATAAACGCAACAAAAACCACCTGTTACATTTGTGGCAAACAAACCTTTCACCTGACATCTTTCCCTTCATCGAGTCGAGATGGTTTCTGCATTATTTCTGGAATTAAGCATGACCTCTTGAGCTCTGGGAATAAATATTAAGTCCGTTCTGAGGATGAAACGCCTCGTGCATTTATTTTTAGCCCTGCGGTTTGCGTTTTATTATTTATTCTTGAACCGAAACATGAAACCATCCTCATGCTTGAATGCTAGTAAGGTATGTACTTTTTTTAAAACACAGCCAATATGTTTTTTTGTGGTTACTTCTGCCAGATAAATTCTTGATTTTTCAAGACTTAACGTAGCAGAAAGGTGCATGCTAATTTAGCTAATTAACGTAGCTAATAGGAACATTTCAGTAGCAGGACTTCATATGGAATTAAATTTAATTTAATTTATTTTTTTTTACATAAATAGCTAGTCACATATTTGATTGCTAGCCTTCTGAGGCTGTTCTTCTACTGTTGTTTACATTAACGTTCGATTATTTTCCATAATGTTTTACGTTCCTTCATTTTTGTTAAACTGCGTACAGACATTCTGGGACTATTACAACATATGTTTTTAATAGAACTGTGCGATTGCATTGAATTTGTAATTCGGTCAATCTTTTTGGCTGCTTTTATTAAGTCAAATTTGCTCTTCTTTTTCTGCTTTTGTTCACATGCAGTTGGCGGATTACCGCCACCTACTGGACTGGAGTATTGAGCAGAAGTGTATAAGGAAAATTTTGCAAGAAAAATAACATTTATGTAAACAAGAACACAATTGACCCTGGAGTTCAATGTTCATTAAATACTTTTATATGATTTTTTTTTACTTATTGAGGAAAAATGAACGCGAATCAAATCAGGTGTCTACATTTGATTCACAGCTCGACAACTTTGACTTTGTTTCTCTAAACACAACAATAATAAAAAAAAATCCAACATGCTTATTATTATGTAAAGAAATAATTTTGCCAAGGTTACAAATTTTAGGAAAAAATTTTTTTGTTCTGTTTGTATTGTTACTAATGTAAATTAAAAAAAAAAAAAAAAAAAAAAAAACTGTCCAGCACTCGCTTGCATTATCTGTGCATTAGAACATGAAAGTGAAATCACACATTTCACTTTCCCTGGAAAACAAAAAACACATCGCCGTGGCAAGTGGAAATAACCAAACCTTAGCCAAAACGAAACCTACGCTTTCAATGCGGCTCACAGATGTAGAAAACGAACTTATTCCTGTTAACTCTGCTCCCATTGCACTGGGCTGTCGTTGATTAACATCCTATTCCAGCATGATCCAAAGTATTTTATTTCTTATTTATCCTAAAACTTCGTTAACAAATGTTATAAATGCTGTATAATAAGTGTTTACCACTTTAACGAGAATAAATGAATTATTCATTGTTACGCTTCAACAATAATATTAGCTTGTGTAAACATGAGTGTTGCGTCTGGCACACAACATCACGCGTGTGTGTCAGCTCCGGTGTGTGTTCATTAAAAGAAAAGCTGCCAGGGTAAATATTGAGTAACCGCTGATTAAGCTTACATTAAGTCATATTACAGCACTCGTAAAAAGCAGGACGTTATTCCAAACAATAAGTAAAAAAGTAATAACCTGTCACATAATTCTGTTTCGGTTCTTCATTTCTCTTAAAAATAAAATGGTGATGTATCTACAGTATAAATCCGGATTTGCGATCCAGACTATCAACCACAAGCACTGAAAATATTATATACAGGAGCAGGACGGCCAGGTGGGGTAAAATATCCCAGTATCATATTTTTTCAAAGTTTTACAGAAGGTCGCTCATGTGTGAAGGCGACGTATCGATCGTTTTCTAATTTGGTACTAATAACAGTAACCCGGGCGGGTATTGTAGTTGAATGTTGTGACATTTAGTCAACAGTCTTTACTCCTTAACCTAGATATGGCAGGTGGCATGCGAGTCACTTGTACGAGGCACGACACCCATGGGCATCTCGGCCCCTCTGCCCTATGAGCCAAGTAGGCTCCAATATCTAGTTTTTGCATAAAGATCTCTGAATTAACCTTCGTATTTATTTATTCGTGCTCATTTGTTCATGTTTGAACAAACAAATAATACTTTTTCATCGAGGAGCATCCTGCACAAGGTAGATGAAAAACTCCTTAGAGTCGCCTCTTGACTAACTGTCTAATATAGAATGAATAATTAACTATGTACTGCTTTAGCTAGGGAGTTATTCGGGATTCATTTAATCTGAAGAAGGGGAATCATTTGGATTCATTTAATCTGAAGCATGGGAATCAGTCAGGATTTATTTCATCTTGAGAACGGAAGTCATCGGTGATTCATTTAATCAGGAGTAAAGCTAAAGCAGGGGAGTCAATTGGACTAATTTAATCTGGAGAAGAGGAGTCGTTTAGATTCATTTAGACTCGAGGAGGGAAGTCATTTGTGATTAGTTGATCTAGAGCAAGGGAAGTACTTGAAAATCTGAAGCAAGGAGCAGCTGTACATTTACATCACACCTTCTCTAAAGAGTGTATGTGGGCATTAGTGAATGTGCCTGACAGTCGTTATTACGGTGATCAACGATGACTGAACCCATTTGGTGCACTAAATTTCCAAAGTGACACAATTAAGGCTCGGCCTTGAAACACCTCCCTGCTAACTGTGCATACCTACATGGGATGACATGCCCTTCCTACACACTTCATTTGCAGAAGTTTGAGTAATCAGCCCCGTACTATTTATATGGCTGTGCTGCATGAGGTGTAAATCTGCCCCGTTGGTGCACTAAAAGTCTAAGAGCAAGATTCACCCTTAAAATGCACAAGCACACTTCGTGGGTCGCTGTAAAAAGTATTAAGACTACCACCACCACCACCACTACTAATAATGATAATGCAACCCTAACGTACACTAAAAGTATCTAACGATGACGCTCATACCTATGCGATGTGTGTTTGGGTGTGGCACAGCACCAAATCCCGGGTCCATCGGCATCCATGCTGGATCAAAGTCAAAGTACTGCACAGAGAGAAGAGAACAAACCCGGTCAGTCACACCAAGACATTATAATATCTAGCCCTGCCCAGGTTTACGAGAAAACTCTAAATACATTTAAAACAGTTTTTTTTTTTTTTAAACTGCCAAAATAAAAATTTTATTTGAATCTATATTTAAATCAGCTATTATTTTGTTAACGGAGTAAAAATATACAAACACTTAGGAAAGTCTGCTATCAGTATTTATTATGAACGTCAAAACTTTTATCCAATTCTAAAAATAACAACAAATTAAAATCAAAGACAATAATGTCAAAGTGAATTTTGTTTTTGTATTTTCATATTAATATTTTTGTTAGATTTTTATTATATTTTTGGAGATTATTATTATCCATTACATATAATAAAACTGTAAAGTCGGCGTGTCTGTAGATATTGCGGAAAAATTATTTTGGGAGACGCAAGACGAGTAATAGATCACAGCAAGATGATTTTTGGAATTTTTGTATGTCTGAATTTGTTTACGCACGCATCACGTAAAAACTGCTGAACAAACTTTTATGGGGTTTTCACGCCGGTGTATTTAGTCGAGCGAGGTAACATATAGGCTTTGTTTCATCGCAATCGGCCTACGGGAAGAGAAGATATGCTAATTTGAATTTTAAATGGAAAACGCCCTTTTTTAATTGTACATTGTCTAATACACACTTATGCATGTGCAGTTAAAATCTGCTCAATAAACACAATCTCACACCTTCATTCCATGCACTTCACTGTAACTCAATGGCGTTGTACAATTACAATACACGCAAACGCGTCGTCACAAAAAAATACAAAAAGTGAGAGAGCTTCTGTGCCGCGGGATCTGGAGCTTCGACTCGAGCTCAAGCTCACGCTGAAGGAAAGCAACAACGACCGCAGAATACAGGAAAACACACAACTCTGCAGCTTTCTAAGAGACGCTTCCTGTGTGATGAGAATATTAATCACACCATCAGGTTGTTTAAAGTGCTGCACAGATCAGAAGCTGATGGAGGATTCGTGCGTAGTGAGCATAACGACTTTTTAAAAGCTGCACAATTGGTGATAAAATATTATGGCCATTTTAATACGATTTGATTTTTAATCACAGTTAACACTTTACTTCTGCACTGCTCCCTTAAATATGTCCCTTTAAAAAAAATAGACAAAGAAAAGTCATATACAACTGATTATCAGGACTGGTCTATGTTATGCAGTAAGGACAGGATATACAAAAAAACGAAATCCTCAAAATACCCACCTCCTGCACCGGAAGAAACGCGTCCTCTTCTGTCATGGTTCCTGAAAAGACAAAAAGAAAAAATGTCGGCTGTAGACTACATAATGCGCAGAATGAGCCACAAGACAGCTTTCGACTGAGGGAGAAAGTGCACATACTTTTGGCTATATTGGATTATGCACGAATAGTAGAGCCCAGGAAGGCACTGAGCAATGTGGGAATCAGGAGGGCACGAGGGAGTGTCGGGCAGGGCAGAGCAGGAGAACATAGAGCACGTGAGAAGAGTGTAAGATAGGACAGAGAGACTATATGACATGACAGAAGAATGTAAGACAGAAAAGGGGCAGGAAGGAATAACATAGGACATGAAAGACAATGTTTACCAGGATAGGAGAGAGTAGGACAGTATACATTAGGACAGAAAGAGCGTAGGACAGGACAGGAGAGAGTAGCACAGGACTGGACACACAGAATGTAGGACAGGATAGAGAGTGTAAGATAGAACAGAACAGGACAGAGAGAGGGGAGAATGCAGAATGTAGTATTAGACAAAGAGCGTAGAACAGGACAGGGTGAGTGTAGGACAGGACAGGGTGTAGGACAGAAGAGGACAGAGAAAGTATAGGACAGGACAGAAAGAATGGAGGACAGAACAGGAGAGAACAGAGAGAGTGTAGGACAGGGGTAAACTCACCCTGCCCTCTCCTGTCCTACACGCACCCATTCCGGTCCTACACAATGTCCTCTCCTGTCCCACACTCACCCAGTCCTGTAAACCACTCTTTCTGTCCCGTCCTTTTCACACTGCCTGTCCTCTGCTGTCCTACACTCTCTCGGTCCTCTGATGTCCTACACTCCCCCTGTCCTCTCCTGTCTTACACTCACCTTGTCCAGTCTAACACTCAACTTATACTGTCCCACATTCGCCCGCAGTCCTCTCCTGTCCCACATTCGCCCGCAGTCCTCTCCCGTCCTACACTCACCATGTCTTATGCTGTCCCACATTCACCATGTCCTCTCCTGTCCCACGCGCTACTCCGTCCTCTCCTGTCCTACACTCACCTTGTCCTCTCATGCCCCACATGCACCATGTCCTGTCATCCACTCTCTGTCTGTCAGTAGTTAAGGCATTGGACTATGGCTTGGAAGGTCCCAGGTTCAAACCCCACGACCACCAAGTTGCCAATGTTGGGCCCTTGAGCAAGGCTCTTAACCCTCAACCGCTCAGATGTATTAATGAGGCAAAAATGTAATGTTGCTCTGGATAAGGGCGTCTGCCAAATGCCATAATGTAATGTCCTCTCCTGTCCTACACTCCCCCCTGTCCCGTCCCATTCAGTCCTGGGCAGTCATCCTCTCTCTCTATCCTGTCCTGTCTTACACTTTCTCTGTCCTCTCCACCCTCCACTCACCCTGTCCTGTCATCCAGTCTCTCTCTCTCATGTTCGACCCTTTCTCTGTCCCATCCTACTCCACACTCCGTGTCCTGTAAATGAGACATAACCTGGCAGAAGTCCCTGCCTGAGCTTTACTCTCTACACTGCAGTACACACAGAGACAGAGAGAGAGAGAGAGAGAGAGAGAGAGAGAGGCGCCGCGTGCGCTGTACACTGTCACTGTGTCCTGTACACTGGATCGTGATTTGGGACACAGCCCGTGTCTTTCCCTCCTGGACATCAAGGTTAACCTGAACTCTTAACGTCACACTGAATTATAAAACCCTTACTGACAGATTAGGAAAGTGTTAGCTAGAGCTAATGTGTGTTAGCAGAAGCTAAAGCTAAAAGGCTACACTGAGCGGTCAGAAGGCGGAAGTAACATGAAACAATGTTGCGAGTGTAAGATACAAAGAGTAACAGAGAGTAACAGAGAGTGAGGGAATAAAGCGGCAATCAGATCAAAACCGGAAACATTTATAAAGCGTCTGAACGTCTCTTACCTTTATGAGTAAAAGTCCAAAACCCCGAAAGAACATCAACTGTGATCCTGCGCCTCCTAAAAGTCTGTTTAAAATCTATTTACTGCGCCATGTTCAACCTGAGAGAGCCAGGACTCACACACTCTCTCTCACACACACACACTCTCTCTCACTCACACACACACGCGCGCGCGCGCAGCTTCTCACTTTAAAGATCACAACCCGACGAAAGAAAACCCAGAGCGGATTAAAAAGCGGATTAAAGTCACCGGACGCGCACGGAATCGTTTCATTGAGAAGCAGTTTGTGCTACAGTCGCTGTGTTTGTATAGAAAGTTGACTTCCTTGCTGGAAATTCCCCGTGACGTAAAGCAAGACCGCGGTTCTGCCCGCCCCCTGCTGGACATCATCCGCTATTACACATCGGTTAATTTACAATAATACCGTACTCCACATCCAGAGAAATAAAATGATTACTTGTATTATTGAGATACTATTTGTGGAAACATGATTTATGGAGTAAAGCAGGGGATCTTTTAATGTGTCCATGCTTTACCTTTAATTAGGTAAAAAAGAAAAAAAGAAAAAAAAGTAGATATAGTGACATTTTTTTTTTTTATGGGGTGGCATTAAAATTATGAGGGGTGGCAACACTAAAGCAAGCATACTTGCATGGGTTTTGTGGATTCAAGAAACGCTATACTTACTCGGTGCATACGCTAGGGTGCACATTTTTTACATTGTCCTATAAAAATGAAATAAAGGCTGATGTGTGATTGACTTGAACCTGATACAGTATCTGGATTGGAACGTCAGATAAATTTCAAGACTCTTTCATTTTTAGAACACTAGGACACTAGTGCTGGGGTGGCAAGTGGGGCGGCAAGGCTTTTTCTTAGGGTGGCAATTGCCACCCCGTGCCACCCCGGTAGATCCGCCCCTGTATCGTAATAATGTTATTATATATACCTATAATATAATGTTATTTATTAATTATATAATATAATATAATTTAATATCCCTTATTTGTTCATATGCTACAAACTTCTCTCAATTTGTCTTCACCTCTATAAGATCTCACACTGCATTGTCATGAAGTGGTTTATTCTCCTTACACCACAGCAATTTGTCAATGTTTTATTTTTTAAAAAATTATTGAAGAAATACTTTTTTTTCCTCTTTAAATATAGACATGTTCTAGGTTATACAGTCATTTCCTGACCATCATCTATCGAACCTAATAGACAACAACAACAAAAAAAATACTTGTCATGCATCAAGGAGAAACCAAAAAAGGTCTTGACTTTCCCATGGTAGAAAATAATCCCTGATTCAGTGGTGTGATGTCTCCCATGGTGACCTCTAAGCAATCAGCATGTTAATGAAAAATAGTTTCTTTAGTCTTCACATGAGTTTAGGATAGAGGAGTTGCGCATCAAGGGACACTTTTTTTTTCCACTTTCCACAAGAATCTCCAAAACTCTAAACAGACAAAATTGTGTAAAAAGGTGTAAAAAAAAAAAAAAAAAAAAACTGTGACCATTATTAAATTGCTCGAGCGTATACATTTTTATAAAACACTTCAGGGTATTTTGGAGGTGGGAAAAGCGTTCAAAGGAACATCATAGCACCGCATCTTTGCGTATATTCTAACAATGACATCAGAGTGCGTCAGTCCTGAAGGGCTTTGAAGTAACTCCTGACCTATAAATGAATGTACAGTATTATGCTGATCTGAGGGGAATCTGGTATGAGTGATATTCTTATATCTCGTATGCTTGAATACAGAACGTATGAGGGGCGTTCAAGTGAAACTTGTGACGAAATTTCAACAATGCCAATTTGTGGAAGAGACACATTTGTCTGTGGGAACTGCACACACAATCATTCACCAAAACCACTTGCACATTAAAGGAACTCGGCTGGGAGTTATTGCCTCATCCCCCATACACCCCTGACCTCTGTACAGAGAAAACGCTGCATCTTAATGGTATCTGACACTAATGAACCGCTGGGATGAGTGCATTAGTGTAGCTGGGGATTATATAGAGAAATTCATTTTTTACTCATCATACAATTTACCCTTTATGAGTTTTTACTCTCAGAATTACGTTCCGTAATTCTGCACAATAAAAGTCTTGCTTTGACGTTTGTGATTATTTCTGTAAAAAATGTAAGACATGCAACACACACCAGATAACAGATAATATACATTTGACCAACTTTATTGAGAAACGAAAAAAAAAAGAAAAGAAGAAAAAAAAAAAAAGGACAGCTAGTAGAGCTGTTAGTTGACCGGTCGTCCATCGAGAGCTTCGAATCAGTGCAACAAGCGGAAACAGTGTAGTTGGAAGAGAGATGAACTAACAGCTCCATCTAAAAATGACAAAATCAAAAATACAGGAGTAACAAAATCAAGTCCTCAGACTCCTCGAACAGGTGGAAACGAGTGTTTAACACTGGCGGCGTTTTTCAGCGGCCCGCCGGATCGCAGTTAACATGCAGGAAGTAGGTTTCATATTCAGATCTTAACTGTATCTGGACTAAGTATATACTCGTATTTCACAGACCGTAATCGCTATCGGAAAAGCTTGTAAAAACGTGAAGGCCAGCGCAACACACTGCTCATGAAGATTTATTTATTTATTTATTTATTTAAATGGAGTTATGTCTTTATTTCTTCTCAATACCACCTGAGATAATGAGATAATAAAAAGCGCTCTTTATTTGCTTTTGTTAAACCTGTGGCTGCCTGGAGTCCTCGACACATGCTTCAGAGTTCAGCCCGGATGTTTCCTTTTTTTTTTTTTTTTAAATGGGGAATAAAAAGTGACGTGTTCTCAGTACGTGAGAATCTGATACGGGGCACAAAACAAGTGGACGAAAAAAATTATTCGCTCTTTAGAGAGACAGAGGGAGGGGTGAGGCTGTTTTGCTAAAAGGGGAGAGGAAGGAGGAGGTGGGGGGGGGGGGGGGGGGGGATAATGTTCGAAGGAGAGCCAGTTGTAGAACGTTCTTCCAGCTATAATGCAGATTTGTTGGGGCGGTGTTTATTCAGGTATCACATGGCATACTTTTGGGTCCATTCCCGAGCTATTCTGTTGTACCTGCAAGAAAGAGAGAAAGAGAGAGAGAGAAGGATAAGCATACGCACACAGGATGGCTAATAGAATGTTTAATGCCACATGCTGGCTTAGCAGAGATCCTGCCAAACTGCGCTGCAGCAAACACATACTGCAAAATCATCAAGGTCAAACTGCACCACTCAATACCTCCAATACTTACTTTTCATTGTCTGTTTTATATATGCGTGCTATCTCCGGGACTAGCGGGTCATCTGGGTTCGGGTCGCATAACAAAGAGCAGATGGACAACAGAACTGCGATGGAAGGAGAAACACAAAATCAGGCACATGAACGGTTACAGACACAACGGAGACGTGTTCGTATGAAAAACGCTGCTCTGCTCACCTTTAGAAATAGTTAACGCTGGTGACCACTGCGATCTTAGAATATCCAAACAGATGCTGCCGTTACTGTTAATATTTGGGTGATAAATTCTTGTGGTGAATGCAACCTGTAAGGTAACGGAATATGTAATAAGGACAAGGAGATAAACGTGACCTTCTATCCAGGCGGAAATAAAAACACAAAACACAACACTGCACACAAATGCTGCAAATCCTCCTGCATGATAACAGAAGAGAGTAAAATCCAGATGCTGACAAACAGCCATCAGAATAAACAGCTGGCAAACTACTTCCTTCCTGACGGAGACCGCTAGTCTGGTTTTAGAGGTCGGGTAGTGATGGAAGGTTTACCGCTAGACTAGAAATCACAAAATGAAAGTGCAAAGCGCAGCTGTTTGGTATCTGTCTAGACGCCCTGCATGCATTTTGAATACAATAAACTACATTTTTAAAGAGATGAGAAAAAAAAAAAAAACGATAGAGAGCATAGTCTCTGTCATAAGTATTGATTTATACACATTTTCCTCACAACATTTCATAAGTTTTTCCCTAATTTTCTTTTGATTCTGTAAAGCCGCTTTGTGACAACCACCATTGTTAAAACTGCTACATATAAATAAAATGTAATGCATTTGAGGTTTTAAAATATTTTTTTAAATTTATTTTCTTTCTGCGCATAACCTCGTACCTACCTTCAAAAACAACGGGCCTTGTTTATCGCTCCTAATGCCAAAGAAATTATGCGGAAAGTGATTTTAAGAGTAATTACACAAGAAATTTGGTATTCGATACTTGGTAAAATAAGGCAAAAATGAAAAAAAAAATTTAATTCATCTTCGAGTGTGTTCATTTAAGACAAAGGTACACCATATCTAGTTAGTGTTTTTCTCTTCTTGTGTAAGGTCGCCCCCTAAAGGTTCCTGAGCAGCAGGTCAGAAAAATATATACAGTCAGGAAGCGTGAAACAACCTTCGCATCCCCTGTAGTAAAAAAGGCGATGACTGAGATAAGGATAACTCACGGTGGAGAAATACAAAAAGAAATAAATTCAGTAAATAAAAAAAGCAGAGACAAACCCCAAAATTTAGCATTTGCGCATTCTTCATCTTCTTATTATTATCGGTGTAATGGTATCATGGTAAATGGTTCAATACACACCTTGGTTTAAACTCAAACCCACCAATCAACAACAAAAAAATATATATCAGAAAAATATCACTAGGTTTAAATACATTGTTTTGCTTTATTAGTAATGTAGACACTTAATCAGAAATATTTTAGGAGAATTTTAAAACTAATTACGAAATGGAAAATTTAAAAAATCGCCAACTTGGTGGTCATATTTATTTGTTACAAATGACGCCCCATTTGCAGGACCATTATTGCCCAATAGGGGGCGTGATGTCAACACTTTAGGGAAACTGCAATTAACCAGAAAAAAAAAGCAAAGAAAAAAGGAAGATATATTTTCTGTATAGTGCAAGCAATGGTTCGTTCAAATATATGAGATTTAAAGAATATTTAAAAACATTATCTGCATGATCTACTACTGGCGTGATGGCGCTGTTAATATTTCTGCACAACCCTTCTTTCCTCGACAATCTTTTTCGGAGTGTTTTTTTTGCCGTTTACCGAGTGACATCACATTAACGCGGCTGCTCACGGCATCAGAAATAAACGAGGCGAAACCCTTTAAACGACTTCTATGGTCTATACAATTCTTAGCTTAGCTTTAGATTAAATAACGTACAGACATGTTTGTTGAATCTAAAAAACAAACAAACAAAAAAAACACTGACTATACAGTTCACTGTTTGACCCAAAAAAAAAAAAAAAAAAACCTGAAATACACCACTAATCCATCATGTTGCTAACAAAACCCGGACCTGAATATTCGCCGCAAATGATGCAAGTCCGACGGAGGAATTTGCGTTTAGGATGGAACGGAGTCTGCATGCAAACGATGGTGTCACTGCATGCAAAGGAGCTGTGTCAGGGAAACACACATTCGCACGTCAACGGTGATCAATGCTCGCTTACAAAGAACGAAGAAAGTCATCCTTTACTGACACTTTAATATAAGTTTTTTTGAATACGAGTTTGTTTTTATACAGTTAACACACTTTCGCTAAAAGGTGAATAAACAAAGCCCGATGTTCCTCTGATAGTTCAGTGTATTGTTAAATACGAGACGTCATTAACTTGTCGGGTTTTTAGCCTTGAGCGTGGTGGACGTCTGGAGTCGGTGGCACACAGACACGAGGCTTACAGAGAGGCGTTCAAAATTTGCTGGTAGATGTTTGAATATAAATAACAGGATGTCAGACACAGAGGTTGAGGACGTACATACCTTAGGCGGTTTGAATGGGTAATCTGTAGGGAAATGAATAGTCAAGAAAAACACGCCACCCTGGTATGGACTGTCATTCTGCCAAACATAAACACACAATCATTTATATGCGTCTTATTACGTAGGACTTTGCATGAAAAAAAAAAAGAGGTGGGCGATTTGCACACTTACAGGTCCCATAATTGTGGCTTGCCAATGAAACACTGTAAAAAACACACACAATGACAAAATATTTGAGATTTTACAAAGTGACAGCAGCATGGTTAGGTCCACCATTTCCAGATGTTTGACAACTGTCTCACATCTGCTGTATTTAAGAGCTGTATCATAAGATAAAGTGGAACTCACGGTCATCACCAACCGGACCTGCAGAACACTGTGCTGGAGGATCCCGACCCAGATCGGTCAGTTCCTACACACACACACAAAGAAACCAAAAGGAGTGATTAGTGATTAGATGCAACACCAGCAGATTTTAAGCCATAAACCTGCTGCGTTAGACAGACAATCAAAACCGTTGACGTGGCAGGTTCGAATAGAGTCCTTTACCAAGAACACTGCAAACACGAGCGTTTTAATTTAGAAAACAATCCAAAACCAAGCGTCTACACGCGTTACTACGTCAAACCCCCACAAGCTCCTCTACTGGCACGAACGTATGAACAGCTATTTACACCTGAGATGAAATTATAACTGCAAGCATGTCGTATGATGTGTTCGCCGCTTCCCAGAAGTCACCGCAACCGTTTCTGAGAAAGCACGCAGAAAGTGGTGAGACCCAGCTCGGTGCTGGGTTATTGCATGTGAGAAAATAAGAGTGCAGGAAGAGGATGCGACTGTGTGGTTGAAATGGTTTAAATACAAAACAAAACATTAATTTCCTCTAAAAAGAACATTGCCAAGGTGAGGTCGTACTGAGGTGTTAATGAGGAGAGCAATGCAGTAGGAAAGAGAGAGAATTTTTTTTTTTTGAAAGAAAAAAAAAATACCCAAGAATGATGAGATTAATATAACGGGAATAGTGGGTGGAGCTTCCAGGGCATTGGTTACTGTTGTAAAGAATCAGGCAAGATTGGATTGCATTTTGATTTTGAATGAAAAAAGATAAGAATATCAGGATGCAACCTTAAATATAAATAGACCCCTTCAGATGTTGATAAAAACTGTATACATGATAAGGGACAGATGGTAAAATTGGCTAGAGAAAGATTTCCTGTACACAAAAATGACAACATTCTTAAGACTGACCCTGAAACGTCTCAGGAATATGAGACAGCGTTAACAGAGACAGCTATTTTAAACCGACGTGTTTGTCGGATGCGGTAATGAGAAAAGGGGAAAAAAGTTGCATTTAATTCCGGTGACAAAAAAGTTTTTTTCCCCCCCCCCATGCTTACATAGGCTGCCATTATTAGAGAAATACATCTGACATGTTCGGAGATGTGACTTGCTCAAAGAAAATTCTGCAAACCTAGTCCACATCCAGAGAACAGCTTAGTATTTAGCGGTTTTCATATATTTAGTGACAATATGATGACGTCCGCTGCAAAACTTTCAAAAAGTCAGCGACCAAAAATAATACCGCATAAATTTTTAAAAATAATTTATTTGATTTCGCTTTAATATAGAACAATCAACTACAAATAGAACAATCAACATACATATTTAATAGAACAAAACTCCAAGAACGTGGAGCACAATTAGAAATTATTTGAAGTTTCCTAAAATCACAGCAGGGTCAAAAATATCCATACAGCACACCTAACATTAGTCTAAATGGTTCTTTGGAAGATTCACCTTTAGCTGATGCGTTCTGCTCGGCATCAACAAGCTTCTGGCAGAATTCTGGTTGGATATTATTATCATCTTATTACATTTGTTGCTTAATTGACAAAAAACCTAACTACAAAAACAAAACAAAAAAATTCCCCCCATTTCACAACTACCTTTGACATGCATGTAATGTTATTGTCCTGTTTTAATGCTCAGTTCTGTCCAAATTTCAAAAACATGCTTACAACTTGAAGTTGTGCTGAAAAACTCTGATGTCCTCTGAAGTTCTTCTTCGTTATTATTATTCCATCCACTAGCAGCAAAACAACCCCAAATGCTACCACCACCATGTTAGTAGTGTTCTTGGGGTTGAACGCTTCACCTCTACTTCTCCAAACAAACTTGTGGTCAAAAGGCCTTTTCTTTGTGGTCAGCTGGAAACTTTATTGGAACAGGGGCTTCCTTCCTAGACGGCAACCTTTCAGTCCACATTAAAGTAAAACTGGCTTGACTGTAGACAGGGACACCAGTTGGCTTCCAGTTCATGCCAGGATTGTGGCTTGTTGGTTACTGGGTTGCTCCTGGCTGTCTTACTTGAACTGAGCTGTTTGTAAACGTCTCCAAGAACCATTTACATTTAAGCATTTGGCAGATGCTCTTATCCAGATCGACTTACATTACATTAAATTTATTCTTACACAAGATGGGTGTAAATCAACCATCATTTTTCTCATATCTGCACTGAGCTCCTTGGTCGTTCATATTGAACTGTGTGTAGGTCAATCCAATAAGTGCCATCAAACACACCCTGTTTTGGAAGTGATAAATAATCATAACTAACAGAATGTTAAAAAGCCTTGAGCATCTGCAAATTATAGGACATTTCAGCACCAGTGGATTAATAATCCATGCTAGTGTATGTATATTTTTGACCATGTATTGATTGAAATTTTGAAAAAAATACTTGAATTTAAACATATGAACCAAATTCTTTGGATTTTCTTCTATTATGTTGTAGAATCATTCCAAGCCCTGAAAAAGACCAGTTAAAAAAAATCATTTAAAATCCATTTTGCTATAGAAACCATGCTCATAATAAAGGGTGTATAAACTTGTAATAAAATCTTTTTGTAGATTTAACTAATTCCATTCTACATCTCACCATAACAGATACCATCATAACTTATATTAGGTGATTTCTTTTACTATAACAAATATACATAGCCGAGGTTAAAAAATTTTTTTTGAGGGACAAAAAAAGAAAGAAAAAGTATATATATATATATATATATATATATATATATACGTTGATAATTAAACAGATAGTCCACCTTTTGAGGAAGCAGCTAATAAAACTAAGCTAACAACCAAACCAGTTTCCTGAAAATACCAGCTAATAAATAGCTAGATAATATTAGCACTTAAGTCGAAGGCAAACCCTATACTATACTAAAATTATATTAAATACACTGCAGTATAAATTTTATATATGAATGTAACTCGAACAATCTGGTACGTTAACCAACAGGCTAGTCAGGTTTAGCAAAGTGCAAGTGTGAAGCATTTAATGTGGACAATGTCACTAAGTGGTCATTATTCGTTTACATTCGTTAAAAAGAAATAAATATAATGAAAAACATTACCTTGTGAATTCGTTTCAAAGCCATTCTGTCTCTGTGGCTGGAAAAAAAGAAGAGAAGCTAGCCGGTTAGCTAAATGCGGCGTCTGTGCTAGCCTAGCTTAGCGGGTGCTAGCCCAGCAATGCGGAGGCGAGGATGCTAACGCTAAGCTAATCGGTGAACGTTATCGGCAATGCCAAGCCGACGGAACTAGCGTGCTAGCGTCAAATCCGTCGAAGCTATGGGGTCCAAGATAAAATGAATCCTCTTTATTGAATCTATTAAACCGTCCAAACAACAGGAAAAATGTATGTGTGCATATATTTGTTAAAAAAATCCGTGTGTATGTGTGTCTGTATTCTCTCTACGGTGTCTTTCCACAAAATGTCTTCTCTTAGCGGAACCAGACGCGATGTTTTGTTCCCAAACACATTCCAGCACGTCTCGAATACTACCCAGGGATTGGACAGAATTCCGCAAGAGGGACACATCTGACCAATTAGCGAGCGTTGTGTTGGAAATAACGGCCGTTAGGAGGCGGGACTGTGTTGGAGTACGGGTGGGAAATAAAACAATGCAAATTATACACACCCAAGGAAAAGGGTCCCGAACAGCGCCAACCTGCGGCTTCCTGTTGCCATTTCAACCTCGTAATAGTGAAGGAAAAAGGAAACAGGAATAAAAAGAAATTAAATAAAATGAAATTTGGTGACGTTATTTGAGATTAAAAAACAAAACAAAACAAAAAACAATATACATTATTTTCAGGTTTTTAAAAAAATATATCTGGTGACATTGGAGGGAAAACATATATATTGTGACCATGACTTACTAATATGTGGGAGATAGTAAGAGTTTACCTTAGTAAGACGTGCCCACAATACAGTATCTCTTTCCCACACCTGGCCACAACATAGTACAGAGGAACCTTGGATTGCGAGCATAATAAATTCCGGAAGCATGCTTGTATATCAAAACACTTGTATATCAAAGTGAATTTCCCATAAGAAATAATGAAAACTTGTTATTCGTTCCACAAGCTAAAAAAAGAAATATATAAAAATAATTCATACAAAATATAAAGTAAAAATAAAACTAATTAACCTGCAACCTTAAGAGGGCTCACACACACACACACACACACACACACACACACACACACACACACACACACACACACACACACACACACACACCAACATATGATCTCGTTCCCACATTTCAGTAACATAGTATCTCATTTCCACACCTTAGTAAATCATGGCCACAACATATTATCTCGTTCCCACATCTTAGTAAGTGATGGCCACATAGCATCTCCTGGCCAGTGTTGCGTAAGTAAAAAAAAAAAAAACCTATTACAAATGACTAATTAATTATTAACAAATTACTAATTAATTATTAACAAATTACTAATTAATTTTAAAATTGTAATTTGATTACATTACTGATTATTACATGTAAAAAGTAATCAGATTACTAATTACGTTACTTTCAAGTTACTTTGAGAACATCTGTCACGGAGTGCGCCTCAACCTGTTGTCGCTCCTTGCACACTCCGTAAGCTTTCTACGTAGGCCCCCCCACCATTTCTGCAGTTGCGTGAAGGGGCAAGATCATCAGGACGGGCCGGCTGGCAATAATTAATGTTAACGGATCTCAGGCTTTCTCTGCGTTAAAAATCCTCCATTTTTTCCCTTCCTCCATCCTTTAACTCTTTAACCTTTCTCCTTCCCCATTTTTTCTAAATAAAATGACCCCTTTTCCCATAAGACCTTGCCTCGTGTCCGTGTGTCTGGTTCGGGTTCCCGAACCCGTTACAACATCAAATGTAAAAAAACTACAAAGCCTTTAGGCAATTGATGCTGCCACTCAAAATGTGATTTTGAAGTGCATTTTGATAAATTTTTAAACACTGCATTTGTAACGCTAGTAACACAATGTTATTGTCATTGATAACTATTACTAATTAATATTATTAATATTTATTGGTAACATTGGTAATCAAATTACTTAAAATGTAATGCTTTACATTAGTGCATTACCAGGAAAAGTACTTGGATTACAATAACGCGTTAAAGAGTAACGCTATACCCAACTCCGATACGCAACTATCCTGGCCATGTTTTTAGGTATTTTGTTCCCATGCATAAGACATGTAAGACATGGCAACAGAATTTTCCCCCCGCAATGTCACCAGAGTGGCTCCATATGTTTTAAATAAAATTGTAATTTCATTTAAATTGAAATTGAAAAATGAACCCTCATACAGTATATACTGGACTCATTACATGTAACCCTTTTTTTTGTTTGTTTTTATTTAGATGATTATGCCTTACCCTGCGTTCACACCGAACGCGGCGAGAGCGTCAAAACGGCCGGAAGTCATTCATTTTCAATAGGAGCCCGCGGCGAAGGGCGGCACGGCGCGGTGAGAGCGGCGAAGGGAGTTGAAATCAGCTCAACTTTATGGTAATGAGCTATGACGCGGTTGAGCGGCAACCAATAAAATTGTAGAGGTCATTCCGCGGAACGCAGTCCTGTAAACTTTTGTTCCGGCGACATTAGTTCCCAAGCAAAATGGAGGAGAAGTTAATTATTGCGGTAGCGGGTTTCCCGGTTATTTATGACATGTCCCTGTTTGTGTACAGGGACATTAATTTTTAAAAAAATGATGCGTGGACAAAGGTGTTTGAAAATGTTGGTGTTTAAATATAATATGGAATATAATATAAAAATTAAAAAATATTAAATGAGACTAGCAGTTCACAATGAACAGAAGCCACCCCATTTTGGGCCGCTCTCGCCGCGTTCGGTGTGAACGCAGGGTTACAGCTCAGGAAAATCAAAAATCCAATATCTCATAATATTAGGACATTTCATGTTGAGTTTGAGTAAATTACTATTCATACAGTACAAATACCATGTATCTCTTGGACTAGGCCAGTACACGCAACCACAGTCGCGTGGAAGACGACTGACTTGACAGATGTCAAGAAGACGATCATCGACACCCTTCACAGGGAGCGTAGGCCACAGAACATCATGTGCTGTATTAAAGCATATTCATGGAAGGTTTACCGGAAGAGGAAAGTGTAGCTTTAAGAAGATCTTCTGGTGTTTTATTATTAAGCCATGTATGTTGATTTTAGGGCATTTCAAGCATCGGATTTGTGAATATGCTGATTTCCTTTTTCAGCAGGACTTATCACCTGCCCACAGCACCAAAACTACCACTAACTCATGACTCTTGGTCACCATGATATTATTGTGCTTAATTGTCCATCCAACTCACCCTACCTGAACCCTATAGAGAATTTATGGCCTATTATGAAGAGGAAGATTGACCGAACAGTACAGATGGGCTGAAGCTGCCATCAAAGTAACCTGGTCTTTAATACTGTTTTAGCAGTGCCACTGGCTGATTGCCTCCATACCATGTGGCACTGATGCAGTAATTCGTGCTAAAGGAGCCCCAACCAAGGCAAATAATTTTTGCCTTGTCAGTTAGGTTTGGACAGCTTTTTTTACCTTTTATTTTTAAAGGTTTTACAGGCTTATTTTACTGAAATAAAATAATCATTTATAAACTGCATTTTGTTTTATTCAGGTTATCTTTTGTAATATAAAAAAAATTAGTTTGATTATTGTAATCATTTAAGTGTGACAAATATGCAAAAATATATATATTTATTGCACTGTATGTGAGAGTTTCATTGTTAAATTAAACTTGTCAGTGTCTGATGCAAAAGGGCCACAGCAGCTCATATTTCAGTTTCCTTTTTCTTTGTCCAATAGGGTGGATTGGGTTGGATCATGACTGATATTTAGGAGTGTTCCTCAGGATCAGGGAATTTACTTCACCTGATACAACGAACATTTTTCTCAGGCAATAAAAGGAACAAACCTCAAATATGTTTCTGCATATTCATCTCCTACTTGCTGCAGTTATTGCTGGTAAGATATGATCTTGATGTGACCTGCTCTGATGTAGCCTTTCTTGCTTTCAGAACATTTTTGAATAGACATTTTAAATAAATTTAGACTAGTTTGTAAAGTCTGCATGATGATTTTTCAGTGTAAATCATAAAGAATAATTATTTGTCAAATATCAAATTCTTTATGCCAAATATATATATATATTTTGTTCATCATGCAGCCCAATAGAGCTTGTGATTGATGTTCAATGTCACAAAGCAATAATCAGCTTACTTTCCATTTCAACAGGTCTTTGTGGAGGAACCAAAAGTGAAAGCTACATCTTTGGCATGAGTGAAATTGAAGGTAACGGCAGCACTGTCAACAATTACATTTTCCCAGTAGCGCTACTTTGGGAAGAGCTTCAATAGAAATGTTGACAATAACATTTCTCGGTACCTGAAAAAAAGTTTAATTATGTATCAATTGGAAATAATAATAATAAAAAAGATTCCAGCAACATTACAATAAAGTAAAATTTAAGTTAATTATTGCATCATCATTAACAGTATACACCAATGTTTTTATACTAACACTTTGTACCTGATTTGTAGCATTTATTGCTTTACTGTAGAAATAAATATAAAATACATAGTTCTGAGATAATATTTTAATAGAAAAACCGTTTCCTCCTAGCAAAATTCTGTGAATGAGTATTTAAATGAGTATTGTTATTAAATAAAAGTAAAATCTCTTAAATTTGTGCAGTGCAGAAAGGTTTACCAAAGACTAAATACTAAGGTTTATATATTTATTGCCCCATTAGTGCCGCACAACTGCTATAACGGTGTTCAGAAGTTTTTCCTCTGAAAGAGTAGTTTCATTTTTCATTCATTCACGCTTTCTACAGAAATGGGAGTGACATCAAAAGGATTTGTGTTTTTTTTTTTTTTTAAATCACGGAACAGAACGTGAAATGTGTTCATTGGCAAACAGCTGACTATTGGCAACACCACCAACCATCAGTAACAGAGTTGACTATCAGTAACAGAGTTGACTATTCAGAAAAAAACAGTGGGTATCAGTCGTTTAAATAATATTTTAAACGACTGATACCCACAGTATCAAGTATTAAGGTAATCTAATCGAACACATTATTATTTTCAGAATGTTTGCAGAGCGAACCATTGACCAGGAACTGCTTGGACGAAGGTATTATATCTGAGTGAAACCACCGCCAACAACACGGAACAATAAAATCAGTTAAACTTAATTAGCTTTATACGTACACATTGTAATTCAAGGGATAAGTTTAAAAAGTTTAAACATCAGATTGTAAACATTATTTATGCTATTACGAACATTTCAACATAAATAAAAACTTTTTAATTATTTTGAGAAACACAACTAAATCTTCTTTTATCTTCTCTCTGTTTTAGCCTGTGTACTACAGAAGTGCCTTAAACTGGGATATGATCTCCTTTTTGAAAACTCCAGTAAGTTTTTAGCTTTTAGCATCTTGCAATTTTATAAAAAATAAATAAGACACACATGCTATGTTCTTTTAACACAACATTTGAATTTCGCAACTAGTCATATTAGCCTCGCAGTTAATGTTTCTGGACTAAAATAAACAGTAAATATATATACTGTATATATATATATATATATATATATATATATATATATATATATATATATATATATATATATATATATAGTATTTAAAGAGTAAATAAATACTACTTCCTGTTCAAAGTCCCATTTGATGTTTGTCATATGATAATTTCTCTTTCATCTGATTTGACTGTCTCCAAACAGTGCTTTTGACCTATAAGGGAGAATCGGCTATTCTTACTGTGGTCCTTGTGAATCTGCCAGAGAATCTGCTAGCAACCTCCCACTAACTAATCCTTATCGATAATGAATTGGTAGTATTTTATAAACTTAAATGTTAAATAAAATAACAAATGAGGAACAATGGAGCCGTTTTGCTTGTACTGTAACATGATATTTTCAGTTACTCCCATAGTTTCCAATGAAACATGAAAATTTGGTTGCGACAAAATTAAAAATGAATACAAAAATTAACCTGATCTAACTGAGAATTAAGGACTTGTTTAGACCTTAACTTACTATCTGTGGCCATGACACAGAAGTCAGTTGATATATTTTCATAGTTTAGTATTTTAGCACTTCTTATTTCCCCTATCACCGTTTACCATCCTCTTCCTCTGAATTACCTCCCAACATTTTACATTGAATATGCACGCATGTATTATTAAAGCTGATGTTGTTAGCAACTACCTAAAAAGACTAATGGAACATTGTATGAAACCGATATGATAAGTCAGAAACTAAAGCGAATGATTCTTACAAATGTACATTATGAGTAGCAGTGAGTTGCATGCTGGCATATTGCGTTTGTTGTGTGTTCTGTGTGATATGGATACAGTATATGCAATATACTCTAGGTATGTAAAAGCTAGCAGTATACAAACCTAGGTGAAGGTGTTAGCATGTTAGCGTGTTTATTACAATGCTAGTCTAGTCTAGCCACACCAAGAGCCACAGGATAAAGTAGTTTGTAAATTAGTCTATTTACCACTTTGCTAGTTCACACATATCCTTTAGTTCCTAGGCTAGTCTGTTTCTAGACCAGTTTATGCACTAATGTGTTAATGCTAGTTCATGGGCTAGCTAGTGCGTACACATCATTGTTCGTCAATGGCAAAGTCTTTTTTTCTTCAGTGCTAGTTTGCAGGTTAGCATCTTTCATCCTTAGATATTTTAAAGTTTAGCGGTTAACCTAGCATAAGGCTTTATTATATAGTATGTTCAAAGAAAAGATTACTTATCTGTCATTCCCTGAATCTGATCTATACATGCAAATTAATTTTATTACTAATGAATTAATGAATGAAACACCCAAAGAGCTCGAAAGCTTTCAGTGTCATTTTGATTTGAATCTACATGCCGCTGCAGTTATTTATTAATTTATTGCGCTTCTGTTTTACATTTTAGGTTATAGTCTTAAGGGGAATCATGAGGTTTCTCGTAAGTTTAAGAATATTTAAGAATATTTTATTATACAGTCATCAATAATAGAGTCTGAGTAACCACTAACCGTAACCGTCTCTCTAATTTCTTGGTTAGGTACTGCCCACTGTGCAATTGACAAGTGTGTTAAAAGTGTGATGGAAGGAAATTACGACATTGAAGGGTTGTTTTCTGGTAAGCAATATACTATATATGAGTATAATGATATTTTCAGTGTACAGTACACCTTCAAAGGGTTTGAATTGCTCATACTATCTATCTATCTATCTATCTATCTATCTATCTATCTATCTATCTATCTATCTATCGTACTATGAGTGCTGTTTGATTGTACAGAATAAGAGAACACAGTAAAAACTCCCTTTATTACTCTATATAATTCCCTGCTACACTAATGCACTCATCCAGTACACCAGAGCCATGATTGGACTGCATGTTTTGCGTCTGAACCCCGGGCCTACCAGGAACTCCTTTAATCAGGAGGTTACGGTGGATGTGGGGACGGGGCAATAACTTGCAGCCGAGGTCCTGTAATGAGCAAGTGGTGTTGGTAAATGATAGTGTGTACAGTTCCCACACATGTGGGAAACAAGAAACATGTGTTTCTTTTATCCATTACGTTTCAAGAAACATGTGTTCCTCTTGCTGAACGCTCATTGGAATGTCTGCAGCGGGCTCCGAGCCACCTCAGCCAGGATTGTCATTCACAGACTTACATGTTTACTCAATTCACAAGAAATGTGGTTAAGAGTCTCATTACCGTACTGTGCTTGAGGTTTCCTGTAAATGTCAATCAGCTTTACTCCTCACAGTTTGACCTGGATGACCCTCGTATTGTAGGCAGTGGAAAGAGTCATCTTTATTCATATATTGTTTGTGAAGTCGGTCACAATTTTCCAATTTTGGTGAAATATGTGTGTGTGTGTGTGTGTGTGTGTGTGTTGTATTTGTTCTGTAGCATGGACAAAGCCTGTTTTGGATTGCCTGCATTCCATGAGGAGTTGTGTGAAAAATAACCCCAGAGATGAACTGTAACATGGAGGATCACGGATGATGATGGTGCTGCTGCTGCTGCTGCTGCTGCTGATGGTGGTGGTGGTGTTGGTATTGGTGGTGTTGGTGGTGTTGGTATTGGTGGTGTTGGTGGTGTTGGTATTGGTGGTGTTGGTATTGGTGGTGTTGGTGGTGGTGTTGGTGTTGGTCTTGCTGCATATATGAGTTCTTTAGATTTTTTGTATTTTTTTTTCGTGTACAATATAAATCATGTCTGTATTCCTCCTGTTCTGTATTCCAGTACTGTCTTTAACACAGTGTATTGTTCCTCTTTTCACAAATGGCTACTGAGCAACAGTTTTGCAAATACATAGTCATTAAATCCTTTATATAGACAATGTAAAAACCACAGTCACATTAAAAACTCAAAAGAAATATCAGAAATGTCAACATTTCCCTCAGATATTCTTGATAAAATATGAATCAAAGTCTCCAGTTGCCTATAAGTACATTCTTAGAATTGAACTTAGCATTAACTTACACTCTGTAGGCTCTGTGACAATCAGAATGATCAGAAAATGTTGATATGAAATAATAAATATTACAAGAGTTGGGTGTTTGTGCAAAGAACATAAATGCTATGTTACGTTTTCAGAAACCTGGATATTGGTTTCTCAGAGCGTTCCTCAAGTCACCTCTTTTGAATCAGATTTTTTTTTTTTTATATCAAGATTGAGACATAAAATACGAATATGTGGAAGTTCTACATTGTAATGTATGGTTCATATCACAAGGTTCTTATAATAGATCAAAATTAGACTCAGGTAAAAGTTAATTACAAACCTGCTGAAAAAATCCTTAAAAGCTGACTGTGTTAGCAATCATGTCAGAAAACTGCTAACCTCTCACCGGAGTAATATAAATGATCATCAACCAAATAAATTAGCACCACAATCACTAAACAAAGGAAATAAACACGTCTAAAATGTCTCAGGGTTGAATTTTCCTCTCAGTGTCGTTTCTGACAAGTTTGACAATTGTTTATCTATACTTAATACATAATTATGAGATTTAAGTATACTGTACAACAAACCACTGAGAGATGTCAGAGATTTTCCCATGTCTTGCTTGTCTCCATTTGAACACCAAGTGGCGTTCTTTTCTTTATAATCAGCACAATTTCTATTCTAGCACTAATAAGAAAGAAATTGTTTGCTGGTATGTTTGTATTTTATTGTTCCTTCATAAAACCATTCTTAAATGTTGAGATTCTGCAGATTTTAAACATTCTGACCTCGAAAACTGTCAATGCATGTAAACAATACAAATAAAAAGCCCTTGATCTGGAGCTTGTGTTCAGTTTATTGTATGGAGGATATTTACAATAACGTCACTGGCATTAAACAACAACAGCGTCAAGTACAGAAAGTGCGGTATATTAGTTACTCTTTCTTTCTTTCTCTCTCTCTCTCTCTCTCTCTCTCTCTCTCTCTCTCTTTCTTTCTTTCTTTCTTTCTACTTCATAGAGTCCTCCCCCCCCCCATTATACTTAATGCGATTCACATTTCTAGCACCCTGTAATCATGTAACTGTAGCACAATGAAATGAAAACACATTTAAAACACATGCGTTAGGTCAAAGCAAGCAAAACCTTGGAGTGTTATAACTTATCATGCTTTACAGTATTAGGTTGATATCCCTACTCCTGTCCTAGCCTGCACGTTGATGTTTCCCTGCCGTTACACGCCTGATTTGACTCAGGAGGTTCTGGTAATTAGCTGGTTATTTAATCTGGCGTGTTAGGACAGGAAAAATACAAAAAATATACAGGACAGGGTTCTTCCCCAGGCTAGAAATCTGATGTTGTACCGTGTGTAGTAACAAATTTAGTATGGTTTCACATTTATTTTCCACTAGGGGGCAGCAAAGCGCTCTCATTCAGCTCAGAGTAAAGCAAAAAACTGTAGGACTAGATGTAAGTTTTTTCGTATGATCATTTCGTATGATTCCATTATTTGTTTCTGAATGTACGTTTTATGTAAAATTCAGACGTTTGACATCATTTGATATAATTACATGGTACCACAATGTAGCCTTGAAATTAGTTTCATGTTTGTTTGTTCAAAAATATATGTTAAATGTTAAAGCTTGAATCTATTTTGTAGATGATGATGACGTTTTTAAGCATTGGCTGTTAGTATGCATTTTTAAAAATGTGTTTTGTAAAATTAATAAATATTTGACATATTAATAGCGTTTACACTCATATGGGCTAAATTGTTTAAATATATTTTCCCCCTCTTTAAGCTTTCAACTAGAAATGTGTACATCTATATACCCGGTGCAGGATTCACTAGGAACTGCTTTCAGATGAAAGTTTTCTAGGTAAAGTTTACAAGATATACTGTATAGGATATTAAAGGTATATATTATATAAGGTGGTGTGCACAGGGAGGGAATGTGAACTGCGCATGCGCGCTTGGTCTTAAATATTACGGAGTGTCATAATGAGTGTATTAGTGGTGTACTAATTTGCTATAATGGGCTTGGTGTGGTGTTTATTAAGGGCCATGCGGTTTGGATTGCGGCCAAACTTCACCCAAACTGAGCAACTTTTCCAAGTGAAGCATGTCACACATCTCAGGCTGACATTACAGGGAATATTTCCGCACGTTTCATCTTAAAGGTGGAATTACCTACTAGCCCATTTCGACACTACTATTTAATCCGCAGCCGCTTTAGACCCACATTCCGTGCTCAAAATATGATCACGCTTTAGGCGATGACTATACGTGTTAAACGGATTCGGATTTTTAGAACAGGACCTGGTTCATTGACATTATCATCCGTCGCATCATAAAAAAAAAAAAAAAACCTGCTCTCAGTCTGCATGTGTGAGGAATAAAGCTGAGAGTGGAACAGAAATGGATGCAAATATAAATGTATAAAAGTGTATTTTTTCTTTTGTTCAATATGTTGCATCACTGACGTTAATTAATACTGAGGAACTTTTTTTAATTTTTTTAAGAGATACAAATAAATGTGATATTACGCAAGATGAAACCGGCTATATCTGGATTTCAGTCTCTTTTTAAAGATAAATTTACACCAGAGGGAAAATATAAAAACACCGCGTATTTTTAGGGAGCGTGTGTGTGTGTGTGTGTGTGTGTGTATTAAAAGAAAAATCACCATTAAAATTATGTCGCGTTGGTCGCTTGATTATGAACGAAAAATAAAAAAAAAACATCATTAATAATTAATAATTAAATTTGTTCTTAACAGCGTATAATAATAATAATAATAATAATAATAATAATAATAATAATAATAATTTTCGGGTTCATTCCTTAATACGTAAGCATAAGCATGATAAGCATGCGATATTTTTTTCTCTTCTTCTTCTTCTTCTTCTTCTTCTTCTCGCAAATCCATGAAGTATCATATCATTTAGGATCTAATCGAGGTGAAATCCCTGCTCTGAAAACCCACGGGATCGTTTTTAGTCCTGTGTGATAAATATTTCATATTTAATCCACCATCGACTCCTTTATCTAGACACATATTTTCAAAATGGCGCATTATAATTTATTACAACGTGTTTTTTTCCCCCTTAAAAAATTCGAGGTTGATTTTGTCTAACCAAAGAGCAAAAACCAAAAACAAAACAAAACAAAACAAAAAAAATCTAGTAATTTAGTATCTAGTAATGTTTTCTTCTTCTTCTTTATCTTATTATTATTATTATTATTATTAAATGGTAAATTATAGAGTTATTGTTTACATTGATTAATCATATTGAAATGTACGCACTGTTTAAAAAAAAAGTAGTATATGAATAACTCTTATAATTCTTCTATTATTATTATTTGGCTAACAATGAAAGGCGTATGACATCGTAACTTATTATACCGTAATTTTATAAAGCGGCGGTGTCAGTTCGTGTGTGTGTGTGTGTGTGTGTGTGTGTGTGTTTAACTGAAATAAGTGCACTTGAACTCATTAGATGTATTATCCTCTCAGACTTAAGCATTTCTGACCCCTGTTTAACCTCCATGTTTGCTGTAATCGATTAGAGTTTACAAGCTTCTGGATTTGCGAAACATGATGATTTATTCGGGCTGGAAATCTTTTTTATTATTATTATTATTTTTTTATTTATTTTTGTATTTTCTTTCCTTCACGATGCATTGTGTCACTCCACACACCTCACAGTAGTGTTCAGGTGTTCGGCGCTCGCGGATGACTCCCACACCTCCGATACGCAAATGAGCTTTCCTTTTAAGGCCAGAGTCACGCCCCCTCCTGGTGAGGGCCCCGCCCAGCCCCGGTGAGAAGGTGCGCGGCGTGTCTGCGGGGACGCGCGAGCCGTAAAGAGACGGATGGAGGGGAGGAGAGGAGAGGAAGGCGGGAGAAGAGGGAGTGAGATTTCTTACCCAATCCGCCTTTTCCCCGGGGAGCGCACGAAGCCTTCCTTCCCCGTTTCCATCCCTCCCTCTTGTTCAGTCGCTAATCACTGCATTTTTACTTCCCTCTTCTTTTTTGAAGCACGCGCGTTCCGTTTTCATCCCGCTTTTTCATCCAGGCTCGCGCGTTTGCTTGCTCTTTCGTTCTTTCTTTCTTTCCTCGTTCTTCTGAGCAAACTTCCCGACCAGACGCTCGCCTTGATCCGGCGCTTTTCTCCTTTGAGATGCTCGGCGAGCTCTCTCCTCCCTCTTTTAACTAAACACACACACACACACACACTTGCACGCACGCACACACTCAGACACACACACACACAAACACGCACACGCACACACCGGCTTCATCTTGAACTTGCGAGGTTTATTATTGGGAATCTAAAATAAGAAAGAGAGGAGCAACCCGGTGGGATACGGAGCGCTCGCCGCGCATTCATCAAGGACCCCTTTGGAGAGGATAAGGACCCTTGTTGACACTTTTTTTTTTTTTTTGGTCGCTTATCTCTTTTTGCCTCCCCCCTTTGAGTTGACTAACTAATCCGGAGGATTTCTTTCCCCCTTTTTTTCTTTTCTTCATCATTTTGTAAAAAAAATAAATAAAATAAATAATAATATTCCGCTCGAATAGCCGGTTTCGAGGGCCGTTTTCATGTTTTCCATCCAGGACGGTCTCCCGCGGGGAGCGCTCACCATGAAGGAGGAACCGCTCGCCAGCGGCATGACTCCGGTGCGCTCCTGGATGCAGAGCGCCGGGATACTGGACGCCAACACGGCCGCGCAAAGGTGAGACATCATCAGTGTATGTGTGGGTGAACATGCACGCATGTATTGTGTGCGTGTGTGCGCGCGTTTGGGTGGACGTGCATCATGCACCATGCGTATCCGTTTAAAGAAGCGCAAAGCGAACCGCTGGACTTGGACAGCCGTAGCGCATGAGCGCAAACACATCTTGTGCGTAAAATGAAGCTGTGCATCCCAAACGTCCTCGGATAAAAGTAGAGTCAGTGCACACACACGTAGAAGCTCAAACTTACTGGGTCATAAAGAAGTGCTTAAAAAATGACTGCAGATGTTATTTCATCCGCCGTATATAGTTGGCCCTGTGGCGCGTTTTTGGTTCAGTGTACAAAAGCAGGATTATTAAACACAACTGGAGGTTCGAGTGTGTTGGAGCAGACGGGTGTAAGAGTTCAACATGTCATGCATGAAGGGAATCCTTTTTTTAATTATTATTATTTTTTATTTTAGACATCTACAGCTACGGTGTTGGTGCGTTGTAAGAATCACAGCACCTGATGCGCCTGCTGAGAAATTACTTTAGAAATGCTGACTGAGCTGTAATTGAAGTGCTTATCCAAGTCAAAGTCTGATAAATAAAATAGCAGATAAAATAATAACAAAAAAGTTTGGAATAAGGATCAAATTTATATAACATTTGATTTATATGTTGAGCTGTTTTTTGGCTCATGCTAAAAAAAAAAAAACGTCCAGTTACTTTATTTGCGCATGCATTCTTGTGCACACACACACACATTCATCCACAAATATATATTCACTTAACCACACTGTCAGCAAAATTATTCCACATATGACAAAAATAAAACAGCGCATAGATTATATCTATCAGAGCCGAGCCCGAATCCGACAGCGACAGCTTTTCGGGTTAATTAATTGCAGATTCATTAGGCCTGTTTGTGCACAGGTGCCGAGACATTTCCTATAAACCTTAAAGACATTGCGCATTATCGCCGTGCCATTGTTTAATTATCGCAACTGATTAAATTGTCTCTGATTTCAGATAAACTCTCTGTGCGCATCAGGTGGAACTGGACACACTTTCACAACTCATAAAATGCTGATGAAAAGTTTGAGACAATATTTTTACCTAAAAAAAAAAAAAAGTCAACTTAGCAAAGAATTTAAAAAAAATGTTTTTCTCCTTTTAGAGGTCAGGCATTATTATTATTATTATTATTATTATTATTATTATTATTAACATCATCATCACGTGCATGTTTGGTTAATAATGCATGCGTAATATTACAAATGTAACTAAAAATACTATTAAAAAATATACTCCAGTCAAATATTTAAAGCTGTTTTGAACAATAAATGTAGAGGTAATAAGATAATGTTATAATATGAAAATGCAATAACAACACAATTAAACAACAACACGATTAAATACAAAATTCTATAAATGAACTATTCCATGTGAGTCTTTATAATCTAAAACAAACCAGCTTCTGAGACACCTGCTTTGTTGATCGACTTATGATTTCTTGCACATATGCATTACGAGCTATATCTTTATATATATATTTTTTTTATGTTAATTTAAAAGTGAGTTTTAAAAGTCTGTTTTATTATATGAACTTATTAATTGGATATCATAATAAATATCTGCAGGCAGGCGGATTACATATTTTATTTAAGAGTTCAGGAGGACAAAAATTGAGTAGGATTATTTAGTGCTAAATGAAGCTTTTATAATTAAATAACCTTTTATTATGGCTTATTAGATCATAATTAGATGTTGCTCATAGAAGTGGATATTTTGTAATAGTAGTAGTAATAATAATAATAATAATGAAAGTGAAAAGTAGACTATGGTATGAGAAAATTATTAATTAATAAATAGATGGTGACAAGAGCTCTTACAGGCTTTAATTTATTTCTAATTAGAAATGAATGAATGACTGAGCGACGCTTTGTGCTTGGTGCTCTCGAGACTGACGCGTGTGAGGTACAGGTGTGGTTTTACACTCCGAGGTGCTGATGAGTTGGTTGGAGAGGAAGTGTAGATCACGGGAAACTGACACGCTAAAAGATTTATTTGTGGTGTTTTGGTTGCAGTGTAGCTTATGAGCAGGGAATATATATATATATATATATATATATATATATATATATATAGTCTGTATGTTTGTGTGTGTATGTGTGTGTGTGTGTGTGTGTTGACACACTGTGTTCAACGTGTGAGGGCGGTTTACTCAGGAATCTGATGCAAACTGGATTAGTCTTGATGGAAGGCAAGGTGGAGACAGACAGAACAATTTCAATAGACTGTCTCGCCCCCCCCCCCCCCCCCCCCCCCCAGCACACACACTAAGTATCTCTCACTCGCTTTCTCTCTCTACCTCTCTCACTATGTTTTTCAGCCTGCGGTGTGAGCACACAGCTGGGGAACAGATTTCACTCTTTCACTTGACCCTTCTCTGGTCCCCTACCCCACACTGTAAAACCTGGCAAAGTGAATTATGTCGCCTCTGTTCCGTCTACAAGGGGAAGGAGGTGGTGGAGGGGAGGAAGGCTTTGGACCTAATGAAGTCCAGACCCTGGGGTTTAGAGCAGGGATGAGAGAGTGAGACAGAAAGAATGAGGGATCATGATTCAGGACAAATCCGAGCTCTTGACCCCTTATGAAAAATGTTCAGAAACATGCAGCATAGGCGAAGGCTGTTGTACGCGAGACAGGAACGTAGGACAGAAAGCCCGGACATCAAGTCAAGCTTAACTCAAAGAGATGTCCGCCTTTTACACTCTAGTCACCCAAAATGAATTGCTTAACATAACACGATACGAATAAAGTGAAACAAATGCACACTTTTCCGCAGTGTTACATATTTGGATATAAAATTGCCAATTAAAGACATTGCTCTTGGACAATTTGAATTCCATCTAAGGACTGTATTAAATTTGACACCCTGTTTTACACCACAACAGATGACTTAAAAAAAAAACAACCAATATGTCATATTTATGTCGTCGTCTTGTTGTACTTGCGTTTGCAGCTGGACCTACGATCTACACTACAGTAAGCAACATGTCCATTAGTATCGAATAGCAAGTTAAGAGAGCGGACGTCTGCTTATTACATGCTTCATTAGTCTGCATAAATGAAAAGCATTTGTAGAACACTAGCAAAACACACACACACACACACACACACACACACACACACACACACACACACACACACACACACACACACACACAGTACTTGACTTTGCTCCTTTTTGTCAAAAAACAAACCTGATGTCTGTCGTGTAGCTTCGTGTTTCTTAAACCTTTGCATCCAAGTCCTTGTTTAACTGTAATATCAATTTCACAAATGACTTTCTGAGTAAGAATTTAATAATTAAGAATTTGGCGATTATTCATTATAAACAAATTTTTTTGGTTCCTGAACTTTCCACTAACGAAACACTTTAGAAATGTGTTTTGTACTTAGTCCCCCTTTGGTAATGCAGATTGGGATTTCCACCAAAACAACCAAACAAACAAATAAATGAATAAAAAAAAAATTGCGAACACCCAGGCCATGATTCATGGAGCCCAAGGATTTCTCTACTTTAAAAAATTGGTGCACCAGAGTGTATTAAAAACTACTCGGCACATTTTAAAACTTCTGTTAATAATATAATTTATAAGCTGCAATGATTCCATCATGGATAAGTTATTAAGCTGAAGCTAACTGATGTTATCAGTATACACACATACACACACTAGTGTATACCGTCTTGACACTGTAAACTGAACCGTTGTCTGTAGATGTAAACATATCAATATATATCAAACAAACACAATAAGTGTTTTTTTCGGTAACAAGTTTGCTAGCAAGACCTTCCACATAAAACGGTATTTGTGAAAGTTGTGTGTGTATATTTTATAATGTCTTGCATTAGGAAAATTAGCTAGGTATTTTTGTTGCTAACACCAAGTACTTCTAGCCTGTTTGATTAGCCGAAGCAAATAGAAAGACATTTTGAAAACAAGTTCCTAAGGTAAAAAAACAATATAATCAATTATAATGAAGTGTCTTATAGATTGGTAGACTTCCAGAAAGAAAGAATGATCACGCAAAAAAAAAAAAAAAATCTGGGGCTTATTTTTAATTTCTGAAACATTTCTGAATATTTTTTTTCATGCTAATAAGTTAGACAGAAACTGATTAAAACTGATTTTTCATACCTCAGGACCTTATTGTTGCTTTCTTAACATAAGGAACTCATACAATGTTTTAAAACGCTAGTGATCAGTAAAGAAATGTGCCAAGCTAGCATCTGTCTGACCTTGTCACAGTGCTAATATGTAGCTACAGTTAGCTGATGTTAAGTAGATTTCTTGCAAACTAGCTAACTGGGGCGATGATATACTGTATGACCGAGCTTTTAGCAAAAGCTTTTAAATTAGCGCTGCCACATGCCAAAAAAAATAAAATAAATAATAATAAGAAGAAAGAAAGCTGAAATAAATAAATAAAATCAGGTTCAAGCAGCTCGGTCTGAAAACTAGCCAGTACATATTTCAGCTGAACCTGCATGAATGTCCGACTGATTATTACACGCTTCATTAAGAAGGCTTTTACTTAATGTAAAACATTTGTAACACAAATGATCAGTAAATGTTAAAAAAGCACACGTGCGGTCACATTTTTCATCTGAGGAACAAGTGCTTTCCCTCCAGCTGCCTCCATAATGACTCCAATCGAAACATACAGGTGACCGACTAATAGCTTCAGCTGTAGCCCCTTAATCATTTTTGGTGTGTGTGTTTTTGTTTGTCTGTGTGTGTGTGTGTGTGTGTGTGTGTGTGTGTAAGAGTAAGAAGGAGGTTCTAGGCACATTTGATCTCTGTCTGTGTGTGTGTGTGTGTGCGTGTGTCAGGTGGAGCTACACAAAAACAGAAGTTTAGCTTATATGAGCTGCCTTAGCTAGCAGGTTTTAACATACTAGCTAGCATAATATTAATATTGATGTTATTGTTTGTCTGCTAGCAAACATGATAATATAACACTTAACTATTTAACTAGCAAAGTGACCACTGGTTTCGGTTCCAGAGTATCCTATTGTTATTTAGCCTGGCTAGTCATGTGAAGCACACATTAGCATAATGCATGCTGGCTTACTGGTAATGGGGATCCTGATTTTAATTAATAATAATAATTAAAATAATGATCAGCTAGCTTATTAGCCTGGTTTTAAATACAGTATCTAACACCTAGTATAATGTTAGCTTTCTTTTTAGCAATCTTGGCTAGCGGTTTTAATGTGACTCTAACTTCGGATTTTAATTACACAACACAACACGATAATTAGCCTGTTGGTTAGTGTGTTAGCTTCCAGTCTTATTACACTATAAACACACTTTCCATGGCACACACGCGCACACAAACGCACTTAACCTTCATTTGGATTTTATTGCGCTCTCAGTCAGAGGGCCGGCTCTGACAGCGTGTGTGTGGAGGAATGAACACGACACACGCGGCGCGAAAACTTGTCGCACATATTGTTGAGCATGATATCGTTAAACCCTCACGGGTAAAAACTGAAGTCCTCACGCCGTCACGTTTTCAATTAGCGTGCGAAACACTTTCGTGTAATTTAGCAGCGCAGCTCCGGGCCGGAACGCAGCTCACGCTCGTCTCGCCGCAATTACCACCAAATTAGCCGTTAGCCGGGAGCGCTCACGCCGCTAACACACTGCTGTGGATATGGAACTGGGGTATTACGTTTCCCGACATGTCCAATGTTGCTGTCAGCTGGTTGAGAGTGTGTGTGTGTGTGTGTGTGTGTGTGTGTGTACTATATTCCTTGTTGTTCTATACATTTGTACAGAACTGAACTTATGATATAGTCCCAGTTAGATTTGCTCAGAGTGTGTGTGTGTGTTTGTGTGTGTAATCTGAATGCTCTTCACATTTTTATTTCCAGGATGATGCGGAAACAAATAAAATATATGGAAGAAAGTTTATATTTTAAAATAATATTTAAATGATTATGATTTATTCATACATATCTTATATTTATTTAAAACAGTTTTACATATTTCACGTTTTATATATTTAAAATACATTTTGTGAAACTTTATTGGTGTTTTGTTTTATTTCTTAATTTATTGAACACTACAACAAATTATAATTATACTTTTACACTATATTTACACTTTTACAACCCAAAGTTTGTACTGTACGTCTCACCAAAATCGAAGACAGATGTGACACTTTGAAGTGCCTCATCCTATATTTGGTCTTACGTTTGTGGAAATAAAAATATATTTTATTTAATATTTTTAATCGTAAACTGTAAAATGTGTATGTTTACTCAAAACGCCAGAAATCAAGACCGCACATCCATCTTTATCTTAGTCATTATTATAGAGACGTACCATTTTGTTTCTTTTTGGAGCCCAGTACTGAAACAGTAAAGTGAGTAAAGGAAAATAAATATAATAATACTTTAGCTATAACAAAGCATAAAGTGTAAATATAATAAAAAAAAAACTATTCTGATCTCTTTATATGTCATTTCGCCCCACTCAAGAAAAAATAAAATAAATAAAAACAATTATTTTATTTTTATACCGTGATTGTTCTCTGATTGGATTTGGTATGAATGATGTTCAGTGCTAAACCCCGCCCCTCAGACTCTTAACCAATCACATCTCTGCACAGTATCACCCTGTATCACAGTACGGCATTGAATCTCTGGCTCCTGTTAATGCATCATTTCAGAAGACTGACGTGATTTATCCACGGAACGAAAGAGAGGTCAGGCTCTGCTGTGCTTCAGAAAGCATTAAAGCAAAGAGGAAAGAGGAGATAAGAGGAGTGAGAAAAAAAAAAAACAACAACAACAAAAAAATGAAAATAAATAAATAAATAAAATAATAAAACGCCCGGAGAAAGAGAGCAAGACCGGGGCAGATTAACGATTATTGTTCATATCAGTGCCATGGCTCTGTGCCAAAAAGGATCATTTCTATTCTTGCATCATGTTTGTGTAAACAGAGGGCATGAATACAGAGAGAGAGAGAGAGAGAGAGAGACAGAGAGAGACAGAGAGAGTGAGAGAGTCAGATCTGTGATGATCTCGCTCTCTCCCCCCTGTTTCTCTCTCTGTCCCCCCCCCGACACACACAGTTACGAGTCCAGTCCAGTTACCAGTCTTTCTTTCTTTCTTTCTTTAATTTTTAATTCACTTTTACTCTATCTATCTATCTATCTATCTATCTATCTATCTATCTATCTATCTATCTATCTATCTATCTATCTATCTTTCTTTTTATCATGGACAAAAACATACTGATACTGTTGTATATATGTACTGTAAGTTACCGTGTGAGTGAGCGAGTGTCTGTGTATGAGCAAGTGTGTGTGTGTGTGTGTGTGTGTGTGTGTGTGTGTGTGTGCGCACCCACTGTCACTCCGCTGCTGAAGTGGATGTAGCAGCAATTACTATAATTAAAATAATAACCTTAATGAGCTTTCCATGTCGATGGGTGCACATAAAGATCAAAGTGTGTGTGTTGGATGTTAGTTCCGTTGGAAGTGATGAGAGACCAAACTGGATTAATGTTACATGTCCCATGTTTGTTTCTACTTTAGGACACACACTCGGTTCTCCTGTCAGACAGGGGTCCCCCTCGAACCCCTTATTAGGAAGCTTGATTATTCAACAACCTCTTTCTGTCTGACTGTAACATCTATCTATCTATCTATCTATCTATCTATCTATCTATCTATCTATCTATCTATCTATCTATCTATCTATCTATCCGTCTGTCTGTCTGTCAATTATTTTTATTCTCTACTTTCTCTGTCTCTTCCTCTGTCTCTGAGTACACACTGAGTGATTGATAGGATTGATCCGGTGCAATAGGTGTGAGGCCTATTGGTCGAACCATGGAGAGAGGAGTTTGATTGACAGATTGGGAAAAGAGTAGAGTAGAGGATGCCAAAATGTCCAGCAGCATGCGGTGCCTTTGGGGTGTGCAGAGAGCAGAAACACACACACGCGCGCACACACACACACACACACACACACACACACACACACACACACACACACACACACGGACAGATGTGATACAAGCCAAATAAAAAGAAGCCTGAATATATCCTGTGTTGTTCATCCCTTAATGTTCATCCTTGTTCTAGGTGAATGATGAAAGATAAAACTCTTCTCTTCTCTTCTCTTCTCTCCTCTACAGCGGTGTCGGTTTGGCCCGAGCTCACTACGAGAAGCAGCCTCCGTCCAACCTGCGCAAATCCAACTTCTTCCACTTCGTCTTGGCTCTGTACGATCGTCAGGGGCAGCCGGTGGAAATCGAGAGGACGTCCTATGTTGACTTTGTGGAGAAAGACAAAGTGAGTGATCCTTTAGCACAGCCATGATATATTAAATAAAGCACATGAATAAATAAATAAATGTGCATTAGGTTTGTTACACTTCTGTTAACATTACAGAGTTAATTACATGCTTATTACTGTGTAATAACACAATTTGGGTATAATTTGCATATTATTTCATATTAATAATTTTTATTGAGAGTGAATATTAATTGAATGAAAACAAACATATGTATAAAGGTGATTTCATCAGTTGTTTGTTTTTATGGTTTTATCATTAATTTATGGCAGTTTTAGATGTTGAAATATCTATGTATGCCTTTAGGGGGCAGTAAAGAGGCCAGACTCATAAGCTCACACATGCAGGAAAAAACAAAGCAAATTGTTATGTCTTATTACATTAATCTAAATCATTGATTTATTACTTTTATCAATTTAACCAAAAGCTTTTAAAACAATCAAGTGTGTGTGTGTGTGTGTGTGTGTGTGTGTGTGTGTGTGTGTGTGTGTGTGTGCGTGCGCGGATGTGCACAAAATTTCCGCCTTCCGTTAGCAACCAACTGATTAACTGTCGCCTCCTTGCTCTCTGGTCCTGCCAACCTCGCAGTGTGTGTGTTGTGTGTGTCAGGAGGTAGTCCTGCTAGGCCTGCTGTGCGCGTGCGTATGTGTTTGTGTCTGAGCGTGTGTGTGTTGTTATCAGTAAAAAGGTTACAGAGAACAGCTCCGCCCCTGGCTTGGGGTGGGATGGTGTCCAGTTGGCACGGTCACTCGTCCGTCCTCGCTGTCTGCTCACCTCCACCTCGACCCCCGATACGCCCCCCAACACTGACACACACGCACGCACGCACACACGCACGCACGCACACACACACACACACACACACACACACACACACACACACACACACACACACACACACACACACACACACAGACCTCCGCTCCTGTTCAATCTGGGACTCTGCCAAGACATCACCACAAATCTTGGCAAAGAGAGAGAGAGACATGGAGAGAGAGAGATAGAGAGGAAGCGCCACGATGTCATTTGACATTTGCATATATTTGGTTTCACATCTATCAGCAAGTGAGTCTTATCTGGGCCGATGTAAAGACTGCCATCCAGGGCTCTGGTGTTATGTATAAGAGTTTTATGCCTCTACCAGGTGGTTATTTGATCACTTACGATTCCCATCCAGTTCCCACAAATCATGTGACCTGTCAGTGAAGGTGAGGGAAGATTCGCGCTTACAGAAAAGTGCTAACTGCCTCTAAGTGGCCAGTGTTACCCTTACTGACGGTTTGATAATTTTTATTACTAAAAGATACAGCTAGTCACTTATTGACTCCCAAACCCAGATTAAGCAGCGGTCCAGACCTGGTGGTTATGAGATTAAGAGGGAGAACCATGTTACCATCACCGCTAAAACAGTGTAGCAGACCTCTAGCGCTGTGTGTGTGTGTGTGTGTTCATGAGACACTCTTCAACTTTTCATCTTTTTGCTGGTTTTCATCTTTCTTTGTTTCAGGAATATAACGGTGAGAAGACCAACAATGGCATCCACTACAGGTTACAGCTCCTCTACAGTAACGGTAAGAAACCACCACATCCATTAGTCGAAGGGACGACAACAAACAACAACATCAACAAAACAACACAACAACAATACACAACAACACAATAGAAGACCACATTTTATACTGTAATACAAGTTAACTTCACATTTCTTTCTTTCTTTTATTTTTTGGGGGGTTATAGTCTTCATTCTTTTTTTCTTTGGGGGTTTGGAGTCTCTTTCTTTACTTATAGTATATAAAGATTGGGTTATAGTTTTTCTTCCTTTCTTTTTTGTTCTTATGGGGTTATATTTTTTATTCCTTTTCCCTTTCATTCTTTATTTTTTATGGGTTTTTATTGTTTTTTTTTAGTTATAGTTTCTTTCATTCTTTTATTCTTTCTTTTTTTTCTTTCTTTTTCTTTTTTCTATTTTTTGAGTTTATTTTTGAGTCTATTTTTCATTCTTTCATCTTTTTGTTCATTGGGGTTATAGTCTTTCTTTCTTCCTTTTTTTGGGGTGGTTATAGTCTCTTTCTTTACTTCTTACTTTTTTTCGTTCTTTTTGGGGGGTTATAGTTTATCTTTCTTTCTTTCTTTCTTTCTTTCTTTCTTTTTTGTTCTTATGGATTTATATATTCTTTCTTTCTTTCTTTCTTTCTTTCTTTCTTTCTATTAATTTTTGAGCGGTTATAGTTTATTTCTTTCTTAAATTTTTTTTCTTTCCTTTAGTTTTTTGAGAGTTATAGTCTTCTTTTTTTCCTTCTTTCACCTTTTTGTTCTTTGGGGTTCTAGTCTTTCTTTCTTTCTGCTTTTTGGGTTTATACTCTCTCTCTCTCTCTCTCTCTCTCTCTCTCTCTCTCTCTCTCTCTCTCCTTACACATACACCTTATCTCAATTCTTTAAAAATAATTTATATCACACTTTACTCATATTACTTTGGACTTCTTATCGCACTGAGAAATAAAAATTTGGAAATACCGAAGTGTTAAAACAGTTCTCAGGAGTGAATTCAGGCTTGCTTTTTGCGTCCAGCTTCATGTCTTTGCACATCTGGAAGAGTCTTGAGGATCCCATCTGTTTATACTGGGATGATTTCATTCACATCTGTCTCCTTCCTGTGTTTCCGTGTACCTTTTTAACTTCAGGACGGGATTCGGGACGCCATTGCAAAGTTTCTCTCCTATACTTGTTATTTTCATTTGTTGTTAAAATAGCATTCATTATTGTTAGAATGATCTTCACACACTCTGTGTGCGTATCGAAATAATGACATATAGCCGATTTGAATGTCAATTACACCACCCTGCTAAGAGATTAGTCCACGGGTCGCCTTCCCAGCATGCCTTTTTACCCCTCATCCACCCTCCAGCCCTGCCCCATACACCTGCCTTTCTCAGTAGAGTGATGGAGTGAGGAAAGAGTTTGTCCATAGAAGCGTGCAGAGAGACAGTGAGGGGTCGGGGAAGCTCGCAGGTTTAAGACAGGAACACAATAAATAATACATTTATTTGATTGACTGTATGTGTGTGTGTGTGTGTGTGTGTGTGTGTAACCGAACATGTCAGGCAGCATGATGAGCAAAAACTTATTATTATTATTATTATTATTATTATTATTATTATTATTATTTTGCTTATGCACACTTTAAAGAAATTAATTTACATTGTTGAGTCACCTCACTGAAGCGTAAAAACAGTATTTTGTGTGTTTGTAGAGAAAAAAAACAATTTGCTTGGTGTAGTAATTAACCATGGAGAAGAGTGCACTGTAAAGCTTAGCATACCCCTACTTGACCTCTTAAACGTACCCCTACATGACCTCTTAACCCTCCTAAAACAGGTACATCTTTTGTACCTTTTAGTACAGTAGGTACTTTTACCTACTTTACCTCTTTTACTGCTCTTATCTTTTAGATAAGAGACTATCTAGTCTCAAATCCAGGGATCTGAAAAGAAAAAGTGCACTTTGTTTATTTGGAGGAGTCAGTGGGTGTGTCTCAGAAAGAGCTCTTTCTTACGTAGGCTAGTAAACCGGGGACCTGGCTCTCTGGATAGCGCTCAGGTACATCCAGGGATCTGAAACCTAAACAAGGGTGTTCATATGTTAATCATTGAATTCTGATGGTTGTTTTCTGTTCAACTTGAATGTAAGCCAAACCTCCGTAAGTCATAAACTAGCATAGTTTTTGAAAACAAGGCTACTTGTCTTACTCGTTACTTAGCACCTTATGGTGCTCCTTTTTCATCCTTCGTATCTAATAGTGGTTGTACTGTAGTGTTTTTTTTTCTTTATGTATACCTTCTCAGCACCTCTTGTGCAAATTATTGTTTAACCAACCAAATTTTTTCCAACAGGAATCAGGACAGAGCAGGATCTGTATGTAAGGTTGATAGACTCCATGACCAAACAGGTGAGTAATCATATTCATCTAACTTATATACAAAATAACAAATAGCAAAAAAAAAAAAAAAAAACCCAACAACAAAAAAAAAACTGAATCTTTCGGGTTGTATGAGTTTAGCAGTCTGCCGCTAGGTTACTATAACGCCCCTTATCAAGCGTCCGCTCTTCAGTTGAGTTTTTTCTTTAAGTCACTTAATGAGCAGTTCTTAGTCTCATCCTCTTGATTTCCAGGCAGCCCTGTTTCTCTTTTCCTACAGTATAACTCACTTTTACAGCCTCCGAGCTCCCTGGAGTAGTTACACAAATGCGGAGAAGTCTTTATAAACTCAACACTTGAGACTCGATTGCACTCAATCCTTCTTCGCTCTCTAGTGAAACGGACCCTAATTTTAGTCCCACCCTCCTCATGTCCCATTGGCTCAGCGGGGGCTCGTTGTCATGGTGTGTCAGGCTACCTCGGATCAATACGGCAAGCAGGTCCTCGACAAAAGCGTCAGCCCCGGAGACCAATCAATAGGCCTTAATGTATCTGCAGAGGCGGCACACTGGAGACTATAATCCCCAGCACAACAAAAGAGATCTGCAGCCATGCACGGCTGTCAAATCCCCTTCCTTCTGTAACCCACACACACACACACACACACACACACACACACACACAAGATCTAGCAATCTATAAAAGCAAGAGGTGTAGATATTGATCGATTACAGTCCTGCTGTCTTGATTTGTCTTTTGTTATAAATGATAGATATGAAACAGGGATCCTGCGTTCAGCCGTAAACACACTCATCTCTGTTGATCTGAATGTAAAATGTTTGTTCCTAATCCTAGTTCCTAATACGAGTTAGGCCACAAGGTCGATAAAGCCAACATATAGTAATGGAAGCACTTCGTGCGGATGATATCATGGACCACTTCGGCGCCAGAAACGTGAATCAAGTGTGATATACAAATATCGACCTGATCTCCCCTCTCCAAAATCCCCTCCCCTTTCTCGAACTGGGTGGATGTTAATAAAGAGGCAGAGGACCTACATGGACAGCGTCAAGAGACACACACACAGAGAGAGAGAGAGAGAGAGAGAGAGAGAGAGAGAGAGAGATCAATAATGTAAAAGTGGTCGTTATCCTGAAAGTATTGTCCCCTAAGGCATTGGGTCGACTGACCAAAGGCGAGAGAAATTGGGGATGTTGTAAGGTGGATTATGGGTGTGTCTGTGGCTGAGAGCGACTCTCTTGGCCGTTATGGTGCTCGCTAATAATCCGTCATATGCGCCAGGAACGTCAGCTCCGTGATGGATGCCTTGGAGAAAGTATCCGTTTGTGAACCTTCTGGATCTCTCCATATGCCCCCGTATTAATGACCAGAGTTACCTTTTAGCATATGTTACGTTTTACAGCATGCTGTGCACCACAAAAACATGACTAATGACCTACCCCGGTCTGGCACACTTACTCGTGTAGTTTAGATGATACTAAAAGGAATTTACAGTTATTTCACAAATCTGATTTCAAAGCTTCTGAATTTTGCACGAGTGGAATTAAAAGCATTTTTTTTTTCGTTCACAGCCAATCATTTACGAAGGCCAAGACAAAAACCCAGAGATGTGCCGTGTCCTTCTTACCCACGAGATCATGTGCAGGTTGGTTCTGCTAAATTTTACTATTACAATTTTTTACACATTGTTTTTTTTTCATTGTTACCAAAAATTTTGCTTTATCAGCACAAAAGGAAACATTAATCAGGCTTTATCAAGCACCCCATGGGATTGGTATTCAGCCCGATGTAAATTCGCCGCTCTCCGCTGTGTGCTTCTGCAGGGCCTCCCTCATTACAGAGCACCTATCGGCTCTAATACCGTGTAATTATGAGCTCTGTCAGCTTGACGCCTGACCAGTAGGGGGCTTGTTCATGCCGAATACCCAGTGGGGGTCAAGGGGATGTATCTGTGGGTGAATTCTGCAGAACGTTAAGGGGCTCGGATGTTTGGAACCTGGCTGAGTAGTGACCTAGGTATGAGGGTCGAGGGGATGAGGGCTGTGTAAATAATGCAATAAGGGGAAACGATGGGGGCGCTCAGGAATCCTGGGATTCGAGGTATCCATTACTGTACAAACGCTCTGCGGGAAAGGAAGCAGAGTTCTTGCAGAGATATTCCTGATCAAAATTTGGCATGATTTTGTCATCAAACACTCTATGTAGTGTGCTTATAGCTGTAGTCTTTAAAGCAGCAGTTAGAGATCAATTGATATATATATATATATATACAGTGTACATGTGTTACTGAATTAATACACGCTATAATGTACATTGGATAATAAATGGCCATGTGAAGCACTCAGACAGTGGATACGGTGGTGAGCGTAACCATTGTGTCGGAAAATTTCTTTCACGAAATATTCACTTAATATTAAATATTACCGTGATACTGGATGTAGAAGCCATAATCGAGATTGAGATGTCGCTAATCTTTTCATCGCTCGTCTGTCTCCGCCTGCCTCGCTAAATTACCAAGCGTAAATCTCACTACTGTCTCTCTTTTTAAAATGGATTTCTCAGCTTAGCCGCCAAAATAACCTGTTATTATGAACCCCGAAGCGGCGGCGCTGAAATTCTCTGCGGCGTGTGTGTTTTTTCTTTCTCCTGACGGAACCTGCTTCTCTCCTCCAAGATGATTTTGATACAGGATCCATTTCCATAATGACAGCTCACTTTGAGGCGGTCATTACGTGATTGAGTGTGATTATTAGCAGCCATCCCCTGATGAATGGTGTGTTTCCATTCGCTAATGAGAGGGAGATGAGACATGTTTCCCCTGCCTCTCTCTCTCTCTCTCTCTCTCTCTCTCTCTCTCTCTCTCTCCTTCTCTTTCACAATCTTGCACTCTGTCTCTCTCTCTCTCTCTCTCTCCTGGGTGATAGCACTCTTTATCAGGTCCCTAGTGAAACCTGCTTCACCTACAATCTACACTCTTGAAAAAAATATGGCTAAAACCAGCGGTATGTCTCAGTGTTCTTTGTAAAAAAAAAAAAACATTCACCTGCCATCTTTTTGTATTAACTTTTATTTAGTCATGTCCTTCTTGGAAATGAGTGGGTGCAACGCAATTAAGCCCAGAGATCAATTTTGACTGATTAATTAGCGTTTCGAATTACAGACCTGACTATGACAGCACCGTAGCCGCAAGACTAAATAATGAGCCGCGATGGTTTACAAAAGGCAAGAAGTGATTTGTCACGGGATCAGGCTTTCCGTTGGCTGTAGATCTCCAAGGTCTTCACCAGCTATTCTCACTGCTTGAAACTGGCACCCTGAAATTGCCAAATGAGGCATGGCGGCGGTTAGCTGGCACTGATCAGCGTCGAGAGCCTGACGCATGGGCTCAGAGGGAGGGAGTTGGAGGATGGAAGGACGATGCTGGGCAGCCAGGATGGATGACAGACTACTGCCAGGCAGCCAAGTGTCCAAGTGGCTTTGCTTTCCATCTACCCTGGGCAATTACAATACTTGCCCTTTGAAAACAAGCCTTCTATTGACACCCTGCCTGTCTTAATATCTTTACAGACTTCCTGTATCCCTTCATATCTCTGCTTCTCTTTGATTCTTGTCCTCTGGCCACCAAGAGGCCCTGAAGTCTGCTTTTATTTAAACGTACCCTTGTGCTATAAAACGTCCTCTTTCATTTCTTAAGGAAATCAGCTACCGTGTGGCCCAGCCCGGAAAATAAATAACTGATTTATCATAAACGCACCAGCGGGACGTTAGTTCCCGTTCGCTCTTAGCCATGTTTGATCTTGGCTCGTCTTGAGTTAAGCCTTGACACGGGACCTGTGTTTGTTTTGTGGACGTAGGGTCAGAGTCATTAGCAGGACTTGTCCTGGCCACCCTGGACCCCCACTGGGATCGCCATTAGAGTGGTTTTACTAAGGTTCTGCCAGGGTTTGTTTTGGTGAACGAGGGGGCCCACTGCCGTCCCAGAGGAACTGCTTGATGCTCATGGGGTCCAGTTTGTTTATAACACTTCTTTCTCAGTTTGAGGAGGTTGTCACCACAGCCGCACCATTGGGCTTCCAATGCTAATTGGTCTCCTGGAACTTTGCTAATGGGTCCAAGTAGCTCGGGGAATAAATTATGGTTGCACTGCTCTATGGCAACAGTCTCGCACACACACCAGGAGAAGGAAAAAACAACGCCTGTTTTGGGTGGCTTTCTTTTTTTTCATAGATCAAACCATGTGATAAATGATTCATAATGACAGATTATTTTGAATCCACAGCCTTGGAGCGAGAGCTGTTTATCGAATATTATAAATGTTTGTCAAATAAGCTCATTTAGGAAAGCAAGAAAAATCTTTCTGTTAAATCTTATTTAGTTACAGCATTACATCAGTTATACAATTACATTTTAATAAAGTCTTTTTTTCCCTTCGCATTACTGTTGCAGATAGCTTCACATAGAGCACCGTAATTTTATAATGAATGACAATAAACCCGAACTGGAAAGAGAGCTAGATCACTTTTCCACTGGGGTACAGGAGTGGCAATGCCAGTTTGGCTAGCCAACAATGAGCCTTTTTTTATTTGGAGGGGAACGCTGGTTGTATTTAAGAGAGCCACATGCCACCAGATGAGGTGCCAGCCCCGGGGCGAGGGCACCGGCAAGGGCAGGGGTGATGGCAACGTCAGTGAGGGGCGTTTGGGACGCGGCCGCTGCACCAGGACGTCTCTGGGCGCTGTCCAAACTGTCAGAGGCTGGCTGAGTGACCTTGGCATGAGCCCAGCCCAGCTGGAGAGGAGAGACAGAAAGAAAGGGGCGAGCGAGCGAGCGAGAGAGAGAGAGAGAGAGAAACTTGTCTTGGCCACTATTCAGCCATGTTCCTGTTTTTACAAAAGAAAATCTATATCCTATATAAATGTATATCATACAAAAATATGTACTGTATATCGTACAAATTATAAAACTTTTGCATTAATAAAAATGAAAACATCACTAAAAAGCGTCAGTCTAATGTGGCATTAAGACCACAAATGTTTATGAGAGAGAGTTTAAAAAGGTCGAAAAATTTCATACGCATGCTAAACCCCTAAGATTAGCGTGCGCGGCATATCATACGACTCCAAAGAAAATGTATTTTCGTTACAGTTAAGTTTCTAATAATGTATTTAGTGAATAAAATGTTCTATTAGGTCCACGGGAAAAAAAGAAAAAAGAGGAATAAATAAATTAAATGATGTTTTTTTTTTTTTTCATTGCAGTCGGTGTTGCGACAAAAAGAGCTGCGGGAACCGAAACGAGACACCGTCGGATCCAGTGATCATCGACAGGTAAGAGAACCTCACCTGGATGTGCTCAGAACGAAGCTCTGTTTTTTTTTTCGCTTCGCCTTTCTAAACCAGTGTTTTAAAGAGCTTTAACAATGATGTATGAGCAAGGTTTTGATCTGAGAATGAAAGTAATAAAATATTTGGCCCTTTATCAATTCTCTCTCGTCTTGACCACAAGATAAAGTATTCGTAAGCGCGTCTGGTTTGCATTCTGCAGCAGTCGTGCAGCTGTCCGTGTCGAATCCGTGAAACACGGACACTGCGATACAGTTTTGCTCTGATGAAATCAGCACAATCTGTTCGGACGCGGGCAGGGACACGGACGTTTCAGAAGCAGGCCGTATTTATAAGCGACTCTCAAATGAACTCCCTGATGAGCTCCTCGGATTGACACTACCAAGTCTCTACCTGCTAAATTTCTCTTAAGGGAGCTGCTTTAATGACCGAGCCGGAGCGTGTGAGCATTAGTGTGAGTGTGTGTGTGTCCAAACAGGACAGCAGTGAGTGTCTCTTCCTAGGGCACAAGGGTCATTACCGAATCCATGCTGGCTCGTTAGAGCGGCCTTGGAGCACGTCCAGTGCATGGTCAGGAACGGGTGACCCTGTCTCACTCTTTACACACACACACACACGTACACAGATAGATAGAAATACACGTTATACGGACATACAGTACCAGGTTGGTGTAAACCTACAGGCATGATGCCTCCCCTATCCTATGAAGTATATAACTAGAACGGCGCACTTCTTTATGGTGCTATTAAGAGTAAACAAAGCAACATTAGACAGGACAGGCAATCAAAAAGGGCAGAAAAACGCGACGGGATGGCGTAAAAGAGAGAGTTTGTATCTTTCATGTCTTTGCAATGAGGCGGACACGGCTCCCTTGAATGTCTCCCTCAGGGACAGTTACATTGGATACCTTATAGCCTATTGTGCGTGTATGTGTGTGTGTGTGTGTGTCTGGCACGTCCGAGCTCCTCATTACGCTGACCAAACCCAATCCGAAAGTGTTTACCGGTGACAGTGGATGGTTCTGATTTAAGGCGGACCGACGCGTACGACTGCATTTCAGTGCCCTATTAAGAGCACCGGTATTTATGGCCTCCTTAAACCAACAGATAAATCAGCTGGACGCGAAGCGAGGCCTCTGGCTTGCCATGCAAATCAGCGGCGCTGCTCGTCACTGTAAAAGCCTTAATGGGAGCCATTCATCCCCCAACACACACACACACACACACACACACACACACACACACACACACACTCTCGCTAGTGCATGCTCCTGCCACCACCTTTGCCCGGCCTTGTAAATCAACATCTGCTGTCAGGTTATGCAGCCTCACGCATTATAATCACGCATGCCAGTTCACATATGTGCACATGCATACGTGTTTGCATGGAGGCGTAGATATCTCAAACACCTGACGTGCATCAAAGACATACATGAGAAATCATCGTAATTGTAATAAAAAAGGTGAAGGTAGTCATAACTGTACTGTATATCTTAGCTGTTAGTTACAATGCAGCTGCTAAATCATTCATTGTTGTGTTTACGTTATTGCAGTAGAAGAACAAAGTTGATGTTTTATGTTTTTGTCGCTAAACATTTTCCTCACCGGTTCCATTTTCCGGTCCCAGTGTACGGTTCTCATCGGACATTTATGTGAATTTCCGAACGTAAACAGTGTAATTTCATTGAATTTAAAATGGAGTTGTATCCAAAGTAACTGCGTGAATTATACAAGTACCAGTGGAACAATCCAGATCTTCTCAATCCAGAGTTTAGTCAGTCAGTTCAATCAGATTTGATTAGCTGGCTAGTCCGCAAAGTAATGATTCTCAACAAACGCTTACCTCCCATAAGAAAATGAACTATTTTGAGGATTTCTTTTATTTCCATTTAATTGCTAATCTTAATCTTAATCTTAATCTTATTTACCTGTAAAGACCGTTAAAACCTTAATGCTATGACCGTGACAGTGGTTCCAGATCTGCGATATTACTCAAAGGTTACTGTTTAAAAAGAAGAAAAAAAAAAAATCCTATACATTTTGCATGAGGTCGGATTACTTTTCTCTTTTCCTTCCCTCTTTTCTTGCTCGGCCTCAACACGAGCAATATCTCTTCCTAATCACTCTGAACGATGGTGGGTTTTCTGATAAACACAAAGCCTCAGATCATTGATTTAGCCATCCTGGGAAATAAGGTAGAACTAATTATGACGAGCAAATCATTCCCCGCGCCTCTCCTGCTCCTCTCGCTGTGATCTGCGAATCAGATGGGGCGCCCGGACGGGGTCAAGTGCCGGTCGGCGAGGTCGAAGGTCGTTAGATGGAAGCCTTTTTGTGACAGTGCTGTAAAGGCTCGGGCGTTTGTGCTGAGGCAAGCAGAAAGGCCCTGCGGTGCCGGTGATCTATCGCCTGCCTCTAAAACAGGTGTTATTACAAGCTAATATTGCAATTAGATCGCCCAGCAAGCTCCCCTAGTGGGGCTATAAATTCTCCAGGACTGGCAGTGCATGTAGAGGGCGGGAGGGGCTGTGTCTAATTACGACCTCGTACCCTCCTCCATTTTCTTAATGTTTGTGGAAAGTGGGGCAAACCTGGGCTGAGAATACTTTTACGATTTTAAGCAAGGCCTAAAGATACCACAAATATAAGGCATGTCAGGTGGCCAGTGAGTACGTTTATTAGATTTAAATGTTAATATTAGCATTAAGATATTATACAGTACATCTTAATATTAAGCCACACCTTTTACAGGGTTGACTCAGACATAAGGTGTGCTGTGGGTGGAGCTACGACTTATTTCAGCTCAATAGTGTCATTTTAATAGCGCTCAGGGTTGCAAGCTTGATGGGTAATCCTGTTTGAAATCTACAAAGAACTCGACACAACTTAAAAAGATTTAAGGACTGGGGTTTGATTCTTTATGTCGATGTATATCATTTTTAAAACAAGATAACTTTCAATGTACCCGACAGATTCCTACAACAGCCAATAGGCTTTGAGATCTACTACACCTTCTACTGATATGTAATGTCCCTTAGCTTAGCATTCAAGTAAATGACGCAAGTCAGTGTTTGTGCATTTTGAATGATCTTTTTTTGTTTGTTTGTTTGTTTGTTTGTTTGGTTGGTTTTGGAGTGGGAATGAGTGCAGGCACTAATGTAAACTTCAACTTCAACTTCAATCTAATTTATGTGGAAAGCTACAGCGTGTCCATGTGTGCTGATGACGAGCTACTAGTGTAGCACAGTATACATACGTTATTTCAGAGGGCGGAGCTAACATTGTGCGTTCTAGGGAGTATTTGATTGGATGTGAATTGAAAATGGATGGGATGAGTCATTAAAGGTTCCATATTTTATATTTTAACAGAGTAAAAAACCCTTTTAAACAAAGAAAACAACCTAAAAAAAAATTACTTTGTTTTTAGTGTTCATGTAAATGAGCTACTGCTGAGCTCCACCCCTCTAGAAAGCTGGGGGAGGATCTCAATATATGAGGTCACAAAACATGGGAAAATCCGATTGGCCAAATCCGATTGGCTTATTGGCCAAAACCAAACGGAGAAAAAGCAGGGAATTATTATTTTTTTGTTTGTTTGTTTTTTGTTGTATGCGCCTGCCTAAAAATGACAAAATAGTGAACTTTGCTTTGTTAAGATAAAATTTTTATTTTATTTTATTAAATGTTTATAATAAAAATTTAGACTATTTCATAGCTATAATCCTGACTTACCTGTTAGCTACATTAGCTTCTAGTGTAAGCTAATAAAAGTATCTTCAAAAGTAAGTAAAAAGAGGTGAATTCCATTCTTTATGAATTTATTCCTTTAAAACGCAACTTTAACAAGTCCAACCATATGCAAGGTAGAACAGAAAGCACCACAGACTGCACGATTGCTGTTCATTGCATGTTCTTTATATTGTCCAGATATGAAATCCTACTGTGAGGATTATTAAAAAAATCCTTTATGGAAGCAAGTACATTTTATTGTCAGGCTACAGAAAAAATAACAACAATAGGATCACAAGTTAGCCGTTTACCTATCCTTCTGAGACCGACCCTGTGTTCTCATTAGAGCAGGTTCTCACAAATCCTTTCTAACACATCACTTAGTTTCAGGTGCTTTAGAGATGAATGGGAATGAGAACGTATAGTTTGTGTCTCAGGACTGCAGCATTAAAATCTGCTTTATCGGAGCATTACTGACAAAAAAATGTGAAAAAGAGTGTATTAAACATTGTTCAGGAGACTATGTACTGAAAAAAAAAAACAGTGATTCATGGATCAACATATTTAATTTAAGGGTAAAAAGTTAAAAAGAAGTAAGTTAAAAAAATGAATAATGGTAAATAATATTCTCATGAAATAGATTTAAGTAAGTTTATGAACTTAATTTATTTTCAGAAAATTATATAAAAAATAAATTAAAAAATTTAAAAAATTTTAATTAAAAAAATAAAAAAAAAAGCTACACAATGTCTAAAATAATTTACTGAGGGTGATATTTTAGACCTCTTCTTAATTCTGATTGGTCATTAGGTCATAATAACAGATGCTTCATTAGAGCACTCAATTTCTGACCTAAATTTGTTTGAACTTACATGATATTTAAAAAAGAAACAAGAAAATCCAAATGGCAAAACTCTGTGTTGATGAATATCTGCATAAAATATTTAATGACGTAAAAATTCGTTAAATGGCTAAAAAGTCACGCTCATATTTCTTGTGAACAGTGACGTAATGGTGATGTAACTACGACAACGTGTTCCCGCCTTTCCGTCACTAGGTCACACGCACAAAATTTCACGCAAGCTGCTTGATTTTTTTGCATGGTAACACACCTCTGCAAATCCCTTCGTGCTCCTCTCCTCCATCTGACTCATCCCCACTTCCAGGAGCTCATCATTTTTTTCAATTTTAGCCCGGCTGCCGAGTAATGTCCTCCTTTTATTGCTAATCTATACTCTTAATCTGGCCG